>LPNX010893583.1:372248-526914 GCA_001517045.1 Pseudotsuga menziesii
CACCTCCTTGGAAACAATGAACCCTAGTAACAGACCAACCTTCATGCAAAAGATGCACTTATGAGGATTTAACCGAATTTGATAACGATGACATCTTTTGCAAAACAAATGCAAATGATAAGGATGACACACCCTCATACGAGAGTGAGCAACTAAGTCTTCCAAATACACTTCAATAATCTTTTTAAGATCATGAAAGGAGAAGGTCATATCCCATTGAAACCTAGCTCCGGTGTTTTTAAGGCCAAAGGGCATCTTCTGATATGCAAAAGTACCCCAAGGACAAATGAAAGCAGTGTTGTGTTGGTCCTCGGGTTTAATTTGGATCTTATTATATCCTGAAAAGCCATCCATAAAAGAGAAAACTTTTGCTCCCTGCACACTCATCCAAAATTTGATCAATAAACGGTGTGGGGAATTTATCCTTGGGACAGGCACGATTCAAGTCTCTAAAATCAGTGCATACACAGATCGTTCCCTGCTTCTTATCCACCAGAAAAGGATTTGACACCCACTCCGTCAAGGGAATGGGACATATGAAGCCAACTTTGAGCAACTTCTCTATCTCTACCTTCATAGCAGGTGCTTTCCTAGAATTCATTGCATGCAAATGTTGTCGAATAGGTTTAGCATCTGGATAGGTTTTGATTTCATGTTCGACAATGTGAGGGTCAATTCCCAGAATTTCCTCATACTACCAAGTGAAAACATATTGAAATTATTTAAAAATCTCAGTGTATTCTCTAATCTCATCAGGGGAACAATACACCCCAATGTACATGTTTTCAACTTTTCTAGGAACACAAGAAATATTGATAGGTATAGTTGGTAACAAGTTGGCCATGTTCCCTTCAGCATACTTGCTAGGAGAGCCCAATGGGACCATATGCCTACCAATTTTCTCGCTAAAGGTCACCTTATAGTCATCACACTCAATATCATCAAGCTTAGGAAGAAAATAAGATCTATGATGCAACTCTCCCCAAGGTTTGTTCTAACCCAAACATAGCCTCGAGAATAGATTCATCCTTAGGAAAAACGTCATCGAGGAAGCTAGGTGAGTGAGATGACACAACCTCCCAAGAAGGAAGTGCATAAGGATCCTCCTCCTTCGTCCATGAAGAGGAAGGACTAGAATCTACAACCGAATCAATATTATCTTGATAAGCCACCATAACCGTAGACAATGGCATGTCCGTCTCGGTAGGTATAAAATATTCACCTAAAGTACTTGGAGAAGGAAGAGTCCAAGGATCCTCCATATGTGAAGTGCGAAAAGGAACCGAACTCAATGATGTTGAAACCTTACCAATACTAGAACCGATCATAAGAACGAGGGCGACAAAACTAAAAGTTCCCATTAACGAAGGATACATGCCCACCCCAATATTCTCAATTGCCGACTGAGAATGATCAATAACTAGGATAGAAGCGCCTGACTATTCTTTCAAGCTAGAATTATCAAAGGATCTCTAATCAATCATCACAATATTCCCATCCAAAGGAAAACAATTAACCTAGAATAGTGATGATGCGACCTCTTTCATGTTGTAAATCCAGTTCCTACCTAGTAAAAGATTATAGTCGAGGGGTGCATCAACAACCTCAACCTCAATTGCAATAGTATTCCCTCCCAATTGGACCTCAAGGGAAGGAAGTATGCCATGTGTCCTAAAATATCTTCCGTCAAACCCAGTCAACATGGTGCCCGACTTAGACAACATAGGGGAACCCAAACCCTTCCAACATGACAAAGACATCACGGAAGCGGTAGTGCCTTCATCAATCACTGTGCGCTTTATGGTGTTGTTTAGACACTCTACATGAACCAAAAGCGACACATAGTAAGAAATCAAGGATGGACTCCATGATTTTCAAATTTGATCACCGAAGGAGAGCTTCAGTCAGCCACACCAAGAGAAGAAAACAAGGCTTTCCTTTTCAGAGAAAAAGTCTGAAGAACTTCTAAAGAAGACATCACACAAGGAGTCTGGCCCAAATCCTCAATGATAGAATAGTTTTGGGCGGCCCAGGCAGGATTCTGGCCCAGACGCTTTAAGAATCCCTTAGGAATATGAGTTGTAGCTTCAAGATTATCACTAGGTTTTTCAATACACAAAAGGGCTCTCAGGTGGAGCAAGTTCTTTCCCTAGTTCCGATTGCGACGTACCATAATCCTTAGAACATCTCACAATATTTTTGGTAGACATCATATTAATGAAAACATGGCCACTAATGGTTTCTGATGGGTTTGGAGTCCCACCAGAAGCAATACCAGGATCCATGATCCTCGAATTCATATTCTAATTTTGTGGTTAAGGATTTTTCAACACAGCTGGTCTCTATACGATGAACTTTGAGGAATCTTCTATCCGAGGGAACAAGTGAGTGAGGTGATAATCCCCACAAATTTACAATGAAATCTAACCTTACACTTAGGTTTTGTAACACTCCGGTTTTGACCCGGTTGCATTAGATGTATATGATGTATATATTGTAAATGATCATGGTGTGGAGCTAAAGGCCAAGGCCCCACCATTGATTGGTTATGCCATGTTTCGGATTTAAATTGTCACCGATGGTATATCGAGGCATGCAGCATACATATTTAGTTTTGTCATCATGTAAGTATGCATATTTAATTAAAATGAACCTGACCAGCTATGTTTGCAGCAACTAAATTGAGAAGGGGCATGATTTTCACAAGGATAAGGGTGGGAAAATTGCCAAACCTTGAGCCATGAGAAAACCCATGTGTCATCTTTCCTTGTTTTATCCAACCACCACAATTAAGAATTACTGCTGGTAGTTGGGGAAGTTATGGCTGGGAGTGGAGTGTGGCAAGACTGTCAGTCCTTGCCCACATGCACACTCCACCAGCGTGGTTGACCTCATGATGGCAAGCAAAAATAAAAAACCGCCACCATCACTCCCGTGAACATACTACTCTCTCCACGACAGTACTGAGACATTCACACACTTCCAGTTGTCTGTTCATCTGTGCGCATAAGCAGAGTCGTTCATCCTCATGCAGGGAACATTATCTGCTCATTATTCTCACGCACAGGATTTTTCTCCTGGTTTTCGACTCATGCAACGAGCTGGGAGTCGTACTCTTTCATCCATGTTTTCAGCTGTATGTTCTCCTTACAGACTGGTATGGTCGTGTAAGCTCCCCATCGTTTTAATGTTGAGATTGGAACCGTTGTTCTTCCCGTGAGTTATGGTTGCCACCATTCTCCTCCAAATTTGTTGTGTTGCTATGGTCTCCCTTACATTGTGATTGTTGTGGTCTTCTTTACATTTGGGGTATGGTGCAAGTTTCCCTCACGCACAGACTCTTTGAATTTGTTTTCCCCATGTTGTGAGCTATGCTCACTGATTTCGTTTTGGGACTGTGGTTTTCCCCATGCTGTGATCCATGTTTGTTGTTACGCTTTGAGGCTGCTGTGGATTGTTTGGAGTCATCTTCCTTGTTTAAGTTGTAATAGCTGATCAATTGCATGTGTGCAATGGTTGGTCTTCGGACTGTGTTGGGAGTAGGGGTGGGGGCTTGGTTTTCTTGATAAACCTGGTGGTTGGAAACCACATAGACAGAGCTAGAGGGATGGATTTCTTCTCCACAACCCTTGAATAGCACTGGAAGGGAATGCAGGGCCTGAGGGACTATGTAGTAGAGAAGGGACTGATTCCTTGTGTTGGGTGTGTGTGGGTGTCTTAGAATCCAGGCTAGTTCTAGTGTAGGTGTTCTTGGCTCTATAATGGGCTCACCAGCTTAGCATTTAGCCTTTCCTAACTCTTGGATGGCCTGATAAACCCAACTGTGTTGGCTTGGCTGTGTTTTGTGTATCCTTGGCTATGTGTCAGCCTGCTTATTCCCTTATTCCTTGGAGAATCATGCCCAGCTCGGGGGTGGCAGCGTTGCTGAGAGATTAAGGAGCACGCTAGCCTATGGTTGGGTGGAACGTTGCAGCGACATAGCTGGTTGTGGAGCGAGTTCTTCATAAGATAAGTAATCTTACCCATTTTTACTTCTGCAACCATATTTTCTGTTAATGAATGTGATGAACATGTTGAATGAATGCTTGTATGAACGTATGATTACTTCTGCTATGTACAATAAATGATCATGTATGCATGTTTAGTTCCAAAGCATTTTATTCCAGCATTTCATCATGTTATTTTATGAATGCACATGTTCATGGGGCTGGTAACCCAGATGGTTAATGCCATGGTAGCGTCCTCTCCGCCGGTTGGAGGGTCGGGGACGTTACAGGTTTCTTGTCCCCCCCAACATTATTGTTGTTCTTGTCATTATTATCATTCTCATTCCTATTCCCACACTTTCGATTGTTTTTACCTTTCTTTTTATTCCATCCAGGTTGTTGGTTTCCTTTTTGGTTCGACGATTGCACTGAAAGTACATCCACCATTTGGGTAGGATGAGACGAAGTTGTAGCTTGTCTCGACATAGGCTGGTTAATAGATAAGTTATTCATTTGGTTTGTAACCTAGCTTGTAGGCTTAGCACTTCCAGAGCCAACAATGCCATCAACATGTGGCCCAGGTTTAAACTTAGGGTCAAAATCGGATCTAGGTGCATTCGGTATGATCTCATACAAGAGCCCAGACTGAGCATAGATCAAATCCAACTACTGAGCTCTAAAGATAGCTTGTTCCTCATTCCGCACTCCGGATGTAGAAACATCCTTTGCTGTGTAAGGCAATAAATACTTGAGGAACAATTCCAAAAGGAACTCTGGTGGAATAAAGGCCTTAATTAATCTTTTTCGTCTACACCACTCTTGAATGTGATCAGAGATATGGGTGGATTTTTCCTGCCGAGATGTCAACAAGAGTTCAGTACCGGCACCGTAATGCACGAGTAGCTGAAATTGATTGAGGAAGGTCATATCTAATTCATTAAATGATGTATAAGTCCCCCAGGAAACTCTATGTACCACTTTGTCACGAGCCCCATGAGGGTGCATTGAAATATTCTTAAACAAACCGAATCGTGATTCAAGGAGTTCGAAGAGCACCAAAGGTGGAAATTCATGACGTGCTCACCAAGATCTCCACCATCCTTACCTTCAAAGTTTAGAATGTTCAAAGGAAGCTTGGAGTGAATGACCATCCATGCCAGGTCTTGAGACATAAGATAATTTGTTGATCTCGACAAGTCAGGTAAATTTAATGTTGTAAGGAAAGGGACCCTAGGCTAATCCATTTGGTTCCATACTCCCTAATAAGGCTGGTTCACATAGGTTTGATTGTTATAGACACCATGGCCTTGGCTAGTGGGATAGTAACCTCCTCCCATTTGGCCCATATAGGGTTTCGTATTGTAGTTTGGAGTACCTTGAGGCTGGGGTGCTACGAAGCCATAGTTAGGAGACTGATAAGCGAGTTGATACTCGGACCCATAAGTGTATATGTTTGTCCATAAGACACTCCATAGGATGGTCCATAAGTTGGTTCGTAATACTATCCATAAGACGGTCTATAATATGGCACATACCTAGCTGACATATAAGTAGGCACATAGCCTTGTGACACTACAGTGTGAGCAGACGCGGGATGAACATGTCTAACGGTAGAACTACGGCCCGAAGGATCATGTGATTTAGGAGGAAGATGTGTCGTCAAAAATGCATTTGAATGAACTGGTCTTGAAGATGATGGAATATGGGAAGGGATGTAACTTGTGCACCCAATATTCACATGTCTAGGGTTAGTCCCCCAAATGGGAATGACAATGCTAGGCCTAGGATGCGTGTATGAAGGTGACTTGGTTCTTTTGTGGGACCAAGCTAAGGAACCTTGGGGGTAGGAAAGTTTAAACCTATGTGGCATGGTCCTTACGTATTCAAGCATGTAGTAGATAAATGTGCCTATGCGTTAGTCGATTATGAAGGGATGGCCTTGGCGAAGCCTAGAAATGGGCTCTATCTTAAGAAGTACTATGCATGATTCCCAGTGAAGTCGCCAATTATATTATGAAGAGAAAATTCCTATGGATTGGGGGTACCACAACAGGTAGTATGACACCAGAAATCAATATTCCCCAATATCCAAGAGCAGTAAGAAAATATAACACTAAGGGATATCGAATCGTACCTTGTTTCGAACGGTTGAAGTAGATCCCTGTTGAGCTTTTCCAATGCAATTGCAATTATAATTTTCTCTCAACAACAATAAAAAAAGCAAGCATGATATATATAAATGTGTTAGATCTACTCTAGCATATATACTCAATCATGTATAAGAAAGTAAATACATCCATGGATTCAATATTCATATTCAAAATTTACATGAATTGGATAGGAAAATATATTTCTATTAATAAATCAGAGATACAATAGTGAAAAACTCTGTCGGCACTTTTGCGAACTAGAGAAACCGATTCCTCCACCTAGGCCTCCACCACTTTAATCCTCCATCTCTCGATTGCAAGCTCACAAAGCACAGGCAAGCTTGGGAAGAACACTATACGCTCCAAGGGACAAAGAGATGCAGAATCAAGTATAAGCAAAACTAAGGCAACAATGGACTATATTTTCCTTACTCTTCAATTTATCCTCCTTCAATGTATCTAAGGTGTTCCTTATATAGCACTCCAAAGAGGTAATGGAGGGTCGAATCCGAGCGTTCTCAAGGCATATGGAAGGCCAAGAGACAAGATATTCGAGCTCATATGAGGAAAAATACAAAAATGTACGTGAGTTTGAGGCAGGGATGATTTTAAGAAACCATACTTATTTAAAAGTATATAAATGTTGGCGAATATTACCAATTCTTAAATAGGCAACTATAAAATGATTGGTGATATTTTTCAAAAAATATTTTAATTTCCAAGGATTTTATATCATTTATATAATAATTTGGCGATTTTTAGGGTGAAAAAATTTTACCCCATCAAAATTGGGCGAAATGGGGCTTCAAAAAATGCAAAATGGCGAATCTTTTTTGGGAGAAAAAAATGGAAAAATAGCCCACTGGGCTAAAATTCGCCCCTAAAATCATCCTTGCTTTGAGGTCAAAATTTGCGTATACACGCGAGTATTGCTTTAAAATTCGTGTATATGTATAAACAGGAAATTTTTGGGGATGATCTTGGAACATCAAAGTATAATATAAGTCCATGGGGTCCAAAGAGTTTACAGAGGGATAGGGAAGGCCATAAATGTGTGATCAACCAGGTGTGGTAAAATCAGCTATAACAACCTTCAACCTCCACAATCGCAGATTGATAATATGCTTGTCGATTTTACAGGGATGCATTAATCTAGTGGTAACTTCCCCAATAGTGGAAGCATCTTGTAGGCTGTGAACAACCTTCTTAGTTTGGTTGAGGCATGGGAAGTTCCTTCGCAAGTGGGGCTTTCTGCATTCCCAACACTTCAAGTGTTCTCTAGGGGCTCCAAAAGTCCCCTTAGGTCCAAGGTTCACATATTTATAGTTCTTATGTGGAATTTGTTTATTTTTGCTGTAGGAATTTCCTTGTGGATTCCTTGGCATGTTCCTAAAGGGTGGGGGGTGGAATCCATTATTCTGTTGGTTGAACTTTTCTTGTTCTTTACCCTTCCAGACCTTGGAGAGGTCATTCCTCTGTTTGTACTATTCAAAACACAACCTTTCCTTCCTTAAGGCTTCATCCAGGGTTTTGGGATTGTCGAATTCAATCCGGTCCTTATAATATTGCGACAAACAACTCAAGAATTTATGTATATTTACCTTTACCTCTTTAATATATGGCAAGAACCGCAACAGATCCATAAATTTGTTGATGAGGTCCTCTATATTCATTTGGTTGAGCCTTAACTCATAGAATCCCTTGGTTTTTCTTTCATAGTATCTTTCTGACAAGTATTGCTTCTTGAAGAACTTCTTGAACTCTAACCACTCTAGGTTCTTCTCTTTTATTCCCTGGGAAATGTTCAGATATTGCCTCCAAATGTTGGCCCTTCCCTTCAGATTGTAGATGTCCATTCTCACCTTCATGTTGCTAGAGTAATTATAAATTTGAAATTACTTCTTGATGTCTAGCAGCCAAGCCTCTACTTCTTCTCCGGTCTTGGATTTTCTGTCAAAGTTGGTTGGCTTGTCTTTTTATATTACCCTTCCAGATGATTGATCTTTCTTTTCCCAATTGACTTAGCTTGATTCTCAAAATTTTGAGTTCCAATGGAGGAACTATCTTTTCTTTCGGAACTTTCTGGAACTTTCAGGTCTTTTCCAATCTCTATTTGGGTTTTTTCCACATTGTTTTTCTCTTGCAAAATCTGCAGTAATATTTCATTTATCTCCTATTACTTCTTTTGATCCTTCTTCAGCTGCTCATTATCTTCCTTGAACATTTGTATTTCTATGATCAATTTCCTCATTTTTTCTAGTACTTGTCTGAATTTAGAGAATTCTTGTTTTGGTTGCGATGATCATGGTACTGATGCACCTTCTTTAGGTGACCTGCATTCTCGCTTTGTGAGGCCATTGTTGTATCCTTGATACAAAACAATTTTGTTTGAACACAAAACATTCCAACACAAATTGTTATGATTAGAACAAAACTTGAATCCATAATTCAACGGAACTAGATCTTCCCAAAAGCCGACAGGGTTGAAACCTGTAGCTCTGATACCATATGTAACATACCCATATAACCTGTTAAACATGCCTGTAAAAAAGAAAATCTTTCACATAAGACATGGGCCATGAATCTTCCTATAACATTCATTCTTAAATTTAATTGCTCCTGCAACAGTCCTTCTGTGACTAAAAAGGTCCTTTCCGTAATTAAAAGGTCCTTTCCTCAATTCCTCTTCCACAATGTGAATTACAGAACCTCATATATTTTAATCAATTTTGTTTTCTACATTACGTATTCCACAATTGCAAATTGTGGATTGTGGAAACCCTTAGTTTTTAAACAATCTTCCTTTCCACAATACGGATTGCTTATTGCAAAAACCCTTCTATTTACACAAATTTTTCCTTTCTGCATTACTCATTCTGCAATGCAGATTGCAGATTGCAGAAACCCCATATTCCCACAATTTTTCCCTTTTTGCATTTCGCATTCCACAATGCAGATTGTGGATTGGAAGAAACCCTTAAATCTACTTAGTTTAACATTCCTCTTTCCACATTCTGCAGTGCAAATTGATTATTACGGAAAACAATAACATTTCATCAATTTTACAATTTCCTTTCCACGTTTCGCATTCCGCAATGCGGATTGCGAAAACCTTTACACTTAATAACTTTTCCTTTCTGCTTTCCACATTCCGCAATGTGGATTGCGAATTGCAGAAACTCTTATAATTTTATACGTTTTTACCTTCCACTTTCCGCAATGCAGATTACTGGTTGCGAAAAACCCATAATCCGTTCCAAAATTTACCCTTCCATAATTTCGCTTCCACAAAGCAGTTTGCGGGTTGCGGAACGCACATAAAATTAATAAACTTATTTCCTTATATTTTTTACACTGTTCTAATATGTGTTTCCTTAGGTGAAACCCAAGGATGATTCTCCTTCGGTGGCCTTACAGACCTAGGCCAAGTTCGTTACTTAGGTTGAATTCGAGCTTAGGAATTTTGAAGTGGGTTTAGTGGCTACTTTACCACACTTTCCTTCACATTTTTACTTTCATTTAAGGACCACGGGTCTTATATAGGGGCTTCCCTAGGAAAGGAAGTGTTTAATCCTCGAACAACACTCAGGATTCCCCTCGGGGACCTTACAACTGGATATTAATAGTAGATAAATAAAGTATCCAAGTAGCTCACTACAGAGCAATATTTACAGCAAGTAGAAATGTGACGTGACCAAAGGGAGAATCTCATACCTTGAGTACAGAGAATGGATTCTACAACCTCTGTATCCATGCCTCTAAATACAATCACAACCTTCAACCAAACAAGAGTAACCCTTTCTAGGAACTATATCAATATACAAGTGAGACTGAATTAAAACAAGTAGTGCATTAAATCTTCAGTGATCTATGCATTCAATGCAGTCATAACCATTCCTGATAGAACATGAGTACTTATGTTTGGAGAATGATAAAACCCAAATGCAAACCATCAAACACAGTATAAGTATTACTCTACTAGGGATTCAATGCAGTCACAACTTGATTTAACAGCGCAGGGTATCATACCATTAGTGCACTACTTAACCAATGCAAACATAGTCATATCAGCATACACCAGATCATGAGCAATGCTTTCATCAACAAACTTAAAGCTTCATTTATCATTTCTACAACATTGAAACACACATCCATACACACACAGACATGCCCCAAGTTCATTAATCACAGGAATTCACACATCATACAGGTTACTCTGTACAAAACAATAATACACCATATGAGTTACCATTTTTCCAAATGCACGGAACAATCATGCAAAATAGCATATGGGTACACCCATTCATAAGCATCATTCCCATCAATAAATCTAAAGATGTTATTTATCATTTTATTGATATCGAAATACATATAAATACACATATGCAAACATACCATGAGCTCAATAGATTTGCAGAAACAAAACCCAGTAATGGAACCTGGTTGTAAAGCGAGCTACAATGAAAGGGGAACAACAACGTTCCACCCAACTGTAGATTATGCATAGATCTGCTCTGTCCTTAATCACCCATGAGCTAAACTATGCATGCCAAGAGCAAAGACAACTAACCTCAGTTCAATTTCCAAGCAGAAATCACTTGCCTAACACTAACAAAGAGTGCTCATGCAACAAGTATTTCTCTCAACTCTTGCCTAACACTAACATAGATTGCTCACACAGCAAGAGTTCATTCCTTCCCCACATACTCAACAACGCCCTACTTCCTCACATATGCTTGCTTATAGTTTGGATTCCTAGGTCTTACTTTGCAGCTACGGTCCATTCCCTAAGGAGTCCTCGTCAACCTCTGTGTTCCCTGATCTTCCAAGGTTTGTCCAATCTCATTCCACATCTACAGTCCATTCACCATTGAATCCCCGTCAACCACTACGCCATGATTTCTCTAGGGTCTTTCTGGTGCCATTAAGGCTATCCAGCGCCTGGTGTACTTCCTTGAGGTTTAATGCTTTACATCTCCCATTCTTGCACGCATAGTCCCCTCTTTAACGTGGCTTGTCCCTTTCATTCATATTTTGATTAAAGGAAAAGCATAGCATTTACAATTGTCCTTCAGGGACAATGTGGACAGCCTCCAGAGGTAGCCAAACTCATCAAAACATACAGTCTGGAATATATCATTACAGATAATGTTTCAAAACATACAGTCTAGAATTTAACATTACAAATAATGTTTAGGAATTAGGGGATATTAAAATAACAACCACAGTTGTGCATTTGTCGGATTCCTTTGATCTTTTGATGTTTCCTTCATTGCATCAAAAGGTTCATTTCATTGGTAACTCAATCCTAATTTTCTCAAGTTATACGGGATCAAACCAATTTCAACTTGAACATCTCTACTTTGTAATGACTCCTGGGAAATTCTTCTAAGATATAGATCTCTCCAAATAATATTATTGATTTTTTTTTAAGAATAAAGCTTATGCTTGAAATAAAGGAAAAATATATTTACCTCAAAATTACCATATACCATGCATGCATAATTGTGATCTTGTATTAAGAATACTAAAATGCATTATAATTTTGTAGGGGGAAGATGCTTTTACATATATCATAATAAAACAAATGAAGCCTTAAATTTAAATTCAAAAAATAAAATAAAATTTTCAAATATGGAATATGCATAAACTCTTTATATAAAAGGGATATAATTGTAATTGTAATATACATAATCTCTACAATTTAATAAATGAAAGATATTCTCCAATGATAAGATCACTTATATTGATTTTTTTGTGGATTCACCTTTGTGCCTGATTTCACCTTTTTGTTGACTCTTTGAGGAGAGAAAAATGGGTCATGATGCTTCTTAATTCTTCTTGCTAGAGAAGTTGTCGGAGAGGGTTGCTAGTTATATACATCTTAAACTTAGTTATACCTCAATAAAACTTATCATTCTAAAAGTGCGGTAAATTTAAATTTTAGATTAATTTAGAGTAATTTTATGATGATTTTAATTTTGTTAATTTTATATAAAATTTAAAATTAAATAAAAATATGCTAAAAGAGTAAGTTACATTATCTCCGTCACTTTTTAGTTTAGTTGTAGAGCGCCTAGTAATCCTTCATGCAACATATAGACACCCATTGAAATGTTAAATATTCTATCTAAGTTCTCATAAATCAATTTAAATGCTTAGAGACGCATGAAGAAATTTTTAGAAAAAAAGAGAAAAAACCAGGTCATTTTATCTCAACTGTAAGTTCGGCTATCCACAGTTGACCTTGTGAACGGGTGGTCCATCAAACCAAATTTGAACTTGAATTAAAACTATTCACAGTCATTTGAGCGAAAAAACTGAACAGAAGCCTGACAAATACATTACTACACGTATAAGTTATAATTAACAAAATGGAGAATGGAATCAAAAGACATTTTTCAGCAACGTATACTCAACAAAATGGAGTAGTGGACAGGAAAAATAGAACGGTTCAAGAAATGGCTAGAACAGTGCTAAATAACTCAAAAGTAAGTGATGACTTCTGGGTACAAGCAATCCATACAACAATCTACACTTTTAATAGATGTCTTCTCAGAAGTAACAGTGATAAAACTTCATATGAGCTATGGAAAGGAAGACCTGCAAATGTTAAACACTTCAAGATATTTGGGAGTAAGTGCTACATTAAGCGGGAGGATAGACTTGGTAAGTTTGAATCTAGAGTTGATGATGGCATATTCCTTGGGTATTCAAGTCACAGTAAAGCATACAATTGCTTTAACCTCAGACTCAACAGAATGATAGAAAACATCAACGTGAAAGTTGATGAACTTCTGTCTTCAAGGATGAAAAAGGGAAGTGAAGTCTCAGAAGAACCATTTGAGACTAAATACAAGCAGGAAAGTGATGATGATGAGGAAGCACCAGTAGAAGGAAGTAATGAATTAAGAAGTCAGCAAGGGTCTCATACTCCATATAAGACTCTGAATAAGTGGTGTGAGAAGAATCATCCACCAGAACAGATCATTGGAAGCAAAAGTGCAGGAGTGGAAACAAGAAGTAGAAAGCAGAGTCTAACTCCAGAACAAGGACACTTTTCCTTGTTATCTACAGTTGAGCCAAGTAGTTTTGAAGAAGCCAGCAATGATAAGTTCTGGGTCAAAGCAATGGAAGAAGAACTAGATCAAATCCAAAAGAATGAAACATGGGAACTGGTTCCAAGACTGAAAAACAAGAATGTGATCAGCACAAAATGGATCTTCAGAAACAAGTTGAATGAAGAAGGACAGGTTACTAGGAACAAGGCTCGTTTGGTGTGTAAAGGTTATGCCCAGGTTGAAGGAGTTGACTTTGAAGAGAATTTTTCTCCAGTAGCCAGAATGGAGGCAATCAGGATGATATTGGCCTATGCATGTTCAAAGGAGATCAAGGTCTATCAGATGGATGTAAAGTCGGCTTTCCTAAATGGAGAATTGGAGGAAGAAGTCTACATAGAACAACCAAAAGGGTTTCAAATGTCAAATGAAAAGGGATATGTCTGCAGGTTGAAGAAATCATTACCTTAAACAGGCTCCTAGAGCTTGGTATGTGAGATTGGACAAGTATTTGCAGAAGAAAGGATTCAGAAAAGGAAATGTAGACAGTAATCTATATATAAAGGTGGACAAGGAAAATATGATCATCATTGAAGTATATGTTGATGATATCATCTTTGGAAGTGATGATGATCAGTTAAGCAAAGAATTTTCTAAAGACATGCAGCATGAGTTTGAAATGTCCTTACTCGGTGAGTTGTCATTCTTCTTAGGTCTTTAGATCTCACAACTTGATGCGGGTATTTTCATTTCACAAACGAAATATATCAAGGAGATATTGAAGAAATTCAGAATGGAAGATTGTAAACCTGTGAGTACTCCAATGGTCACTGGTTGCAAGCTAAGTAAAGATGATGAGTCAAAGGAAGTAGATCATAGGAAGTATAGATCGATGATAGGTAACCTATTATATGTGACAGCTTTGAGACCAGATATCATGCAAGCAGTTGGATAGGTTGCAAGATTTCAGGCATCCCCAAAGGAAAGTCATATTCTGGCAGTAAAAAGAATCTTCAGATACTTAAAAGGGGCAATGGAATATGGACTTTGGTATCCAAAAGGAAACGAATTGACTCTTATAGCATATATAGATGCAGATTGGACCGGTAGTGTTGACGACAGGAAAAGCACAAGTGGTGCAGCCTTTTACTTAGGTGATTGTTTGGTGTCATGGATAAGTAAGAAGCAGACTTCGGTAACTTTGTCTACAACTGAAGCAGAATACATCGTAGCAGCAGCTTGTTGCACACAGGTTCTTTGGATGAAGCAAAACCTGCAAGACATACAAGTTCATTATGAAGAACCTATTTCTATACTGTGTGATAATACAAGTGCTATCAGCATTTCAAAGAATCCTGTAATGCATTCAAAGACAAAGCATATTCCAATTAAATATCATTTTCTACGGAAACATGTAACAGAGAAGCATGTCAAATTGGAATTTGTGGGGACTAAGGAATAGGTTGCAGACATCTTTACGAAGCCTCTCCCAAGAGAGAAATTTGAGTATCTCAGAGACAGATTAGGAGTGATTCCAGCTCTAGTTTGATCGTTTCAGTAGCAAGTCATGGGGAGAGTGGTTGACAGGGGGAGTTACCCTTTGCCATTGATGTCAAAGGGGGAGAGAAAGTGACAAGGGGAGCATGATGACAGGGGGAGTATGTTGGTTGCCATCAATGACAAAGGGGGAGATTGTTGAATGAAGTTTTCATTGATGTCAAAGTTTGTATTTGGTTTGCTTTGTCGAGGGAGTGATGAGGATGGAAATAATGAGCTCTAGTCGTAAAGGTTACTCAGCGAACGACTCACCTTCCTCTGCCATTGGCAGTGGCAGTGCTTCAAAATACAAATCTAGACTCGATAATAGGTACAACAAGCTTTCATTCTACCAGTCGGCTCCGCCCCTTGAAGTATGCCTCAAATATTTCGAGCTATTTGCTGTGGATCGTCTCAGAGTTCTCAAGGGTCTCGAAGATGCATTGTCACATGGCAAAAATAGGAAGAACTAGAAGGCATGGTGAGAGAGTTGTGGAGAAAGCACATACGGACTCCAAATGCAGCTGACATGGCCAACAAAGATATTATATCCCACTTTGTGTTGTGCTTGGTATACTACAGAACAGAAGAGCTTCGAAGATGGTTCCTTCAGATGGAGACTACTCTTTTCGTTATCATTTTCTCCTGGAAACCCCAGAAGCTCAGAGGATGTTCATGGAAGAATGTAAGCTTCCTTACAGAGCAAATTTCAAATGCAGAGTTTGAGTGGACAACATCTTCTATAAGGTTCCCTTTGAGGAAGTCCCTGAGCTTGTTGCAGGTTGTAGAATATTCTTGCAAAATGGCCATGCATTTGTTCCCATGAGCCAGGTGGTCTTCGCATAATTATGGAGTTGATTTGGCATCTACAGGATGCGTATTGTCTATCCCCCCTGAAACGATAGTGAAAGAAGCCCTAGAGCTCCGGATATTTAGCTCAGAAGTTGAAGCCCCTATTGTAGCCCCTGGTAAAGAAGAATAGCCCCTGGTAAAGAAGAAAAGCCCCGGAAGAGTAAGTTTCATTTCCTTAAAATGAGGAAAGCCCCTTAGTAAAGAAGAAAAGCCCCAGAAGAGTAAAGTTTCATTTCCTTAAAATGAGGAAAGCCCCTTAGTAAAGAAGAAAAGTCCCGGAAGAGTAAAGTTTCATTTCCTTAAAATAAGGAAAGCCTCTTGGAGAAGGTTCTAGAAAGGTATGGAAAGCAAGTATAAATAAGAGGTCAATACACCTCATTTGATCATCTATTTTCGTGGAGAAGTCTAGGGAGGTAAGGCGAAGGTACAAGAGGAGCCTCTAGAACATGAAGATGAAGTATATGGGAGAAGGTCTGCCGAAAATTCTTTTTAAACTAAGGGTTTATGCACATATGATGAGGTTATGTGACATGATGATGTAGTGACCTTTTGTTGATATTGGGGTTACATGCTATCTGATGATGTTATGTTTCTTTAGGTTATGATGAGACTCTATGATGTACTTGGAGAAACCCTAGCAGCTTTTGTGGAAACCCTAGAAGGGGTTTAGTGGATGAGATCAGATATATATTGATGATGATTGAGAAATTGTTGAGTAGGGGTACAACAGAGTTTGGCACAGTGTAGAGATCAGCAGTGGTTCTGACAGTGATTTGGCAGAGTGATTGAGTCAGAGGTTTGACGCAATTTCCAGCAGTGGTCGCAGTTCAGATCCATCTTTATATTCAGGACAGTTTGGTGATGTACTATAGGGGATCATAGTCTCCTTCAGGTCAGTTCCTGAAAACATATAAGGGCGGTAGGACGGGGCAAGGAGATTGTGAGTTGGTGCTCCCTTCCAGTCGGTGCTGGAGAATCAGGGAGTTGGTGCTTTCTTTGTGTTGGTGCACATAAACATTGAATGTATTCTTTTCATTGATAATATTAAAGAAGCATTATGTGGTTTTTCCCATTTGGGTTTTCCATGCAAAAATATTGTGTCGTGTGCCTATATGTGATTGTGCTTTATGAATTACAATAATTTATTCAAGTTGATTTAAATAGTAGTAAATTTTGTTTAATACTGATTCACCCCCTTGGTATTGGCTAAATATTCTAACACTTCTAAGATATAGATCTCTCCAAATAATATTATTGATTTTTTTTAAGAATAAAGCTCATGCTTGGGATAAAGGAAAAATATATTTACCTCAAAGTTGCCATATACCATGCATGCGTAATTGTGATCTCGTATTAAGAATACAGAGATGCTTTTACATATATCATAATAAAACAAATGAAGCCTTAAATTTAAATTCAAAAAATAAAATAAAATTTTCAAATATGGAATATGCATAAACTCTTTATATAAAAGGGATATAATTGTAATTGTAATATACATAATCTCTACAATTTAATAAATAAATGAAAGATATTCTCCAATGATAAGATCACTTATATTGATTTTTTTGTGGATTCACCTTTGTGCCTGATTTCACCTTTTTGTTGACTCTTTGAGGAGAGAAAAATGGGTCATGATGCTTCTTAATTCTTCTTGCTGAATTCTTCTTGCTGGCGAAGTTGTGGGAGAGGGTTGCTAGTTATAGATACATCTTAAACTTAGTTATACCTCAATAAAACTTATCATTCTAAATCTAAATTTTAGATTAATTTAGAGTAATTTTATGATGATTTTAATTTTGTTAATTTTATATAAAATTTAAAATTAAATAAAAATATGCTAAAAGAGTAAGTTACATTATCTCCGTCACTTTTTAGTTAGGTTGTAGAGCACCTAGTACTCCTTCATGCAACATATAGACACCCATTGAAATGTTAAATATTCTATCTAAGTTTTCATAAATCAATTTAAATGCTTAGAGACGCATGAAGAAATTTTTAGAAAAAAGAGAAAAACCAGGTCATTTTATCTCAACTGTAAGTTCGGCTATCCACAGTTGACCTTGTGAACGGGTGGTCCATCAAGCCAAATTTGAACTTGAATTAAAACTATTTACAGTCACTTGAGCGAAAAAACTGAACAGCAGCCTGACAAATATATTACTACACGTATAAGTTATAATTAACAAACATTAAAAATATTTGAAATTATCATGATGAAATTGAAGAAGACAAAACAAGAACATCTAAATTTATTGGAAATTATAATAACAAATGTAGATCCTGGCATTCTTAGAATTCCAAATTCCCATATCATGGCATCTTCCCAACAAAAACAGGGGTGCTATCTATTTATATTTATATCAAGATTTGAAGTTCGAGTCTTCACGCCTATAGATTGGCTCAAAGAATAAGAGGAGAGAGAAACGCGCCATTTTCCTCCGCCTTGTTGACCTCTTGTGTTTTAGCGTTGAGAAATTTATAGATCTGGGCCATCTTACTATACAAGGATGTGCTACTAAAAGTATTCTGCCTACTTTTGACTGACTGTCCTACTAAGAGTATTCTGACTGACTGTTCTGCAGTTGCAGTTGAAGTTGCAGTTGAGGGATACATTGCATACTGTTTTATATTTAATTTTAAATAGGTTCTAATAGTTCCAGATGGGCAGCAATAGTCAGCCTGCTGCAGAGTATTCAATGTCATTGCAGCCAATTCTTGGATATTAAACAGTTTTAATCAGATGGTTGGCATGGCTGTTATAGTCGCGTATTGCTGGCCGTTCTGGATACTTGTGTAAATTTGTCTGTTAGACAAATTATTGTTTCATCTAACATTAAAGCTAACCTGATCTAAATTTCTGTCATTTTATACAAAAATAATTTTAGGGGCTAATTTTAGTCCAATGGGCTATTTTTCCATGTTTTTCTCCCAAAAAAGATTAGCCATTTTGCATTTTTTGAAGCCTTTTTCGTCCAATTTTGATGGGGTAAAAATTTTTCACCCTAAAAATTGCCAAATTATTATATAAACTATATAAAATCATTGGGAATGAAAATATTTTTTGAAAAATATTACAATCATTTTATAGTTGGCCTTTTAAGAATTGGTAATATTGGCCAACATTTATACACTTTTAAATGAATATGATTCCTTAAAATCATTTTTTAATATTGATTAAACCTAACTTACTTAAATTTACTGTTTTTTTTATACAAATTTTTAGAATTGAAAAAAAATTCAAATATACCTCTTATTTATATATGGAATTCATATCACCGCCTTCGTCTCCATAAATCATAAATTTAAAAATTTGATTTACCTGAATACTTAATAAATCCACAGATCTATAATATATTATATCGATATAAATATATATAGAACATATCATTCAACCAAAGAGTGCATGCATAGTGCATAGTGTAAATTGTAAACGATAAGATCGAAGCAATCATTAAATGAGACGATTTTCAAATGATAAGATCGCATATATTGAATTTTGACGGATTCACCTTTCAGCTGATTGTTTGAAATATTGCTTGAATGGACAAAAAGTTGATATGATGCTTGATTCCAGAGAAGACGAATGTGTATTAATTTCAGCCTGTCCTTCCGACCCCACGCTGTTCTTGCCTGTGTAGCTCGATTATCACAGATGGACGCCCATTGGAATGTTAAATATTCTATTAAGATCTCATAAATCAATTTAAATGGCTAGGGATGGATGAAGAAATTTTTGTAAAAGAGAAAAAGCTGGTCATTTGATCTCAATTGTACGTTCGGCTATCAACAGTTACTTCGTGACTTGCGAGTCTTAAACTCATACAGTGTAATTAGAACTATTTAAATTTGACAGTCACCTTAGCTAACAATTGAACATCAACCTGACAAACAAATAATTGTGTATAAGTTATTATTAACAAACGTCAAATATCATCATAAAATTAAAGAAGCTATGATTAACAAACGTCAAATATCATCATAAAATTGAAGAAGACACAACAAGAACCATATGAGATTTATCTGAAATCATAATAACAAAAGTAGAACTCTGAAATTTTCATAATTCCAATACAGACCAGACCATCATGACTTCTTCCCAACAATAACAGGGATGCTATCTATTTATCGCAAGTTTTGAAGTTTGACTTGTCGAGCCAAGAGAAACGGGCCATTTTCCTCAGCGCTATCCAAATGTCTTAGATGGTTCGTTAGCTTCTGTTTAGGGATTGATATGGACTGACAATATTTTGAAGTTTTTTGTTGGAAAGAAACGGCAGTAAGTTGACTTACAGTGTTTTAGTGTTAGGAAATTGACAGAGCTAGCGATCTTACTCTACAAGCCTCTACTACTAACTGAATAATATTTTACAAGTTATATGTTATTTAATGCTGTTGTTGTGGTTGGTAGTGTGATTGGATTTCAACCTGTTTGAGATTCAATGGAGGCACCAGCATTAAATTAAATATAGCTTGTAAAATATTTTTACCCCCAACCTACAGTTGTGATAGGCATACTGTTTTATATTTTATTTTAAATAGGTTTAACTTCCATACCTTGTGAAAATTTAAGGATGATTGTTAAGAATAGTTTGCTACTTTAAGGATTATAAGTATATTATTTTATATTTATTTAGATGCACATGTTGTTTATATTTTAGAATTTAGGGAGAATTAATTTTTTAATTATATGTATATATTATTTGTATTTTGAAATTTAAAATAGACAACTGTTTGTATCTTCTTTTTAAATTGTTTAAAAATGACACAAATGTTTCAAATTGATTTTATAGTATTAGTAATTGAGGTATACATAATGGATAACTAAAACATAAACAATAGATGACAAGAATTTCTAAAATTCTATACAAATTTTTAGAATTGAAATACAAAAATCTCACTATAAAATTCATATGACAAGAATCACATAATGGATGACAAATTGATGGACATTTAGAAAAGATAGGAAAAGACAAGTCAAACAAGGCCTGATCAATTTAAGAATCCATTTTGTCTATTAAGACTAATTAATAACCATGTTTTGGATATTTTTATGTTTATGGGCATTTAGATATTATGTAAGATTTTGGATTTGCTTGATCAAAAAAATTAACAAGTGTAACAAGTCTGAAGCACGGATTTATTTCATGATCTTTCTATTAGTGTCTTGTTATGCTTAAATGCATGCGGATTAAGATTTAAATAAGCTTCAAAGTGGTTAAAAAAACTTGTAACAATTTGTTTTTGTTTTTTATATTTTTTTGTGTTTTTTATTATTATTAAATAATATTTATTTTGTGATTATATTACTCTAACAATTTAATATGAATAATGAATATTAAATTATATTTAAAAAATATAACTATAAACATTCACATTAATTTAAGTGTAACTTTTCTGTTATTTTTAACCTCACCAAAGCCCATGTAACAAACTTCTCTACTGGATATGGTTATATTTCAGAAGGTGAAACAGTGACTTCGAATCAAATTTGTAAATGGCGGGCTTATCCCATTATTGATAACTCCACGACTTACCGCTGCATTTATCTTCAATCGCCACGTAAGGATGGAGCAATTAATGCTGGGTGTATCCCATTATTGAGATACTCCTCGACTTCCAGCTACATCTCTTCTCTGCAGCTAATGTCGACCGTGATATTTTCTTAAAAGCCAACTGATTATGGCTCAGATTCAGAATCGTACTAAACGATTAGCCTGTGAATTTGGAAGCAACCTTCACCAACCACACTGTACTATCCTGCTGTTGTTCAACATTAAATAATGGTCTGTATGGCTATCATGGTTTATGGCTTTGGTAAAAGCTATCTATTGAGCTGCAGAGCATTTAATGCAGCTGCAGCAAGCTTGATGATCGTTGCATCTTGAACTGCTCCACCGTCAATAAACTTACTGCATTAAATGCTTTGCAGCTCAATGGATAACTCTTACCTTATGCTTTTATACAGAGCACACCATACATACACTATTTAATGTTTTAATGTTTCACAGTGGAAAGTGGAATGCCATAGCTACCTTGAGTCAGAGCATTAAATGCTAAATGGGGGGTGGCCCTTCGCAAGATTTACTATTTGTATTCCTGAAGTGTTTTCTCAAAGAATTACAATTTTGATTGGATTTTACAATCTTTAATTATCCTGAAGTATTTTGTTTATACGATTTCAACAAGTTAAAACTGTAATTGTAATTCCAACAATTTTGGCCAGAAAATATCAACCAAATATAATGGAAATAATAAGTTTAATTTACTTATAAATCATTATAAATAACCGCAAATGTTATAACCATTAAATTGAATATGCTTCATTGGACTTGAATTCGTTTTAAGGTAACATATTCGACATTTTTGAAAACACACAATCAATAAGCACTCAATAGCATAGCTTTAAATGTAACTCAAATTCCAACATATAAAGCATTGTTTTATTTATTTTATTAACTATAAACTTTGAATATATTTTTAAATAAATATAATTAATCTAAATGCCTAACTATTTTATGATTTGGATTTATATAAATTCAAATTACCTTTAAAAATTATCAATATATTATTAAAAGAAATATATATATTGTAAATGATAAGTTTAAATATTTTTTTTTATATTTTATTGTTAGTTTTGTTTGCAATATGGTTGGAAATTTTGAAAATAAAATAAAATCATTGATATCATTTGTGAAAATTGTATAATGTGACTGTTACACTGGTTTTTGAGGGAGATGTATTTATTTATGAATTCAAAAACACAATTTATATACTTCAAAATTTGGAATTCACAAAAAATACATGGAAGTCCAAAACTTGCTCCAATTGTAAATTGAAGATTACATTGAAATTCACATAATGTGGGGTCAATTTATGCATTAGATATAATAAATGTTGCATATGTTGGGATATGCACCATTGATCTAATTTGTTGGAAGATTCAATTGAAATTCACATAATGTGGGGTCAATTTATGCATTGGATATAATAAATGTTGCATAGGTTGGGATATGCACCATCAATATAATTTGCTACTTGGATATACCCAATTTATGTATCAAGAAATAGTATAATAAAATTTACGTAAGTGATATATGCAGCACTGTCCAGCCGTGGACACAAGTGGACCTCCCTCGTTTGTATGAATTAGATATAGAACAAAATAGGACAATAAGGCACACCTTTACCTAGATCAATTAAACATTAACAAAAGATAGAGTAGAGGAGACTCACCTTTGTCATAGAGTTCGTTCTTGCAATCCTCACACCGCTGCAATCCAACTTCATGTACAATAATACCTACGAGAGATCAACACAAGCTAAATGGAACAATGGATTGGACTAGTAATAATGCAATTGATCCAAGCAAATGACCAAGGAGCTGCTATAAATTGGCAATGACAATCAATTTATGAGAAGGAATGCATCATTGTATTAAAAATGACAGAAAGAGGATACAACCATAAATCTTTGGCGTCGTAGTTTTTTTCTGATAGGTTCCTCCTATTCCAACATGTCACTCTTTCCTTGAAATGAAGCACATCAAGAATCTAACACTCTAAGAAAATTCCTCCAGCATATACCTGCTATAGACTCCTCATCCTTTCACCCATGGCCCAAGGCTTGATTTATAGGAGAATGTGGACAAGGGAAGGTTTGGAATATTGTGTAAAGTGGATGAGATATGATCCCAATAGATGTGGAGGCCGATCCTGATCCAGAACAATAGGAAGGAAAGGCTATTCATCGAGGTTTCCCTCTAGAAGCTTCTCGAAAACTTAATTTTCTTCATGTACAGTGGTTGACATAGTTTGTTAGTAGTGCAAGGTGCGTCTCAATATGTAGACACACTCTGTTGTAGAGGTAGTCACTGTCAAAACCCCAAATTTTCACAAAAAATTAAAATTTTGAGATAACAATAAATGCTAAAACCTGCGGTCTACTTAACAACTAATGGTTTGTATAAAAAGAAACAGTCTAGTAATTAGTTTCATTAAATTCTACTTTAACAACTTAACAATTTATTTTTGTAACAAGAATAAATTCTTCTTGTGTGTTGTTTACTTCAATTTTCTGATTAGTCTTTTCATGTCAAGTAGGTGGAATCTACTTTTGAATATGGGGCTTACTTAGCAATCGTGCTAACGCAGATGAATGCTGATTCTTACAGGTTTACAGGTATGATCAAACAAGTATATATACTAAAAGATCTTTAAAGTGTCAGCATTATTTTATTTGCAATTTAAAAGCTTAGTAATTAAGCTGCTAAACTCTAGGCAGCTTAGTAGACATGTTCATAAGTAAAATAATGACAGTAAAGTGTGTTTGCAACTTTAAGCTTTAGAATCTCAGTTGCAAAGTATTTATACTTTAGTCTATGTAATTTGTAATGTTATAATGATCGTTTTTTTTATCAGCGTTTAAGTAATAGTACATTATCTTGACTGAGTAACAATTATCCCATGATTCAATTCTACAATAAAACTTACAGTCTGATAAACTTGGGCAGTATAAGTTTGATTGTATAAGCTGCAAGCCATGAAGCCTTCCTTCATAAGATTAGTGTTTTACCTATACTTTAATTTTCATATTAAACCCTAAGGTTCTATTGACTTTTGGACTCAAAAGATTCATTCCTATTCTAGTTATCTTGTTTGGTTTTATAACTACTTGTTACTAAATTGACTTGGTGAATCTTTTAGTATTTTCCAATTCGATTCGTAACTCAAAATTCATCAACGTAATGTTGCTATGAACTGTGTAACAACAATTCCATAGTGGTACTCTTCCAAAGATCTGTTATTATTGAATTGTTAGTTTTTGTGATTCTCATAAACATACATAATTGTTGTTTGATAGACATTTAGTCTATACTTAGTTTACAATCAACAACGTATTCAAATTAGAGTTTATAATCCTTTGCACTAATGCACTATGCCATTCATAACCTTATGACTTGTGATAATGTTATTGCAAGAGATTTACCAATATAATTATAGTTTTATTATAAAGAAAACTATAGTTCTTTATTAGTTAGTAAGAACTCTCCCAATACCACATGGATCTCTTGTCTATTGTAAAGAAAACTTGATCTTCATATATATCAATAAACATGCATGAATTGATTTCTAAATTATAATAACAACATCGTTTAACAAGAAGTTATGCCACCATTCAAATTGTAATTGTGATATTGTATTAACATATGGTTTATAGTGGAAAAGAGTTTTATGCAAGGGTGATTATCGGGATTTTTAACAAAGGTTTATGTGTCACCACGATGGACCAATGTGCCCAATAATGTTGAAAATTACTTCTTTACACTAGCAAATGATATGGTGCAAATTATTAACAACGTCATGGCAAATTATTGGGATTATACTATGGTTTTAAAATCTCGTTCCAACGATTTAATAATTGGGTTTTGGCTCTACGCAGGCACCATAGTCTTTGGCACACTGCGTGATTGATTAATGGAAACCACGTGGTCATCTCCTGACCATGTTTCGGGGATATAAAACATTGCTTGTGACCTAACCCTTATCATTGTTTCTCCGCAGTCTGCGCTAGCCTTGAAGCTACTCGGCTTGGCCTTTCCATGGCGGCCATCGTTTTTCCTCACTCTGGTTGTCTTGAGCCTTGATGTAATGCTGCAAGTGTTGCTAGTGTGTGGTTTGAAAGTCATTGTCCATGGCTAGGTTCTTATCCTGCACATAGTGGAGATATTCGTTACCCTTAGCTCGTCGCCTGTGCAATCTTATTTCATTGTCTTCATAGCTTTCAGTGTGCTTCAGTATTTGGTTACAGTTCTTGTGGCTCGCCATTGTGGGAGAGATACCCCTGCATGCTGTTAAGTTTAAGAAGGAAAGGCATGTAGGTGATAGTGCTTCGTTGAGGCTACTCGTTGTTCTCTTCTGTCAGGTAAATGATACAGTGAATTCAATTACTTCATCGCCATTCTTACTTTGCTATTACAGTAGTTTGTAAAGGTATAATTAACTAACAGTGGTTTGTTACTTTGCTTGTAGGTACTCACCGCTTGTAAAGCTTGTTCAAGGATGAATAGACAGTCCCCTACAAAATCCGTGGCTCGTGGTTCACTTACGGGTAAGCCCCGTGGTCCAAATGATGGATTTTCACTTTGCTAGTGTTAGGGTGGTCGTTGGACTCGCCCAGGGTTTTGGAAAACCCTCCCTTGTCTCGCCACGAGTTATGCTATTGTTTTAATGTTTTTACAGGGTGTTGTTAAAATACTTAAACCAAACCCTTGCTAGGGTAGACTCGATTTATATTGAGCACTGTACTTAGTCAAAGCTTTGGCTTCATGGCTGGGTTTAAGTTTGTAAATTTTGTAATGACAATCAGTAGACTTGTTTGGTTTAACAATGTTTTACATTGCACTCTGTGTAAAAAGTTAGGGTTTTACCCTTTTTGAATGTAATGAAGTTTATACTCTATTTGTGTACTTTGTAAGAGTTTATAAATAAAAACTTAAGGCTGATACTTACAGCCGTAACTAAAATCTTACTTGTTTTGATTGCAATTATAGATTAGGGTTTGATATGTAAAATCCCTCATTTTGATATAAATTATTCTTGTTATAATAATTATTTAGTTTTCTTTTAGTCCTTAAAGGATTGTGAGTAGTTTATTATTTGTCCATCAAGGGATTGTGAGTAATTATGTTAGACTGATTATTAATGGTTACATAATTTATGTTAATTTGGTTTTAATATTTTGATACTTGTAAATGTAATAATTTTAAGGGTTTTAACCCTAATATTTATTTCTATAGATGTATGCTGTTAGTAAAAGAAAAGCACGGTTTCTCTTATAAACACATTTTGTATAAGTTGATTAGTAATGTGTTTCATTTCTGTGCATAATACTTTTAGTTGGTTCATTAAATAGATTTTTTAAAAGAACTAGCTTATATTTAACCTAGATTACTACTGTATATAAAAATACAAATTAATTACGCTAAAAAAATGAGCTAAGGTTTATCCTATGTATCTTTTATAGAATATTAATTTCAGTAGTGTTACTTGTTATTTCGATTACTGTCCTACATTTTCCTTCAGTTTGTTTTTAAGAATTATTAATTTTATAAACAACACTGTTTTTTCTTAATAATATTATTATCTATATTAATAATATTATTATCTATTAATAATGTATCCTCTTAAATTTATGTTGGCATTTATTTGTGTAATAAATAAGCCTGAGAGGAGTCTATATCAATTGTGTTTATTTAATAAATTATTTCTGTAAGCTTACTGAAAGAAGATAAGAACTCTCCTACCTGTTAGTACTCTTTACATCTATACTGTCTGTAAATGTATAAGGATAGTTTCTTATTAATAATAACTTAAGCCTAAGTTAATACTATAATATTTATCAAGTTCTTATTTAGAGTTCAGATAGTTGCAAGTAAAATAGTTAGCACTAATGGAAATGAGATAAACTATCTATATTACTTTTACATTTTTTTTTTAACATAAATGATAACTTTCAACTGATAATACTAGTTCTTCTATTTCAGTATAAATGTACAGTTTATAGAAGCAGATGTTGTGTAGAAGGATAAGTTATAAGCTTAAACATACTATTGTTAGTAAGTAAGATGATTCTTGTTTCTTTTCTGATATTTTAAGTATTCAGATTAGTTCTACCAATAACTCTATGAACAGATTAATAATCTTTATGTAATAATAACTATTTACTGAAAGAAAACATTCCAATACTCAGAAAAACATAAGTGTTCTATTCATTCATATTCCAATCATACTTCATTCACTTAAACACACTACCTGTGCTAGAGCACGATCTGGATTACTCCAGATGGGGAAAAACACAAGTAGGATTTATCTTTCATCAAAGTACAAATTCAGCCTTGAAACAACTAAGAGATTTCAACTTAACAATTTACAGCATAACATATAATCATTCATTGTTTGTTCACCCACAGATATAAACTATAACAAAAAAATTAAAAGATAATGAAACCTGTTTTTTTTAAAGCTGGATGACAACAGCAATGGGAGGTCGTTCCTCCCTACAAACTCCTGGAGAGCACTCAAACAACGACTTCTTAGGACCCCCGAGCTTGTTCTGGTCTCCTTGGCTGGAACTAGGTGGAGCAAACAACAAAGTATTAGTCCTGAGACTTAATACCAACTGTGCATATTGCAGTAAGATCTTTCAGCTGCAAAGCTGTACTAGATCAACTTCCTGCAGTTTTATCCCTCAAACACCTTCCTCCAAATTTCCCTTCCCAATGAATTCCTTGAAGTGCATTCACCTGAATGATTATTCTACTGGAATGAGTAGCCTCAGCTCTCTACATTGGGTACTTTTATTAAGATTGCTTAGGTCTTTTTGGGTTAGTTGTCATTAATTGAGCCACCTGCTTTGATCCCACTTTCTTGTGGGATCATGACCCCAAATGTAGGGAGGTTGTCACCTACAACATAGGAAGTGTTTGAGGATGCTGCCATTTGTATTTTTGCTCTCCACCTAGTCTCCTCCACCAACTTGACTAGTACACTCTTTTTAACAACTCTCCCAAGCTGTTGTCTCCACTTTTATTTATTTAAAATTAAAATATTCAGAAATACATTCCACATCTTTGACTCTGCTGAGTCATCAATTTCAACTTAGCATTAAATTTAACATAATGTCTTGGAATAAAATCAAAATAAAATAACATTATTTTACAAAATTGGGGTATGTGACAGTCACGTTATAAGCACAATTTGTAGTGGGAGAAGAAGCCTATAGGGGAAATTAACACAGGTTGCTAGGAAGGAAAGGCACATTGAAGTTGCAAAACTAGATAACTTGCAGGTCAAGGGAACCAGGGATCATCCACCATAAAAGTGTCTTTAGAGATTTAGGCAACATGATGTCATGTGGTTGGCGATGCTCAGACAATACTGTCTAACAAATTCCCCCCCAAAGTATAAAGCTAGAGAAAGGGTATATTTAATGTACTTTGATGTGAGTGCCATAAAGAGGAACCATTGGTTAGAGAATTGACAACAACAATCATGGACTTTGCAATACAAATTCTGACAACTCTAAACCAGATATCTTAATAACTCAAAGCATGGCTTCTGACCAATACACTATATATCCATGTGATTACTGGACGTGGAGATGGCCACTAAAAAATACAAACATGGATCCATATCATTAATACAAAATGTAAATCGTAATCGTGAGACTATACATAATGGATCTACGAGCTAATCATAACATAGCCACTAACCAATACAAGTGGATCTATGTAACAGAATACCCACATGATATCCATATGGAAAATGACTCAAACAGTCTTCATTGCAGCCTGCGTAAGATATACAACAATGAATACCCTAGGTTCTTCAAACCAAACTCAACACTAATATGATCCTAACCATGTGAATAAAGGGGTTGAAGACAAACTTGGTAGGAACCACTTGATTACCAACTAGTGATGTAAATTGTTAACAAGTGCGAGGGAAATCACCAATGATGACAATGATTCTCGAGGTATCACATTACATTCCAACGAATGTGAATAGATGAGATGAAGTTGATCATTCATAGAATCATTCGATTAGATATCAATGATGTAAACCTATGTTCGAAGGTGAGAAGACCTTCCATTGAGGCATGTAGGATTCAAGGTACTTGATGGTTTCCAAATCTAATCCCCATATGATGTGTTGATGTCAAAAGTGATGGACTTGTTGAAGGAGGGCCATAATGTGTCCCACATCATTGACACGAAACCAAAACACTGAGGATGATTTTAGATGGTAGACCAAATGAGCGTGGACTGACATATCCTTGTACATGTGAATGATGCTAGGAGGATGGGTCATGGATGACATGTTAAAGGGCTTAACGACTACAAAGTTTGACCCAAATGGAGGATTCCCCTTGAACACTTTATGGCAAAAAAAAGACTTGGTATCAATGAAACACATAGATGGAGGTCAAAACATAATGTAACATGATTGAGGCATTCTTTGAATGACCCAGAGTAAAGATACTCATAGACTTGACATGATCCAAAGACAAGATTATTCCCCAACTGTTTGGATGAGATACAAATAGGTGCCATGTTCAAGGGTAACAACAAGCTGGCATAAATAGAGATCCAGACGCATTTCCCTTCTCTTATTCCCCATCATGATTGACGAGTACCTCTTTATTTATTAACGAGCTTGAGGAGAATAACAGATGCTCAGTGTCGTTTGTCTTTTGGATGAGTCCAATCTCACATGTTTTACAAACTTGATAAACGAGGGGTTCACTCCCAAAAGGGTCCTTCAATGTTTGATTTTACGGGTCTAGAGAAGGTAAACTCAATTATTTTTCATATTTAGAGAGTCTAAAAAAATTAAGAAGACTCCATGGTGAACTTTCTCATAGGTTTAGTCCTCAAGGCCCAAAAAAGTATAAAGTAATACTTAGGAGAACTCTATTAGTCAATGGTTGACTAAGGTATTCCTTTTTTGTAATTAGTTTGCCAAGTCTAAAAAAGAATTAAACTATCACCAAATAGATGCTCTTTTGAAAACAAGCGTAAGCTTAAAAAGTTTATCGAGTGTGAAGGAAAGATATATCGATTGCGTTGTTCCATTGATTTACGAGTATGGGGCAATGCCAGACAGTAAACTCGACGTTATTTTACTATGGTTTTAATGAGCACAAGAACAATATAAAAATCACTTGGAATCTTTTTCATGTTTCCACTAGAGCAAGAAAAAGAAAAAGTAAGATAAAAAAGTCTTACGAGCAAAAAATGTCCTGAACGCATGAAAATAAGTTGGACCTGTGTGTAGCTTGTAATCTCAAAAATAAGTGTGAAAAACCATTATAATTGATAAATAAAAAAAGGTTTTTTAATGAAAATGGTAAAAAATAATAAAAAAATACAATGTAAAATAATAAAATATTCCTTCCTAACTCAATAAAATGAAGTGAAAGGGATGCATTTTACCATTGCAGTCTCGACGCATACCTTGAAATGGAAAACTGCGTCAACCTCTGCATGTTCTTTTCCCTAAAAATTGGCCCCAAATTCATCTAAAATGGCAAAAAATAGTAGTGATTTGACTTAACAAATGGAGTAGAGAATGAGAGTTACCTAGAACTAGCGAAATGAAAATCCACTGGCCGAAGGGCTTGAAATATCCAACGCAATCTATCACCACAAATGGGTTTTTACCCTCTTTGGTAAGAAGAGTAAGAATGCATCACTTTCACCTCCTTTTATTGAGTTGCGAAGAAGTATTTTATTGCTTTACATTGTAAATTTTTATTACTTTTTGCCATTTTCATTAAAAAACCAGTTTTATTTATTAATTATTATGGTATCTGTATTTTGAGATTATGGGTCAAACATGATAACGAAGTTATGGTCCAACTTATGTTCATGCTTTCAAGGAATTTTTTGAATATATCAATTTTTTTGGTGTACTAAGAATTTTTATGTTTCACTATTGAAAATGTTGGGTCCGTAACACCACCTAGGTCTTCCCCTATCCAACGACGAGGGGAAGGTACGGTCATCAATGCATGCGAGCGAGAGGTGATTGAGGAGCTCAAGGAGACAGATCAAAACCTAGAGAGGTTGACTGTTAACATCATAGATGTGTCATTAAATGATCTGCCACAATGTTATCAATGCCATACAATAGGGGTTTCCAAGAGGATTACGCGTTTTCTCTGCCAAGTAGCTTGGGCTGTGAAAGCCGTGAACTTCATAGTTTTTGTTGACTAGTATTTGAAAGCTATGAGCTTCATGATTTTGTCCTATTATTTTTTGTAAAAAATTTATCTCTCTTAATATAAAAGCAATTTCTATCAGTGTTATATACAATGTGTCTATGGTGGATGTGGATCTCATATAATTTGCTTATTTACATGTGAATGATTTTCATGTTATGCTATGTATAATAAAAATTCTTAGGAATGTGAAATGTGCCAATCTAAAATCAAATTAGCTAATGAATCAAAAACCATATTCATGTGTATCGGGATGTGTTGGCATTGAATAAACTCAAGCGATCTTTCTAAGAGGCATACTCATCGAAAAACATGAAGTAAGGTATGGTCACAAACGATGTAGAATCGGTTTAAATGGGAGACCACGAGTTAAGAATCCAAGTGGAAAATGAGGCGGTCCACACCCTAGAAGGAAGCATCAGTTAATAATCCAATCACTGCATGATACTCAAGGTATTATTAGTTGCAAAACATAGGAAAACTACTTCTGATATTATCAATTCATTGTCAAGGGAATAGAGTACCCAAGCAACCGAAGTGAGGCTTCGGGTGTGTTTCCTAGTGCCGTCTATGAATCCAAAATAGGTTGTCATCTGTACATTCAAGCAAAACATGATATAATCCATCATGGTTGAAATGAGACCCTTACACACAAAAAGAAAAACTTCACACCATATCAAACACATTATATACAAAATGTACAAACTACTTATGCATGATAATGCTAAGCATAGTACCTTTTGAGGTAGAGCTCATTTCTATGCTCCATTAGAGGTATCCCATCATAATTAACTAACTCATAAGCCCCTTTTTCTAAGACATGTGTGACAATTTAGGTCCCATGCCACATTGATTCAAGCTTACTTGCCCCTAGTTTATCATGCATTTGGTCATACGTGAGGACTAAATCACACATTAAAATTGTGGGGTTTGATAGATTTATCATATTGGGACTTGATTGCTTTTTGTGTGATTCATTAGCAAGAATAGTACCACAATGGGTTTTGTCGAGTTTGTCTAAGTAAAGAAATATTTCTTCCTCATCCATAGTGTGCGATAAGAGTTTGACAACTAGCTCCAGGGATGGGATATCACACTTTATAGGTAATATCGCCTCTAGACCGTACATCGATTGAAAAGGTGTGAATCCAGTGGTGTTTTTTACAGAGGTCCAGTATAGCCAAAGAGCTGAAAATAGCATTGAATGCTAGTTTGACTTATGTCCCCTACCATGCATTGTATCATAGTTTTCAAGACCTTATTAATGGCCTCTACTTGTCCGTTCGCTTGAGGGTAGTAGGGGGTTCAATTTTCTTGTAGAAAACCCAACTTGGCACTTAATTCAAATATCAATTGGTTTGGAAATGTGGGCCAGGGACAGTGGCAATGGCTTGAGGGACTCCGAAATTGGAAACAATGTGGCTAAACATGAAGAGTCTGACAATCTCGTTGTCTTATTTGTATGTAGGCATAACCTTGAACCATTTTGACAAGTAATATATGGATATAATGACATAGTCATTGCCCCTAGTGAAGGTAGGATTACAATGCATGAAGTCAACACTCCATTTTGCAAAAGGGTCAATGGAAATGGATGAATGTAATGGGGCAGGATGAGTGTGCATATTAGAATGAAAAGACTTGTGGGGAGGACACTTCTTAACTGCTTCCATACAATCTTTGAAAATCAATGGCCAGAAGCATCCAACATATATAATATTCTGGGATGTAGCCATCCCATAGAGGTGACCACTACATGCCCCAGAGTTGCAATCATTCAACACAGAATCGGCCTCTTAATGGGTTAGACACCATTGTAAAATCGATTCAATACCTCGACAATAGAGCATATCATCGACGATGACATTGTATTTCTCATGATGGCGAACGCAACGATAGTCATCACGAGATAAATTGGGCTTAAAATTCTAGGTTTAGAGATATAACATGATATCCCCATATCATGGGTTAGATGTGTTGATCAGGAACAATGAATCACCAGGAAGAGATTCAATAGGCCCAATTTCTTGGTCAGCACAAGGAAGATTACACATAAGCTCTGCAAATACTAATGATTTTTTAGATGCGAACTTAGCTAATTCCATGTCAAATTCATGTAGGATGAGGATCCAACAGGAATATTCATACCACAATGTTTGACATGTCAAAATTTATTACATGATATTGGATTCCACTAGAAAACTTGTGGTGCAGAGAAAGATGTATTGACAAAATCTCTGGATTGCTATTTCAACTTCCAGATGTTGTCATGAAAAACTTGCATGCCTGTGACAATTTCACGATTCACATAGTAAAGTGTCATCAACATACATCATGTGCACAATGAAAGACACCTTCACAAGGTATAAAGAGAATAATGAGCCCAAGAGAGCCTCAAAATAGCTGAAAATCAAAACATCACTGGTTAAACTCTGGTTACTAGTGTTGCAATGTGAGCCTCCAAAACAACACTGTTACGGAGAGAAACTTCCTATGGCTTGGGGGTACCACAACAGACAGTATGACACCAAAAACAAATCTTTCCCAATATACAAGAGCAGTAAGAAAATATAACACTAAGGGATATAGAATTGTACCTTATTTCAGACAGTTGAAGTAGATCACCATTGAGCTTTTCCAATGCAATTGCAATTATAATTTGCTTTCAACAAAAACAAACAAAGCAAGCATGATATATACAAATGTGTTACAACTACTCTAGCATATACATTCAACTGTGTATAAGTAATTAAATACATCCATGGATTCAATATTCATATTCAAAATGCACATGAATTGGACAGGAAAAGATATTTCTATTAATAAATTAGAGATAGAATAGTGACAAACTATGTCGGCATTTCTGTGAACCGGAGAAACCGAGTCCTCCACCTGGGCCTCCACCACTTCAATCCTCCATCTCTCAATAGAAATCTCACAAAGAAAAGGCAAGCTTGGCAGGAACACTGTGTTCTCCAAGGAACAAAGGGATGCAGAGTCAAGTATAAGCAAATCTGAGGCAACAATGGACTATAGTTTCCTTACTCTTCAATTTCTCCTCCTTCAATGTATCCAAGGGGTTCCTTATATAGCACTCCAAAGAGGTAACGAAGGGTTGAATATGAGCGTTCTCAAGGCATTTGGAAGGCCAAGAGTCAAGTTATTTGAAATCAAATGAGGAAAACTCCAAAAATATTTGTTATTTTGCACACATCATGATATACATGGGTTTGAGGTCAAAAGCTGCATATACATGCGAGTATTTATTTAAAAGTCGTGTATAGGTATAAACAGACAATTTTTGGGGATGATCTTAGAACATTAAAGTATAATATAAGTCCATGTGGTCCAAAGAGTCTGCAGAGGGACATGGAAGGCCATAAATGTGTGATCAACCAGGTGTGGTAAAATCAGCTATAACATATGCCCCCTAATGTGTTAAGTCAAAGAGGTAACATGATGGCCGAAATACATTATAAAATCCATCCCAGAAGTTGAGCAATGAAGAACCAGGTGGTAGAACCAACCACTCATGATTACAATACCATAATTAATCTTTGCATATGACTACAAATACATATAGCAGTCCCGGATACATAATATTACAATGGACATGAATAGGCATGATATACAATGTGTCATGTGTGGTCATCGCCACGTACAATATACAATGGGTCAAGATCTCCATAGTGGATGAAGATATCTGATATATACTAGAAACACTGGAATCATGACCATGAGAGCTGAAATCTTATGAATACTGGAACGATAAAGGACGTAGCATATATGGCATGCCACCAAGCCAGAAGGTCTTCTACACAAATTGCTATGAGTACATGTCCTACTATGTGAATAGATGTGTCGAGGCCAAACATAGTATTCCATCGTCTGATTACCGGTCATTGATGTATACCATTAATAGACGCTAGATAACCCACCGATAATGAAAATGGGAATCAAGGTACAGAGTGTAATCTAACAAGTGTGAATATATGTGTTGAGGTCAAACACTTAAAAGAGTCCATTGATCAAAGGACATTGATGTATTCTCAAAACTGTCGATGGAGAGAGAACCTACCACTAATTACTGTAAGTCTCAAGTGACTCAAATGACTCTAGACTCCTATTCCAGAATACATGATTTGATGTCGATGGAATGGAATCCGTTGGAAGGAGGGAATTAAGGAATCACCCATCAACCACCATGAGGTACACAATAAAGTTGTATAATGTGAAAGAACTCAAACAAGATGTGCACGAACCAGTAACAGTACTGGGAATGGTTGACATGCAAAGTCAATATAACTGAGGAATGGACGAATCAAGCTTTAAATTCCTTTGAATAAGAGCATAAGGCAAATGGTGACTGAAGGTAAGAAGCATGGGCTCAATATGCAAACTAGGACATCTCTGTGACATAGGAGGCATTGATAAAGGCTCCATGGGGAATGGAAGCGTAACCAATCAATGGAGATAAACTCAAAGTAACAAGTACAAATCCTAAAGTTAAACTAATAAACCAACCAATGGATGTGAGACACAATAATCTGTTTGAAGTCGACATGACTCGACTGCTTCCAAAGATAACATCTTTTCCTGTCCAAATTTTTATGTTTTTTTTTTTAAATTTTGGACTTTTTCAGATATTTTGAAAATCTTGAAAAATAATAAAAGTGCTTTATAGTACATAGCTAGGAGGAAATGGGTGTCAAGGACAAGAAAACTAGTTCCAAGTAGTGGGACATACCTATGCTCGATGGAAGGACACATGTGCAGGATAAAAACACTCGGGGGAAGGTCTGCTCCTAGTAAAGGGGTGATCAAGCTGCAAAGGATATGTAAAAGGATCTGCTTGGCTAGACATGAGACAAGCTCGGGCTATATGGCTTATAACTCTGAAGTAGGGAGCCAAAATAAATCTCAATAAGGCAAGCAAAACTCATGAAATGAAATTACAAATTGATATATACAAGGGAGTCCCTATGGGGAAAATCTAGCATAAAGTTCAAGAGGAGTATGAAGCTCTTGGTCAAGGACATGACAGGACTGAAAAGGGACTCCCACATCCTAAAGGAGGCAACTCAACATGGGCACCAAATGCAAAAATGGATCTAACTAGGGCACCCATGTATAGGAAAGCTCTACCATTCACATAATACCACTTCTAACATCAACATAAAGGTTCCATGATATTATGGAATGGCTTCGTACCTAAGGTTAAACTGAAATGATCATAAGGTCATGAAAAATGCAAGCGGATGTGAAATCATGAGCTATATGTCAGTTCAGACATTATACCTATAATAGGAACGAACAGATCAAAGAATCGGTCAAAAGGCACTCAAAACGCCCCCCTACAACACCATATTAATCCCAATGATCAAAAAATGGTAAAAAACGGGTCAAAACTATAGAAAGTGGGTAAAAATTTCAATTTTTTTTCTATAAAATAGTAAAAAAATATTTTTTTCTATACCACTTGAAAATTTACCCACCATAGTGTTTTCTAGACCAAAAACTTCAGAAGCTAATTCCAGGAGCATCTGTCCACGAAATTGCACACCGTCTGGTTCAGGTAACTCATCATGCTCTTCTCTTCCATTTTCATGCATTTATTTTTAAATTTGATGGTCAATTTTTTAACTTAGGCCATCCTAAAGAGGGTGGTTTCATCCCACACAAAAATCAAGTCTTTTTCTGCGTATAGTGTTGGGTATATGTGGAAAAGACCACTATACCTGCGTACATACGTAGCTGTTTTGAAAACAGTCGAGTATAGGGCTGTAAATCAGAAATTCAAAGGAAAAATATAATGGAACTTGGAAATTCTTATGCAGGATGGTTCTAGAGTGGAGAGAACGCGAACATGGAGATGTTGAAGAGGTCGTGCAAGTTGATCTCATGGCTCAACAAACATAGAGGGCTTGTTGGCTATACAAGTTTTCCCACCTTGGAAGCTTAAGGGAAAAGCCAATGCAACTCCAGCTATTAGTAGATTACTGGGATTCTAACTCAGAGACATTTCAGTTAGATGGGATGCCCCTCAACCTTGAGGTTGAGGACATTTACTTCATTACAGGATTTTTTTGAAGAGGGTAAATGGTAAACCTATGAGCTCGTGGCATAGGAGGCGGGCTCACTATAGATGAGTACATAGCTATTTATTGCATCCTAGATGCAGAAAAGGTTGAGAATCAAATTTTGACAAACTTGATCCAAAACCTCAGGTTTAAGCCCATACTATTTCAACTGGGAAGGATAGCAGGATTGGTATACCTCCACCAAGATTCAATGCCTTTGATGTTCTATACAGTGGAGTGTATGCGTCCTACAATATATGACTAGAGTACCTCACTGCTAAGAAACATGAAACAAAAGATTATAGACTGCAAGATGGGGTAGGTGATGAACTTTGGCTATGGAAGCATCTTGAGTGCTTTCTTTTTTTTATCGTGTGCAGTGGCTAAGACCAAGAGTCAATATTGCCCCACATAGAGTTCAAGATCCAACTCAGCTACGCTGGGAAAATGTCATGTGGAGACTAGGAGGGGGGCGAGTGGCCAACCCATACCCAACAAACTTCTTTCTCTTGTGGCATAGGAAGATCATCGCCATAGATGACTACCCCTATGTAGGGATAGAATTTTGTGGAGACCCATAAATGCCCATTCCACCAGGCTCTGCATATGGAGACATAGGTAATGAATCCTGACTCAAACTTGTTATTTGAATTATAATTTTGTTTTTGTTTTTTGATATATGGAATAAAAAAGACATGTTTTGGGTGTGATGACATATACTGATATTCTGTCATGTACATGCAGATGTGGGACAAGGATGGATAGATGGTTTCCCTCATCATCGATGGAGGGGAAGAGGAGATGAGATCATGGGTGTAGATGTACAACATACACTCCAAAGCATTCACATGAACTTTTTTTGATTGACACATAGAGTTCCCATGGCACAAGTCAATGACTTGTCTGAGGCCATGTAGCGGCAAGTGGTTGGAGTACCATGGGAATGGGTTCATTTATTTCATTGGCTAGCTAGAGTTGTAATGTGCTACCATGATCCTCACCCTCTTCCCCCACAGGCTTAGAGGCTGGGGTGTATTTTTTGTATGATCGTTTAGTATATTTTAGTGGGTTAGAATCCCCATTTTTGTGTATGACACTTATGTATTATGAAACCACATTTTTGGACATATAATTTAATGAAAAATACCTATGATGATCGGTTATTATTTCATTTACATGTGTAAATGTTTTTGTCAATGCTTTATCATCTGTGAAACAAATGCCAATCTAGTACATAGTTAGCATATGAATCAACAACTTGACTAAAATTTCTTTTAATATGGATGTATGTTATGTTCTCAAATTGTTGTTTAAGCAACCTGAAATGCAAGAACCTTCATAACAAAGTTGGATCCCTAACATGATACAATCCATTCAGTTGTGAAAACACTAACTACAAATCAAGATGTACCTCAAGAGAGTGAATACCATGTGAAATGGAATCACACAATAGCTCAATAATGACATTATACTCTGCAACATTTTTTGATGAAGGCCCTAGACAAACATCTCTTGAAGACAACACATGAATCGTAGGAGTATAAATCACCCAAGCATTCGAAGCTGAGTTTTGAGTGTGGTGGCTAGCATCATCAGTGAATCCTACTTAAACCAAAGACTCTGTCGACATCTACCACAACAAACGGAAGCTAGTCAACAAACTCGATCACCACAAGTAGACTAAAACTAAGCTATGCAAATATACAATAATATACGACAAATCAGCCTCAAATGAGAATCATGCATACTATTTCTTAAGATAGAGCCCATTCCTAGGATCCGCCAAGGTTTTCCCTTCATAATCAACTAACTCATAGGCGCCTTTCTCTAATACCCACTTGACCACGTAAGGACCATGCCACATGGGATTAAAGTTTCCTTCCCCTAAGGGTTCCTTAGCTTGCTCCAACAAAAGAACCAAGTCGCCTTCACTAATCCTCCTAGGATGGATAGACTTATCATAATGGACCTTAACACGACGCTTGTTAATATCAAGAGCCACTAAAGCATCTCAACACTTCTCATCAAGATGCTCCAAGGGGAACAAATGCTCTTCCAATGCAGAAGTCTCTGGTAAAAGATGCACAACTAGCTTCAAAGAAGGGATTTTGCACCCAATTGGTAAGCTCGACTCCACCCCATGCAAAAGATGGTACGGGGGGAAACTGGTCACAGTCTTAACCGTGGTCCAATAATCCCACAAAGTAGGATATAACATGATATGCCAATTGGTATTTCTTTGTGCGATGGTTCATTGGAGAATGGACTTAAGTGACTTGTTCAATGCTTCATCCTGTCCATTTTCTTGAGGATAGTAAGAAGAGGAATGCTCTTGCTTATACCCTAACTTCAAAGACAACTCTTCCATCATCTTTTTCTGAAAGTTCCTACCATGGTCAGTTAAAATATCCCTCGGTATACCGAACCGGGTGATAATATGGTTGAATATGAAATGCATGTTTGTCTCACCATTGGATTTAATTGTGGGCATAACCTTTGCTCATTTCGTGAAATAGTCAACAACCATAATAATGTGATGGTTCCCCCCATATGAAGCTGGGTTGCAATCCATAAAATAAAACCCCCACTTGATGAAGGGACCGGTAGTGATAATCAGATGCAAAGGGGTAGGACATGAGAACATGTTCCATACAAACACCTGGCAAGGGTGGCACCACTTGACCACATTAACACAATATTTTAAAGATGGACAGAAAAAAATATCCTGCTCTCAAAATATTTTGAGGTGTAGAAATCCCAGATAAATGACCACCACATGCCCCTCTATGGCAATCATTCAACACAACCTCAGCCTCTTCGTGAGTTAAGATACGACATAAAATGGAATCAACCCCATGATAGTAAAAAGTGTTATCCATAATGAGGTAATTCTTTGCTACATGACGTAGTCATCGACGCTCATCTCGTGAGAGGTGAGAAGGAACCTTCAAGGTATGCAAGTATACAATAATGTCACCATACAATGGGTCTGCAATCGAAATGAGAAAAATGTGCTCATAAATGAAAGAGTCCTCATGAACCTCTCCCTCATCCAAACTCGAAAAATCAGATATAAGCTCAGCAAAAATCAATGACTTCTTCGACTTCACCGGAACAAACTCGAGGTAAATTTCTTGCAATATCACAAACCATTTATTGTACATTCCCCATATCATCCTTCTAGTGAGGATGAATTGAAATGGAATAATGTGAGCTATAATAAAATTTTGGTGAAGAAGTATATAATTCCTCAAACGTTGAACTGCATGGACGGTAGCTAAGGACAACTTCTCAACATGGGTATAATGAAACTCCCCATCAATAAGGTTTCGACTAAGATAGTAGAAGACATGCTCATGAAGCTCCTCATCCTCTTGAACCAATAACATACCAATTGTCTCTTGATACGTGACCACATATATCAAAATTTCACAGCTATAGTTGGGTGGACTAAGCACGGGGCCTAATGCCAAGGCTCTCTTCAAAGCATCGAAAGACTTCTGGGCTCATCCTAGATTAACGGACTGTCTTTCTTCAATAAACACATGAAGCCTTTATTCAAATTGGAAAAATTGACCATGAATATTTGCAAGGAGTTCATCATACCTTGCAAACATTGAAGATGTCTAACATTATGCGGGGGAGAAAATTGAAGTATTTCCTCAACCTTCAAACGATCGACCCTTATGCCCTCCTTTGAAACAATGAACCCTAGTAAGTGACCAAACTTCACACAAAAGATGCACATATGAGGATTTAACTGAATTTGATAATGGCAGCATCTTTTGAAAACCAAACGCAAATGATAAGGATGAAGCACCCTCATATGAGAGTGATCAGCTAAGTCATCCAAATACACTTCAATAATCTTTTTAGGATCATGAAAGGAAAAGGTCATAGCCCATTGAAATGTTGCTCCAATGTTTTTAAGGACGAAGGGAATATTTCGGTATGCAAAAGTACCCAAAGGAAAAATGAAAGCAGTCTTGTGTTGGTCCTCAGGTTTAATATGAATCTGATAATATCCAAAAAATCCATCCATAAAGGAGAAAACTTCACTCCCCTCACACTTATCCAAAATTTGATCAATAAATGGTGTGGGAAAGTTATCCTTAGGACATGTGCGATTCAAATCTCTAAAATCAGTGCATTCATGGATCATTCCATGCTTCTTACCCAACGAAACGGGATTTGACACCCACTCCATTAAGGGAAGTGGATAGATAAAGCCATCTTTGATTAAATTTTCTATCTCATCCTTAATAGCGGGTGCTTTCCTAGGATTCATTACATGCAAACATTGTCGAACAGGTTTAGCATTTGGATAGGTTTTGATTTTATGCTCGACAATGCGAGGGTCAATTCCTAGCAATTCTTCATATGACCAAGCGAACACATATCGAAATTGTTTAAAAAGCTCTGTGTATTCTCTAATCTCATCAGGGAAACAATATGCCCCAATGTGCACGTTTTCAATATTGCCAAGAACACAAGAAATATTGATAGGTATAGTCAATGACAAGTTAGCCATGTTCCCTTCATCATACTTGATAGTAGAGCCTAATGGAACCACGGTCCTACCAATATTATTGCTAAAGATCGCCTTAAAGTCATCACACTCAATATCATCATGATTAGGGAGAAAAAAAGATCTATTATGCAACTCTCTCCAAGGTTGTTCTAAACCAGACATAGCCTTGAAAATAGCCTCATCCAATGGACAAATGTCATCGAGGTCGTCATGTGAGTGAGATGGTGACACTGCGCAAGTAGGCAATGCATAAGGGTCCTCCTCCTCTATCCATGACGAGGAAGGACTAGACTCTACAGGCACACCAAGATTAGCTTGATAAGCCACCATAGATGTAGACAACGGTATGTCTATCTCAGCAAGTATGGAAAATTCACCCGAAGTACTCAGAGAAGGAAGAGTCCAAGGATCCTCCATATGCGAAGTGTTAAAAGGAACCAAACTCAATGACATTGAAGCATTACCAAGACTAGAACCAATCATATGAATGGGTGTGACACAACTAAAAGTTCCCATTAACGAAGGATACATGGAAACCCCAACATTCTTAGTTGTCATCTGAGAATGATCAATAACCGGGATAGAATCTCTCGATGATTCTTTCGAACTAGAATTATCAAATAATCTTTGATCGATCATCACAATATTCCAATCCAAAGGAAAAAAATCAACTTGGAAGAGTGACGATGCGACCGCTTGCATATTGTAAATCCAGTTTCTACATAGTAAAAGATTATAGTCAAGGGGCACATCAACCACCTCAACCTTGATCGCAACGGTCTTCCATCCCAATTGGACCTCAAGGGAAGGAAGAATGGCATGCAACCGAGATGATATTCCATCAAACGTAGTTAACATGGTTCCCAATTTAGACAACGCAGGAGAACCTAACCCCTTCCAACATGACAAAGACATCACAGAATCCGTAGTGCCTTGTTGGGTGTTATAATCTCTTAATTAATTAGTCTAATATTTAATTATCGATCGAGGTTGGTAAAATTAGAGTTGACACAAATTATATGCGAAGGTAGAGGGGTTCCTAGGGTGTCGTGGAAATATTTTAACAAAGAAAAGATCAAAAGATCTTTCAAAATGAAAAACTGAGTGAAAATCCTATAAATTCACCTATGAAGGTCATTAAACCAAAACAACGTATTAGATTAGAGCAGTATCAAGCTATACTACTCTACTCTATGGACAATTACTAAAAGATAAATATATAAACAACACTATTCTACTCTTTATAGTAAAACCTATTAACTATTCTACCTCTTAACAATTTCAGAAACTAACTATACAAGAAAGGATTATATTAGAAACCAACTATACATGCAATTAACAAATGTTCATAATGGTTCAAACTGAACTATCTAATTCCACTCTCCTTGATTGTTCTATGGATATGCGTTCACTGTGATTGGAACCAAAGGAGTAGTAGTGTCAAAATGTATTTTAAAATAAGTAAAGAAACTGAATGGAATCAAATCTAACTTAACTTCTACAAATATGTGCAAGCTAAGGAAGGTCCAATTATAGGTGATGGTAAACATGGTGATCTATTCCATAAGCAATTGATTCTCAACTAAAAATATATTATGAACAACTAATCTCTTAAGAGACAAGATTCTTTTTAAATATTACTTTCATAAATAACCAATTCTTATATGAAACAAATGCAAGGGAAATCTAACTTATAAACAAGTAAAAGACCTTAATGAAAGAAGCAAGTAGAAAAATTATTAAAGATAACTTTAATAAGAAGCAAGTAGAAAACTTAATAAAGAAGACTTAATTAGGAAAGAAAGTAGAAAACTTAATAAAGAAAACTTTAATAAGAAGCAAGTAGAAAACTTAATAAAGATAACTCCTTTAAATCCTACTCTACAAATCTCTTCAGTAACCACACAGTGAAAGAAATAGGTTCTACTGCTATGACCAATTTACAAGGTGCTAGTGTACTTCTCTAGAGTTTTAACATGTCTAACCCTAAACTCAACATACAAAAGGATAAATCAAGCCAAACTAAAGATATAATTACCACATATTGCAATAGTATTGAATAAGGAAATCAAAGATAAAAGAAACAAAACAAAGCATAATGCAAAGCATATTTAGGTAAGAGAAGGTGGAAAATAAGGATGGAACTTGATAATACTTTAAATAATCTAACCTAAGGTCCTAATGATAAATATAATCAGTATCTAATTACCAAAACAACATAGATTTCGAAAGCTAAAGAACCAGAACTTCAAAACAGGTTTAAAACAAAACAGGAATATTGAAGTTTGAATGAAGGGATGGATAGCAGACTGGAAGGTAGGTCTGAATGACAAGATGAAGAAGTTGTTTGAATGACAGTCTGGATAGAGAAAACAATATAAAATAGCTGAAGTGATCTAATTATCAGCTGATTTTGTGCACATGAAAACAAAATGCATAAAGGACACATGAAAACAAAATGAATAAAAGACAGGAAGTAAACCTACTTAGTGATCGAATTCAATAGAAAAATAACTTAGGCCAACTCATAATTATATGGACATCATTATCTATTTCATTGTTAAACAGACTGAAATATAACCAAATGAATTTATGACAAAATGGAAATGAACAAAAGTGAACCTACTGTAACTTAATCCTAAGATATCAAAGAAATCTACTCTGTGTAATTATCAACATGAAATTAAATCATAAGCTGAAAGAGACTGGGAAGGAAATTAAAAGAAAAATATGCATAGAACCGGTTATTTAATTTAAGAAATGAAACTATATTATCAACACGACATTATAATAAAACACACACTACATGAAACAATGAAATGAACGATTACAGTAATTCAATTGCATAAACAATATGGAAATGAAACTATACTAATTGCAAGGAAAGGGATGACGAAAATACACACAAGAATGAAAACCACTGGTTGATGAGGGGCCCTATCAAAAATAAAGGTGACGCTTCCTAAACGCTTACACGAACATGATCATGAACACAACAAGAATGTAACTTATATTAAGATTTGAAATAGTATTACAGAGTTTTCTAAGATTGACTGATTACATGCAAAAACTAAATCTCTTCTCTCGTGTGGACGCATATATATATATATATATATATATATATATATATATATCATTTACAGGTATCAACAGGTCAACCCTTTCAGTGGTCGACCACTCCTAAATTTAGTCAACCATTATTACAACCACCTAATCGAATTCCAACACACAGTGATTCTTGTTCTTCCTTGCGCGCTTGTTCTCCATTGCACATGATGTGGCATGAGCATTCACTTTGACATGGACTGGTGTCATGGTGTCAAGCAGAGGAGGAAAGCTAACGAGCCTTCTAGAGCGAAGGTTGTTCTAGCATCTAGACGCATGGACACATAATAGTTGTAGACCATTCTATCCTTAACGCTTGGGAATCTACCAACGAACATTGCACGGTTTGATCGATGAGCTAGATGGTAAGTTGGATGTGCTCTGCACATATCTACCGTGATGCGTGTCCAGCTATTGGCTCATCCAAAAGATCATAACCTGCAAACAAATTCATACATATATCAAACGTGCTCCTAGATAATATCAAATTTAATCAATAAAATCATGAAATAATGATAATAAAATAGAATTTGCATAAATCCAAATATATTCATACCCGAGGCTGAATGATAAGTTGTATGACAAAAATTTGTCAAAAAGATGACAAAATGGATGTCAAAAAGTGTAATTTACCAGCCTAAAATGGTGACAAAAATAATATCTACATTCCCCCAAACCAAAGAAATGCTAGGTCCCACTATGCAAAACAAAGAGGAGTTAGGAAGAAGGCTGAGCTGCGTTAGCAATTGCCTTTGACTTAGAAGATGAAACAGAGGATTTAAACTTCAAATTCTTGGCCTGATATTTTAAAATAGCACGCCTCTCCTGTTGAGACTTATGTGATGAATTGATGGCCCTGTTGAGTTCTTCGACAGATTTAACTTGCAGACGCAAATCCATATTCTCTTGTCACATTTCTGCAGTTTACTTGATGTATTCCTCTTTCCGCCTTGTTGAACACACCAACTCCTGATTTAATTGATCTACTATCATCTGGTGAGGAGTGGATGGTTCCGCGGGTTGCTTGCTTTTTGGAGGCGTATTTAGTTCCTTAGATGATATCTCAAGGTCAAGAGAGGGAACTTATTTTTTAGGACTCATGTCCTGGGCAGGTGCAGGGACATTCTCAGGAGCAACATACTTCAGTAATTTGGCTGAGACATTGGCCAACGCAAAAAGAGGTGAGTCTAGGTCAAGTTTACATGCTTTTTCCATACTGTCTGGATGATCGGTCTGAATATCGGGTTGAACCATGGTCTGAATGCTAGGCTAAACCATGGACTGGACAAAATTTGCCTTCTGGTCTCTGGTGTGAGGTCGTGGTTAGGGTAAAAACTCAGCATATACAGGGTTAATAGGGATAGAATGGGCAAATGGACTTGCCTCCGATGTGTCTTCATTGATATGGAAAACATTGGGGCTTTTCTTCTCTAAGGATGGGGTCTGACTGGATTCACGATTATGGAGATTCCTAGGGCGCTTTTGAATGTTGAGATGGGGGTTAAGAAATTTAAACACAAAAGTATACCAATTCTGATTCCTCTCTTTAAGCTGATCCAAGATTAAGAGCTTAATCAGACTATGGTGATACAAACTACCTTTAGGGTTAATGGTATTTTTTCTAACCTGGCTCGACATTTTCTCCAAGCTTCTAAGGAAATAAAAAGGAAAATTGAGAAACTTCTGATCAACAAAATGTGCTAGCAAATGGATATGGAAATATTTGAATACACTGAACTTACCCTCTCAAGTGATAAGGTGGATTATGACAGTCAAAGGGTTGATGTATTGTGTCTTAATCTATTTTCGTTGGAATTCCTTGATGCCTGCAACATGTCGATATTATGGTTTAAGAGAAAAGTTGTGGGACGCCCACAGAATAAACCAGTGCTTATGCCATATATTTCCCTCTCTTGTTAGCTTAGTCGTAAGGGTGATAGACTCATTTACTGGAAAAATGAGATGACCCACCCTAGCCATCCTCCCATCAAAACCCATCACAAAATGAAGCGAAATTTCTTCATCATATCCTTGTATCAGGTGAATAAATGGGTTCCACCCAGGCCAGAAAAAGATCTCTCGACACTCTCGAAATTCTGGTATCTAAAATAAATCTTGATAGCTCTCGGGTTCAAGGTGATTCAGAATTATTTAGACAGAGGCAAGGATGCAAAGTTCGCAGGGGGTACAGGGACTAAAACGGCTCTGCAGGGGTGATAGTAGTTCATGGTGACTGAATGGAAAGAAAATCACAAGAGGGTGGTTTAAAACGTGCTTCATTCAATCGATCAAATGATCATGCCAAGACTTGGCATGTTTAGGCGATCGTGCCATTATGACAAATATTTAGTTCTGTGTTGTCAAAGGATGCACCCGTTAATGAGCTCATAAGGTTTCTATCAGTTCAGCCATGTCCAAAGTAAAACTTTGGATAAGTTGAACGTATTAATCAATGGAATTTCATAAACCATATTCACAATAATAATAACTTAAGTTAACATGAGGATCAATCACTTGATTGTTTATACATATGGAAGAGGATAAGAGGGTAAGTGCGATGACAATATAATGATGACTAAAAATTTCCTAATGTCATATCACATCCGTATGGGGGGTTTAAGCTAGATCATATTATGTAAAAATCGTACCAAATCATATGTCGAAATTAATCATAGTGCTCTTATAAGCATGTAGATGTGACTTAATAATCATAGGTATAGCTTAGCTAATTTATCCTTTTTCCCAAAAACAAAATTAACCTAACACCATAACACACTTAGCCATTAGTGCTATAATATCACATTTTTTATTCACATCATCATTTGTCATTTCATTCGGACCATCATTCGACCCTTCATATGGCCCTGCATATGATCCTTCATATAGGTTTTTTTTGTAAAAACATGCTTTACTGGATCGGATTGCTGCTAATTATCCTGAAAACATTTGTCATTTGTCTGAAGATAAATGAATATTTATATAAATAGTCAGAAAAATAAAGGCAGTATAATCTTCATAGCATAATATTCCTCCCCCAAACCAAAGATATGGCGTGTCCTCAAGCCATGCAAGAAAAACTAAGTAATTTCAAAATAGTTTACTACAGAGTTCTATCATGTTGTTATCATTTTTGCAAGAAAAAGAAAAACTAACTAGTAAAATGGAAATGATTCAGATATGTACATTTATCATAAACAATAGTGCTTAGAAAGATCAAGTGATTAATGACAATATAATTGAAAAATGCCATAGGAAAAACTTATCATCCATGCCTCATTGTAAGGATTTCTTGTCATCTCAAGAATATTTTTGAGTTTACCCTAAAGTTTGAGAGATTCTATAGCCACGGGTCCCATTTCTAGGATAATTATATCCTAGGTATTGGTTGAATTAGATGGTCAGATCCAAGTCACACTTATAGCCATTCTCTAATGACATCATAAACAATTGGCCTACATATGTATTTATATATATTCTATTTTTTTTTACAAATATATTATCATTTTTCCGAACCATGTGCACAGTGATGCATTAACTAGATCTCTTTTACCCAATGTTGCCTCGCTTCCAGTAGGCATGTTCAGTACCTCGACGGGTTTATATTGGTACCATGCAAGCATAGCCCCACTGCCAGCAAGCTTGTTCAGTACCTCGATGGGTTTACTTGCATTTACTGAGCTTCCTTGTTTTCAGATGTTACTTAGCATTGACCCACTGCCAGCAGGCCTGTTCAGTACCTCGACGGGTTTGCTTCATATAATGATTTTAAGTATATTGAATTCGGTTGGTACTAGAGCATGCTAAGCCTACTAAACACATAATTCAAATTTAGAACAAAGATCATAAGTAATTTTTATAATGGCCTTAATTATGGATCATGTCAAAAGAGAATAACTTAAAGTTGTTCTTTGACCTTTTAGTCTATCTTCTTCATAAAATGCCAGTGATGTTCCCCACAAGAAGAAATTTCACTTACTTTCGAATTACCACAAAAATTCTTAAGAGGCAAGTTTTGATGACAAGTATAGGATGAATTAGTAGTCCATAGGTGTAAGATGAGAATCTGAAGAATATGATAATTAGAGTAGGTATTTCAAACAACTATTCTATTAAATCACAAATGTACATGTCTGAATCAAAATACCATATATAAAAGCATAACAAATCATAGAATAAATGGTCAAGGATGATATACAAAGAATTCTTTAATTACACTATAAAATTTAATTTTGATAGTAACAAAAAAGAAAGAGTTAAGATATATTATGAGTCTTTTAAAGCACTTCCCTTTTCAGATGATACTCCATGAGATGCTTATAGAGATAAATTATTTGTAATCAAACTGTAACACCACTTGTTAGATGATTTGTATTTATTCATAACAAAGCATCTATAAAATTGATAAGAATGAGAAAAAGAAAAAATAGTCTTTCTGCTTTAATTTGAAAAAACTACAACGAATGATCGTGGGAATAAAACTTCTATATAAATGCAGTTAATTTGTTAGAAATGACTCTTACTTATTCGGGTGAACACAAACATATTTACATATATACAAGTAATGACAACCCAAAATAACTTTAAGGATCAGGAGGAGGAGGAATAATTTCCTCTTCAACCAATTCCATCTCCTTTTGCTGCAAGACATTTTGTACGAAATCCTGTTTAGATATTGGTTGATGGTAAATTCTAAGTCCGGGTCCATTTACTACAAAGGAAATTTGTGAACCATCAATTGTCTTAATTTCTACTGACCCATTATCGAAAGTTGTAACTACTTCATATGGAGCCATCCAACGAGTAGTTAATTTTCCTTAAATTTTTTGTACCTTGAGTCAAATAGAAATGCCCAATATCTAGTATTAAATTGTTTTTGCTTAATAAATTTATCATTCCATTTCTTCTGTTGATTATGTATTAACATTGTTATTTGGAGTGCATCCTGTCTAATTTCATCTGACTCATTAATCTATAACACTCGTTGTTTCTGTGCTTCGTCTAAATTCATGCCTAATTGTGCTGCCATACGAAAGGTCTTAACTTGAAATTATATAGGTAAAAAGACTTGTTTTCCATACACTAAATCATAGGGGGTATGTCCAGTATTGTTTCTCCATCTTATCCTATAGGACCACAAGGCCTCCGAGAGTCTATCTACCCAATCCTTATGATGTAAGTGAATGGTTTTGGTTAAGATGGCTTCTAATTCTTTATTGGTTGATTCTACTTGGCCATTAGCCTGGGGATGATAAGGTGAGGATTTGCAGTGTTGGATGCCATACTTCGTGGTGAGTTATTTCACTAACTTAGAAGTGAATTGAGAGCCTTGATCTGTGACAACTTCTCTAGGCACAACAAACTGAGTGAATATTTCTTGATATATGGATTCTACTACTGATTTCTCTGTGGCCCTAAACAAAGCTTTAGCTTCTACCCAGTTGGAAACATAGTCTGTGCAAACTAGGATATACTTCTTTTTATGAGACATGGGAGAAATTGGTCCTACAAAATATAGAGCCCATTTCTCAAAAGGCTCTATCATGACCTGAGGCTGTAAGGGAATTTGATCAGAAGACGTAGGTCTACCCATTCTTTGGCAATTATAACATCATTTAACATATTTGGCATCATCCTTGAAAATGCTCAACTAGTAATAACCAGAGTGCAGCACTTTGTATGCCGTCCACTTATCAGAAAAATATCCTCCACATGGTCCATCATGGCATGCATGGAGGATATATATCATTTCATCCTCTCGTACGCATCGTCTAATAATAAGATCTGGGCCAGTATGAAAGAGATCATTATCAACCCAGGAATAGTTAGAGCTCTACACTATAACGCGATGCTTCTCGAGTGGGGACAAGTGATTCGGTAATTTCCTAGTTGCTAAATAATTGGCAATGTCTGCAAACCAATGGGTTTGAATAGATACAACAAATAGATGTTCATCAGGAAAAGTGTCGTCAAGTGGTTTAGTACTGTCATAATGTTGAATACAGGAAAGGAGATCTGCTACTAAATTCTCTTTACCAGGTCGGCCAATGACAGTAATGTTAAATTCTTGTAATAAAAGAAGGCACCGAGTCACCCTACCATTGGTAATTGGTTTATTCATTAAAAATATGATGGCGGAGTGATCCGTATGCACAAAAATTTTGTATTCTGTAATGTAATGGCGAAATTTATTAATAGAATAGACTACTGCCAAAAATTCTTTTTCAGTAACAATATAATTCAGCTCGGAAGGGGTCAACTTCTTGCTAATAAAATAAATGGCATAAGGTGATTGTCCTTCTTTTTGGCCTAGGACTCCTCCTATGGCTGTATCAGAAGCATCAGTGGATATATGGAAAGGAAGGGACCAGTCGGGACCCCTCAATATTGGAACCACTGTTAATTTAGCTTTTAAGACTTCAAAATCACTTTGACAATATTCAGTCCATTAGAATTCTACATCCTTTGTAAGTAGATTAAACATTGGTGCAACTATTTTACTGAAATTATCAATAAAACGATGATAATAGCCTGCATGGCCAAGAAAGCTTCTCACCTATTTTTGAGTTTTTGGAGAAGGAAGGCCAATAATTACTTCTATTTTTGCAGGATTAACCTTGATTCCTTGGGAAGAAACATGATTCCCCAAGACTATACCTTCTGTTAATAACATTTTACATTTCTCATGACTAAGGGCTAGGTTTGTTTCTTGACATCGAATCAGGACCTTCTCAAGGTTATCAAGGGCCTCTTGAAAGGTGTTACCATAAGCTGTAAAATCATCTGTGTACACGTCCACACAATCATGTATAAGATCAACAAAAATTCCTAAAATTGCACGCTAAAAAGTGGCAGGTGCATTACATAAGCCAAATGGAAAAACTCTATAGGCGTATGTTCCCCAAGGGAATGTAAAAATGGTCTTATCTTGATCCTAGGGTGCTATTAAAATATTATTATATCCACTATACCCATCAATAAAGAAAAAGTATTGTTTTCTTGACAGGGTATCTAACACTTGATCAATAAAGGGAAAAGGAAAATGGTCTTTAAGAGTGGCCTTATTTAGCTCTCTAAAATGAACACAAATACGCCACTTCCCTATGACTTTATTTGGGACTACAACTAGAGGAGACACCCATTTACTATCGGAGATAGCATAGATGAAAACATCATTGAGAAGTTTTTGTAACTCCTCTTTTACTATATCTTTTAGAGAAGGAATCATCCTCCTCTAAGGCTGTCTCATAGGTGGAATGGTTGGATCCATGTAGATATGGTGAATATAGGTGTCAAGGTTTATACCTTTCATATCACTATATTCCCATGCAAATGCTCCAGATTGGATTTTAAGGAGCTTAAACAATTGTCCTTGTTTGCTCTTGGTTAACCCTGCATTTATGTGTAAAAATTTTCCAGGGCTAAGTTCACAAGGTACAGTATAAGACCCTATGTGCTCTTCAATTGCAAAGACACGTGGTGTTTCTACGAATGTTGAGAGAGCCATATTTTCTTGAAAATCATTTTCAAATATCTGATCAATTTGGGAAAAAGACTGCGGAAAATCTATACAAGTTGTGGAAGAGACAAACTGGTTTAATACATTCTCAGTACTTTTCTTCTAAAGTTCCTAGGAATAGTTTCTAGGAGAGAAGATATCTTCAATATTTTCATCCCCAAAGGGGCAATCTAACCACCACAAAGTTTCAGTTATAGGATGTGTTGGGGGATATAAAATAAGTCTATGTGTAGACAACCCATTCGAAATGGTCATTTCCCCATCCCTGCATCCTATAAAGTCATTAGCAGTGGCTAACCATGGTCTCCCTATTATAATAGGATGTCCTTTAGAAGGATCCTTTGATTCCATGACCATAAAGTTGATAGGGTATTCCCATGAAGCTATTGATACAATAATATAGTCCCGAACTCTAGCAGGTCTTACCTTGGTACGGTATGCTAGTTCTAGGATTGAAGGGGTAGGTCGAAGAAACTGTCCCAACCGTAAAAATTCTAAAACTATGGTGGTCATCATATTAATGGAAGATCCTAAATCAATAAGTGTATTTTATATGGTGGTATTATTTACAATCACAATTACTAACGGGGCCCCTATATTTGTATATTTCTCAATCCTAGATTGGTCTGACATACACTCAGACATCTCCCCTATAACATGAATTGTGAGGGTGTCTTTTTGCTTCTTTCCTGGGCACTTAATGCATAGTTCCTTTCTTACCTTTCTGTAAATTGGTATATCCTTAATAGCCTATAATAGAGGAATTTTGACACATATATTCTTTAGTTTATTCATAAGGTCATACTCGAGATGAACTATGGGTTTTTTTATTGCTAGTCGTTCCGGAAATGGAGGAATCCTTTGTTCCTAAATGAGTTCTTACCAGGGATGGGTATGCAGTGGGATATTTGGAATATCCACATCCTGCAGAATAGCATCATTCATGACTTCATTTGAATCTTCTTTGTCATTCTCTTCTCAAATGATGACTGATGACTTGGGTCTGTCATTTACAACTCTTCCAGATCATAATTGTATTGCATGTACAGGTACAGTCGAAATAACGTAGGATGGAAGAGTTTGCAACTCAATGCTATTAAGAGCTTGGGTTGGGTTATTATTTGGATTAGGTATTAGTTGTGCAGGTAACAATGTAGGTCATGGAGGGTTTGTATTTTGGAAGTGATGAGGTTGTTGTGTAATAAGGGGAACTACAGGCACAAAACCTGGTAAAAATCACTGGGTATTGGATGAGTGTTGAGGATATGGGTGATTAGGTGTAGAGTCAGGTGGTGGTTGGGGGTAGGATTGTCCCCTCCACCCTTGTGTCCAATACTGTTGCTGAGTAAAATGAGGAGGAGGAGGATACTAGGGTGGCCTATGCTGCCAACTTGTAGTGCTCCAATGTTGAGGCGATTGGTAAGGTTGGTAATAAGGTGGAGGCTATGGTGACAAATTCTGATATGGTGGTAGGTCCCTTGGTTGCCAAGGATGCCTCCTAGATGTTTCACCAACATCCCCACTCTTGTATATGGCTTGTAACCTTAGTAATGATGGGAAATCATCTATTGGATGCTCCTCCGTACATATGTGACATACAAAGATGTTATTTAAAGGACATTCCCATTGGGAATGTTTAGTTCTGCATCTTGGACAGAAAATACTCATCGCTGCTCGTTCGTCTTCTTTAATTTTCTTAGCTTGTGATGCATCTAGTTGGGAACCCATTGCTCCTAAAATATTAGTTTTAAAATTTTCCAATAGGTTTCCTAATTCCATCCATGTGACTCCTCCTAAACTGGGAGTATTTCCTTTTAGATTTCTATTATAAGGCTCTCAGAGATTTCTCCTGACTTTCCCCCTACTCTTAGAGTAATTTCTACATATCTCCCCAATCTGTGCAAAAGGTTTATGAGAGATATCGTCGGATGCTATGAGATTGAAATTTTCTACCAGGTCTTCTGAGATCCCTTTAAGGAAGACTGTTCATATTGCATCTTCTTGAAGGTCGTTATGTTTAGATTTATGCAATGTATAGATAAATATTTCGAGATACTCTTCCAAGCTCTTGTCTTTGAGTTTCTGTATCTTAAAGATATCATTTCGAGAGTCTCTTGGTTTGCAATACTCTTGGTATTTTTATAAGAATGTAGTTTTCATATCTTCCCAAGTCTTGATACTAGATTCTCCTAATCCCATGAACCATCTTAAGGCAGAGTCGTTTAGTGTAGCCGAAATTTTTTTTAATTTATGGGAATCTTGTAGATAGTTATAACTTCTACAGAGGATGTCAAATTCGAACAAAAATGTGTCCAGATCTTCATTACTTTTCCCATACAAGTAGGTAAGGAAGAAGGAGGGATGTTCTTCATACAGTGTCTAAAATAGGGAACATGGAGGTAGTCTTATTTTGTTTTTCCCCTTCTCCTTCATCATTTCTAACATCACCATTATGTTCATTCTCTCCCCGTCATTATCTAACCACTTTTTGAATATATATATGTAGGTTAGAATCTATTTTTGATATTGTTTCCAAGCAACTGTCGGCACAACCTCTATTGCAAGATAGCTCGTTGATTAGCACTGAGCCCTAGGTTTGGAACATGCAAGGTGCCTTGACTGTGATCGAAGTGGGAAATGTAGAAGGTTCTTAGTAGTTGCACCCAATCCAGAGTGTGACTCTGGACCTAAAAAAGCTGTCCACTACATAATTGGATGAGTTGCAGCATGGTGCCACACTAGAGTTGGCGGCACGATAGCAGGCATTGATGGTAGGTTATATTGAAGCCTGGGATTCCACTGAGTAGCTGAAGAAGGATGCCATCAAGCTACACCAGGTGCATGTGCAGTTGGCCAAAGAAAAATTGCAAGAAATCAACACTCTCAAGGTGACACAGATTGAGATACAGCGGAAGAATGCTGCGGAGATTATGGATCTCAAGAAGGCACAGGATTTCCTAATTGTGGAGCAAGTGCAGCTGTGTGCGCGATATAGTGAATTGGAGCAGGCTATCTCTACAGCCTATCAGAACATGGTTGACATCCACACCGAGCTCACCCCAGTCGAGAAGGCCCAGCCATTGGGGCAAACTTTGATTCAACTTCAAGACCATAACTTGCTGCTCCAGGTTCAAGTGCATCCCACTACCCCATCGGAGTAGGTTATGGAGCGTAAGGCCTCCCTTGAGGAAATTTCTACTCAGTTTAGCCACATGGAGAAAGAGGCCAAAGCTATTATGGAGGAAACCACACAGTTCTGGCAGAGTATTGTTCAGGATGAGCAGCTGGACCAGCTCAATGTGCAGGTGCAAGAAGCAGAGGATCAATTAACAACTTTGAAGTCATCTCTTAAGGCTATGCTGTTGATGGTCCAAATGACCCAGGCTGCCGAGCTGAAGGATCTCCAGCAGCACGCTGCTTGTGCCCAAGAACGCCAGCAAAAGCGCCCCGAGCAGCTTGACGAATTACAAGATATTGGCGGCTAATTGGCTATTAAAGCTGTTGCCACACTTCAGGCTATTCAGGAGAGTCGATAAATCGTCGAGAGCAAGGCTACTGAGGAGCACCCGGTCCAGCAAATGGTGATCAATTGTCAAAATACCGTTGCTAAAGTGTAGCTCCAAGTTCAAGAAGTTGCCCAGCAATTCACTGATTTTAAGGATAAGACTGTTGCATACACCTTGTCAACTTGACATGGCTCAAGGACAAGCCACAAAATTGTGTTGGGGTCCTGTTGGCAAGGGGTTGGGGCGAGTGAGTTGCGCAGCATTGCGGCAGCTGCGCAAGCTCACGCGGCACCGTGCAAGGGCCGTTTAGCATGATAAGCAAAGAAGTAGCCACTTTTTGAATATATATATATATATATATATATATATATATATNAGGTCAGTAGTGGTTAGAAATTAGTTAATAATGGACCCTTGAGGCGAAGACATAAGCCTATTTATAGATCCACTTTTGTAATGATAAAAAAACATGATTTTGGCATTGTAACTGGCGCACTCTGTGCTAGGGATTGTTTTATCTTCTCTGTGATTTTGTTTGGGTTTCTTTGTTGAACTCTCCGGTTTTTGAGAAGGATGATGTAATGTGGCATGTTCATGCAAGATTAATATAAGATGTGTTGAGTATGGTTCAATCCCTATCTAGTTTCCGTTATGATGCGGTAGTACTGTTTTTGTTATAATGATGCAATGCGAGTTATGTAGATCTGTTATGATGCTATGATTCTGCTTTTGATATAATGATGCAACTTCGTTCTCTTTGCTCTGTTAATGTAATCTGTTAAATATCTGTGATTGTTGCATGCGGTATGGTGTTTCATGATTAATGCTATGATAAGATAGGATGATCACATAAGTGATGGTTTTCCCCAGTCAGATCCCCATGTCCTCCTTCCCCACTATCAAAAACTTGGTTCTGACAGCTCTCCCTTGAACGCCTCAGGTGAGACCTTGTCTGCTTCGCAGATGTTGCTGGGCAGGGTAAAACTTGTTCGAGCCAGTGCTCAGGGAGATCGTGCTGTAGGGCGTTGACAGAGCTAGAACCCTTATCGACGAGGCTTTGTTGGTGGGTTGCACCAATAAATGGTTCCATTTATGGGACCAAGTTACAATGAGCAAGGGGATATGTTTTGGCATTGGACTCGATCAAAGATTGAGGACTGGTTCGATAAAAAGTTGTGGGAGTTTGCTGAAACTGAAAACCAGTACCCAAAATTGTCGACAAGTCAATGGCTGGCTAGATATATCCATGATGGTCCTCATGAGTGGTACTTTTGCATGAATTGTTGATTAAATTTGCTAAGTGACAGATAAATTTCCAAGGAGGAGACTCAATGTCTTGGACCCTAGAATTCATCCATGTGTTGTAGGAAACTAGCAACAAGGCATCACAGGTAGTTGAGGTTTGGTTGGATAGTATCTTAGAGGGATACATCACTGAATTTACTGTTGATACTAATAAATCTTTCAGCGAAGTAGAAAGGGAATTTTTCAGTGGACCTCGTGGCCAGTTCTTATTGTCGCTTTAGCTATCAATTAAGCACCTAATCTGTGAAAAGGGTATCCTAAAGATGGACCAAGAGTAGTGGACCTCTGGTGTGTGGGGGATGTAGGCACTGCGACTGAAAAGGGGGGAAATGCATAAGGAAATAAGGGGTAGATGGGAATGGGTTCTAGTGAGAATACAAAGGTCATTGAAGAAATAAGTGGTTGTATGAAGGGAGGAGCAAGGTTTCAAGAAAAGAGGCAGAGGATGGGAGAAGTTCATGTTGAAGTCGAAGTGTGATACTGTGAAGAACAACCACACGGGATGAAGTGACCTTTTTGTGACGACGAGGATATACAAGCCCAAGCTACACCTGGAATAACAATAGGATCGAACCCAAATGGTAGCATTCCTACCCCTCTGCGCACTACTCCACCTCAAGGAAGGAATGCACAATCTATGTTGACTTGCTCGACATGTCAACAACAGTCTAGTAATAGAGCATCAGAAGGAGGAAGAAGGCCTAGGATGGCGGGCGATGAGATGAAGTTACCAATATTCAATGGAAATGGAACTAATGATCCAGAACAGTACTGGTTCTTATGTGAATCTATCTGGACTGCTTGACAAACCACCGATGATGATGTCAAGAAAAGTCAGCTGGCCACCACTCTGAGGGGTCGCGCATTGGAATGGTTTATGAGATTCATGTGAGTGCCTCAGGGAGGTACTGCAAAAACATTAGATGAGATCAAGATAACGCTATTTGAGGAATTTAAGGAGCCAAAGTTTGAAGCTCAGTACATTACTTAATTGAAAGAGATCAAACAATTCCCCAATGAGACCATTTGGGATTTTGATCAGCGATTTAAGACATTGATGGCTCGAGTTAATTTTCAAATGAGCAATGTTCATCATAAAGAATGGTTCATTGTAGCACTTGTACCACATATTTAACAACCATTAATGCAGCCAAATATCTTGACACAGAGTGAGGCTCTGGAGACCGCGACGAACAATGGAAGAATCACTAGTAGGAGAAACCACAGTTGGGATGAATCAGATTCAGGCACAGTTGGCCAATCTAACGCTGCAACTGCAAGACATCAAAAAGGACAAGGAGGATCATGATGATATTTGGTGTACCCAGTTCCATGTAGATGGACATACCAAGGATACATGTCCGAAATTTCGAAATTATTTGCTATCAGGAGCCCCTAATCCATTGAGCAATGCTAGTGCACCATGGTGTCATATCTGTTAGGTCTATGGGCATCGACATGAGAACTGTGATTACATGCAGAATATGGTTACCAAAGTAGAGAACTTGTACTATACATTCTGTTGGTTAGTTGGACATGATGACACGAATTGCCATGCTTATGATTTGGTCCAAGAAAGGACATATGATTCATATTTTGTGGAAAGGGAGGAACCCCGGACAATACAAACACCACCGTAAGTAGCACAACCAATAGTATAGGTACCGTACACACTACCGCCTCCATTACAGTTCATCCCTGCACAACCTTAGTCGTAGTTTGTATCTCAGCCACAGTTTGCGCCACAACCGCAAATAGTTGTACAACCACAGTATAGTCAGGTGCAACAACCACAGTATAGTCATCCTCAGGTTATGCAATATGTTCAACAACAACTTCCTCAGCAGCACTAGGCTCAACTGTAATTCCAACAGGGAGGAACCCGAGGAGGATTTCGTGGAGGCTTTAGGGGCCGCGGCGGAGGCTTTGGTCGAGGAAGTGGCCAAGGTTGGGAATCCATCCAATGTTATACATGTGGGATATTCGGGCATTATCAAAGAGAATGTCCTCATGCGCAGTGTACTTACTATGTAGCCAGTGATCATAATGTCGAAAATTGTCCTTAGTTGATCGCGAAATGGAAGGTTGGCCATATTCCCCAGCTGCAGAACACTCAGAATCAGAATCAACCACCCCTACAAGGTTAGATCCCACTGTAGAATCAGACTTTGACTTAGAATCCACCCTAGGCTCAGAATATGAATCAAGCTACGAATCAACCAGGAGCTCAACCCCAGAACTTGCATCAAGGATCGATAGTTGCAGCAATCCATGCAGAGACTAGGATGAAGGATGTCGGTGTCGGGATTGTCACTCATGCTGACACGACAACTGGTGAGGATGGACCACGATAACATGTTCCACTTGTTGGAAAGAAAAAGGTTGCATTTGATATTGCAACAGAAAAAGACACTTTCTTTGAAGCGAAGCAGGCGATTGGAAGGAATTCAGGTAAGATGCCAATATTGATATGCCTTTTGCTTTTGACCCATCTATTGAAGCAGGATCATCATGACAGCATGGACTCTGTGTAAGTTTTTTGAAATTTTTCTATCGCTAGAAAGGGAATCAGATGCCCTTGTCGAGCTTGAGACATTGATGCACCTTCCAAATAAGACAGTGAAGGATTCTGCTGTGAATTCCTTGCAAAAATGAAAGACAGGCAAGGAAATGAGGATGAATATCCAGATTGGGGATTATGAGTATGAATTGGTCATTCTGGACCTTAGATATAATGTCAACATTTTGACAAAGCAAAATTGGAAGTTGATGGGGAAGCCAACACTAGGATGGTCACCAGTGTAGTTGGAGTTAGCAAATCAGGCGAAGGTTCAACCCATTGGTCGAGTTTCAAACTTAGTTGTCGACATTGAAGCTATGAAAACACGTGCTGACTTTGATGTGATAGAATTTATAGAAGATGGTAGTTCCTATCCAGTGCTACTAGGAATTGGGTGGGCTAATGATAGCATGGCAATTATGAATTTCAAAAACTGAGTTATGATGTTTAAGAACCAAGATGTTAGGGTCATTGCTCATATGGACCCTTAAGAAGTACGACACTATATTGAACCTGTGAAGGATGAATTCGGGAGAAGCTGGGATCAGGCATACAACATTTCTGAGGACTACATCCATCCCACTATCGACAACGAACTTGGATGGCGCAATGTAAGTTTTGCATCCTTAGATTCTGATGATGCTCTAGAAAATTGGTAGAATCGATTGCATGAGGTATCATTTCAGAAGTGTGGGTTAATTACGCAGTATCTCTGACATGTTGCAACTGAGATGGTTGAGTTGCCCATTTACAAAGGGCTGCCAGGACTCTGTGAGTTCTTTCAAGAATTTGAAAAGAAAGTGTTAGAATCGCAAATGATATTGGCTCTTGACGTAGCACTAAAGGATACCCCGTCCCATTGGTGGGCGACACAAAAACGGACGATTCACGACTGCGAGCAGTGCCGGAGATTGATGATGGTCCATTTTGGTGATGTAGAGGTTTACCATGCTGGGAGATATGATGGACATAATGACCCTTCCATTAATTTTATCAAATGTCAGATGTTATGGACATCATGACCCAGAGATGAGTGGGTTCATGCTTTTGTTCATACTCTCAAAGAAATGCCACGGTCCTAGTATGTAGCAGCAAAGTTGCACAAAACCATTACCATGTGGGAGGAGTTGTCAGCTCGCTTCATGCAGAAGTTTAACTTGCAGGACACTAATGCTGAGGTATGTAATTCTTTACACATTATCCATGGCATAGTACTAAAAGTCACCCCTGTCGCATACCCGACTGATCCCCATGCAAATTGCTCTGTCCAATCCATGATGATGTGCTACAACTTGTCCGTGGAACCTAAAGATGACGACGAGATGCACAATGTTAATATCCCAAATTCTGAAGGAAGTCACGATGTCGCAGATCTCGACATACCAATGGACTCGATGAACCAGCTGCTGCGCATTAGGAAAGTTGACATTGGGACAACAAAAAACCTGAAATTTGCCAATGTTGGGGGCTATTGGGGAAAATAAATGATAGTCAAAATCACAGATCTCCTGCATGAATTCCAAGATCTGTTCCCTACATAGTTTTCCAAGATGAAGGGGATCCTTAGCGATTTAGGAGAAATGAAGATTCTACTCAAGTCGGATGCAAAACTAGTATGCCAGAGGCCGTACAGATTGAACCCGTGATATAAAGATCGAGTGAAAACTGAGCTTTATCGAATGCTTGATGATGGGATCATCGAGCCAGTAGAAGAATCAGAGTGGATAATCCCGATGGTCATCCAAGACAAGAAGACTAGAGAAATTTGCATCTGTGTAGATCTAAGAAAATTGAATGATGCATGTATGCACGATCCGTTCCCGACCCATTTCATAGATGAAGTCTTGGAAGGTGTAGGTGGCCAGGAGGTATATTCCTTCACAGATGTTTTTTTAGGCTACCACCAGATCTAGATCACGAAGGAGGATTTACATAAGACTACATTCGTCACTGAATGGGGCTGTTTCTAGTATACAGTCATGCCATTTGGGCTGAAAAATGCCCCCACCGTATTCTCCCGTGTCATTGTCACAGTCTTTAAGGATTTTATTCAGAAGTTCCTACAGGTCTATATGGATGACTAGACCATCTACGATTTGGATAAAGACCACCTGGACAACCTGTGATTAATGCTGGAACGGTGTCGACATCATCAGATTGCATTGAATTCCAAGAAATGTATCTTTTGTGCACCCTTCGGTATATTACTTGGGCACATCGTCTCCAAAGAAGGTCTATTGGTAGATCTAACAAAGATTGCACTGATCCTCAGTTTACCATCGCCGACAAATGTAAAAATGGTTCGAGCAACACTGGGCCACATAGGCTACTATCACAAGTTTATCGGGCGATATGCTGTGATTACTACTCCTATGGAGAAACTGCTAAAGATAGATGTTACATTTGAATGGACTCAGGAATGTCAAGGAAGCTTTGACACTTTGAAGGCCAAGATGGCCTCTACACCCATACTAGTTTTTCCTAATTGGAATAAGGAATTCCATGTGCACATTGATGCCTCTTCTACTGCGCTGGGGGTTGTTCTGGCATAACCAGGCGAAGGCAACTTGGATGATCCCATAGCATATGCCAGTAGGAAATTATCATTTGCTGAACGAAATTACACCATGACTAAAAGGGAAGGCCTGGTGATGGTGTATGCTCTACAAAAGTTTAGGAACTATTTGTTGGGTGGACACTTTAATATGTTCACTAATCATTCATCTTTGCAATACCTAGTAAATAAGCCTGTGTTGGGGGGGAGAATCTGTAAGTGGTTGATTCTGTTCCAAGAATTTGATTTTGAAATAGTGGTAAAGCTAGGATGGTTGAACGCTGGCCCAGATCATCTATCACGTATTGAGAATGGTGAAGAACCCACTAATATTGAAGACGAGTTGCCTGATGCACAATTATTCTGATTTTAAATCACAGATGATTACTATGGTCCCATTGTTCATTTTTTATCTACTGACCTCACCCCTGCAGATATGTTGATTAGCCAGAAGAAACAGCTGGTCGTCAAGGATTCTAATTTCACTCATTGCAAGACAGCTCTATAAACTTGGACCGAATGAGATACTGGACAATGCATCTTACCGCATGAGCAGGGTCCTATTCTATAGGAATCGCATGCAAGTGTTATGGGAGGTCACTGTGGAGGCCGTGCCACTTCCTGAAAGGTGCTGTGTGCTGGGATTTGGTTGCCCACATTGCATAATAATGCCACAGACTATGCCAGGATTTGTGATGTATGCCAATTGGTTGGTAAACCATCTCGGAGAGACGAGATGCTGCTGGTACCACAGGTGACTTTGCAGCCATTTGATAAATGGGCTATCGACTTTGTAGGTCCCATCAATCCGCCAGGTAAGTGCACTTATTCCCATTATATTATCACTACAACTGACTACCTAACTTGGTGGGAAGAGGCTGCACCAGTTGTTGATTGTACCGCTGTGACAGCAACACGGTTTATTTTTGAGAACATTGTGACGTGCTTTGGGTGTCTACACATCTTGATGAGTGAACAAGGTAGTCACTTTGTCAACCAAACAATAAAAGTGCTAACCAAGGAGCTTCAGGTACAACATAAGAGAAGTACTCCCTACCATCCGTAGGCCAATGGCACTGTTGAGGTCCTCAACAAAATTTTGGAGACATCACTAACCAAGGTATGTAACACCAACCATGATGACTAGGATTTGAAAATTCCTGCAGTTTTATGGACCTATCATACTAGCTGCAAATGGCTTGCAGGTCACACACCGTTTAAGTTTGTTTATGGGCAAGAGGTAGTCATGCCAATGGAGTACATTGTTCCCAACCTGTGCATTACTGTGGCAACAGGCATGGTGGATGCAGAGGCATTAGAAGAATGTGTTGCGCAACTCCTTCAGCTCGACGAGGATCGCTTCATTGCAGGATTCCAGCAGCAGGTTGCGAAAGATCAGAAGAAGGCATGGCATGATCGCCATATTAATTACAAACAGTTTGCGGTAGGATATTTGGTGCTATTATATGACAGTAATTTTATTGAGCATCCAAGTAAGTTGTAAATGCACTGGCTGGGTCCCTATCTTGTTCAGTCTATTACCTTTGGAGGTGTTGTGCAGTTGCAACAATTAGATGGTGTCATGTTACCAAAGCTCATTAATGGAAGTCGCTTGAATCCCTATAGAATGGGGCCGATGATGCACACCACCTGAAGCGACAAAAAAAAAACATTTCTGAGTTCAACATAAAGAGGTGAGCCTCGGGAGCGAGGCTGCTCAGAGGATACCACTGTTGGCAGTAGTTGGTCGACCATTTGCGACAGTTTCCAAGTTGCAGGATGGTCAAATCCAGTAATAAATGCAGGTAGTTAAACCGGTTGGCTGGTGGCCCTTGTTGAAGCGACCCACATTAATGGGGAATCTGACCATTAGTCGCATAAGATCACTGGCGGATTTGGCATCATTAATACCCAATTTGGCAATAGTGGTGCAGTTAGATTTGGTAATGATGGATTTGGACTTAGAGGTGATTATAAAACATCGTGCGGGAGGCGTTGGTTGGCATTATTTAGTTGTGAGAGCTAAAGGCGAAGGTGAATTTGGTGCAGAGTATTGAGCTAAGTGTTGAGCATCGTTTGTGTTGTTGAGTGTATCTTCTGGTTCTGTGGGGTAAGGGATGCTGAGCAGCCTTGACGCCATTGAAATTTTGAGTGAATACGAGTCCCCTATTCAGCCCATGGCTATGGAATAGGAATTTATGAGTATGCTAGTGGGTTCATCATCCATTCCAAAGTGGAAACGCCAGGTTCAGTGACCCTGTCTGACACCCCCTGAGAAGCGGCAAACTCACACCTCTGTGCGAATCCGGGGAGAAGGCACTGCCCAGATGGGGTCATCGAGCTCAGGAGCAGTTGAGTCCATGGTGCCTCGGAGTGTCTTGGTGAATGATACTTTGGGCTACGTTTCTCCCATGTGTCCAGGATCTAAGCCACGATAGCTGTCAAAGAACCAGCAGTACCTGCCCAAGTTGCCACTGCTTCTAAAAGGGATGAAATGCTCCATAGATATCTTCCCTGTGTTGATTAGGCTCAAGCTCGATTACCATGACTTGATTTTGCTAAAAGATATCTGGGACAAGCCCTACGAGTCTGTCAGGATAGCACCTAGTGGCCCCATTCAGCAAATTCCTAAGCCATGGGCCAGTGGCTTAAAGAAATCTGGATTGCTGGGGCTCATCAATATGCCCCACTTTGGCCGGTTGAATGAAGCACATGCATGTGTAAAGAAAATGTTGGCATGCTTCCATGGAGGGATGCTCTGGTTGACTATGTTGATCCCTATTACTATTGACTTGATTTCCAGCATTACTGGGTTGCCTAAGGCTGGGGAGGACCCAACGCAATATATTCATGGATGAGATACGAACAAAAGGATTGTGAAGTAGCTGAAGGAGCGCTTCGGGTTACAACGGGATGGTTGTGCCTATTGTATCGACAATATCAACTTGTAGCCAGTGCAAATTAGCACCAGAATTCTGGATAGCAAAGTTGTTCGTGGCAATCGATCAGTGTAATGCAATTCTGGAGTTGTCTCCTGTGCTCAGAAATGTGCAAAAGGAGTTTAGATGAATTGGTCTCTATTTTTGTTAAACTAGTTGCTCGACGATGCACTCGCAGCTCAAAGCGGGTGCCCCTTTTCTTATAGTTGGCTTTTGATTCTCATTTCCCTGGTTGCTTGGATGGAGCTAGAGGACTACTAGCCAATGACGGTTGAGGCAACCAAGGTTTACCGCGGTGCCCACTATCAAAACTTGTGGTGGGTCAAAGAACCTAGTCACCAAACAGATTATGTGATTCATTTTTGGATCTATTGGGAGGCACTATAGGCAGTCGCTGTCGCTGTTCCAAGGATCTCTCCCTACATTGTGGCCAAGTATCAGAGGATCATTCATTTTGTTGTTGGTCCCCACTCCATTCATATTCAGGCTAGGTGGGATCCTGATAAGCAGTGGCTGCCATTGCCTTACAAGATTTGGACACGATTGTGCAAGAATGGATGGGTGATTGGCGGATCCCCATGAGTCAAAAGGAGTTAGATAAGGACATACCCCCGGAATCCCCTGAAGACCATGTCCCATCGGAATTAGGAGCCCATGACTCTGACAATGAGTCATCCAAGGACCCAGAAGATGCAGTGCAATAGATGCAGGAGGAGACTCGCACCAAATGGTGACATGAGTATCAGGTTGGCAGCGGTACTAAATCTGACTTAGAATATCAATTACATCGGCTTATCAAGGCCGTCATGGACTCATCCACAGCCATGACTTGGGAAATCCACGAATCAAACCAGGAAGAATTTGGTATGGTAAGTACTAATAATTAGAGGAATTTGAGGTCTAAAATGGGCCTCCCAAGGAAAATAATAAAATAATAGTTAAAATAATAAAATAATAGTTATTAATTTTGGAGGAAGAATGAAAAAAACTACATTTTGTGTTCGTATTTTTGACATATATCCCTGTGTTTTTACTCAAATTCTGAGAGGGAGAGCTCGTTGGATGTGGAATTTAATTCCGAATCCAATGAGTACCCACACTGCATACTTTTGATGAACCTCGCTACCCCAAAACTAGGAAATACCTAAAAAAACGTGATGATGACATGATCATCACATATTTTCAGGTATTCCTTGTTTTTGGGGTAGTGGGGTCTGTCAAAAGTATGCAGTGTGGGTACTTGTTTGATGCGAAATTAAATTCTGTATCCAACGAGCTCTCCCACTTGAAATTTGAGTAAAAACACATGGAGATATGTCGAAAATATGAACAAAAAAGTAGTTTTCTTTGATGACAAATATTTCAATTCAACCATTATGGTTGACTCATTTTATTGAAATTCTATTGGTTCTTGAATTCCAACTCACAAAATTTATTGTTGGCGCGTTTTCTTATAAGGACCATTTTAGACCTCAAATTTCCTCTAATGCTAGAATCTATTTTTGATATTGTTTCCAAGCAACCATCGGTACAACCTCTATTGGAGGATAGCTCGTTGATCAGCACTGAGCCCGAGGTTCGAAACATGCAAGTTCCTCTGACTGCGATTGACACGGGAAATGTAGAAGGTTTTCAGTAGTTGCACCCAATCCAAAGTGTGACTCTGGACCTGAACAAGTTGTCCAATAAAGAATTGGTTGAGTTGCAGCATGGTGCCACATTGGAGTTGGAGACACGATAGCAGGAATTGACGGTAGGTTATATCGAAGCCCGAGATTTTGCTGAGTAGCTGAAGAAGGATGTCGTGGAGCTACACCAGGTGCATGTGCAGTTGGTCGAAGAAAAATTGTAGGAAATCAACATGCTCAAGGCCACACAGGCCAAGATACAACGGAAGGCTACTGTGGAGATTATGGATGTCAAGAAGGTGTAGGATCACCTAATTGTGGAGAAAGCGGAGCTGTGTGCACAGTATAGTGAATTGGAGCAAGCTATCTCTGTAGCCTGTTAGTACATGGTTGACAACCACACTAAGATCACCCCAATCAAGAAGGCCCAACAATTGGAGCAGACTTTGATTCAACTTCAGGACCATAACTTGCTACTTTAAGCTCAAGCGCATCCCACTAGCCCGCCAGAGCAGGTTGCAAAGCGTAAGGCCTCCCTCGAGGAAATTGCTACTCACTTCAGCCACATGGAGCAAGATGCCAAAGGTATTATGGAGGAAACCACACAGTTCTGGAAGATTATTGTTTAGGATGAGCAGTTGGATCAAATCACTGTGCAGGTGCAGGAAGCAGAGGGTCAATTAACAATTTTGAAGTCAGTGCTTAAGGCCATGTTGTTGATGGTCCAAATCACCCGGGTCGCTGAGCTGAAGGATCTCCAGCAGCGCGCTGCCCATTCCCAAGAACACCAGCAAAAGCGTCATGACCAGCTTGACGTATTCCAAGATATTGGCAACCAATTAGCTGTTAAAGTTGTTGCCACACTTCAGGATGTTCGGGAGAGTTGACAAATGGTCGATAGCAAGGCTACTGAGGAGCACCTAGTCCAGCAAACGGCGAGCAATTGTAAAAATACCGTTGCTAAAGTGCAGCTCCAAGTTCAGGAATTTGCCCAGCAATTTGTCGATTTTAAGGATAGGACTGTCGCATACACCTTGTCAACTTGATGTGGCTCGAGGACGAGCCACAAAACTGTGTTAGGGGCCTGTTGGAAAGGGGTTGGGGCAAGTGAGTTGCACAGTGTTGTGGCAGTTGTGCAAGCTCACACAGCACCACGCAAGGGCTGTTTAGCGTGATAATAGGAGAAGTAACCACTTTTTGAATATTATATATATATATATATATATATATATGTGGACCTAATTTTGTTGTAATAGGTCAGTAGCAGTTAGAAATTAGTTAATAGTGGACCCCTGAGGCGAAGGCGTAAGCCTATTTATATATCCACTTTTGTAATGATAAATAGACATGATTTTGGCATTGTAACTGGCGCATTCTGTGCTAGGGATTATTTTGTCTTCTCTGGGATTTTGTCTGGGTTTCTTTGATGAACTCTTTGGTTTTGGAGAAGGATGATGTAATGTGGCATGTTCGATCAAGATTAATATAAGATGTGTTGAGTATGGTTCAATCCCTATTTTGTTTCTTTTATGATGTGACAATACTATTTTTGTTATAATCATGCAATGCGAGTTATGTAGATCTGTTATGATGCTATGATTATGCTTCTGATACAATGATGCGACTTAGTCATCTTTGCTCTGTAAATGCGATCTATTAAATCTCTGTGATTTTTGCATGCGGTATGGTTTTTAAAGATTAATGTTGTGATAAGATAGGATGGTCGCATAAGACATGGTTTTCCCTAGTCGAATCCTCATGTCCTCCTTCCCCACTATCAAAAACTCGATTCTGACAGCTCTCCCTTGAACGCCTTGGGTGAGACCTCATCTGCTTCACAGACATTACTGGGAAAGGTAAAACCTATTTGGGCTGGTGCTTAGGGAGATCGCGCTGTAGGGCGTCGACAGAGCTGGAACCTCTGTCGACAAGGCTTTGTTGGTGGGTTGCACCAACAACAATTTCAGAAACTAACTATACAAGGAAGGATTATATTAGAAGCCAACTATAAATGCAATTAACAAATGTACATAATGGTTAAAACTGAACTATCTAATTTCACTCTCCTTGATTGTTCTGTGGATATGCATTCACTGTGATTGGAACTAGAGGAGGAGTAGTGTTAAAATGGATTTTAAAAGAAGTAAAGAAACTGAATGGAATCAAATCTAGCTTAACTTCTACAAATATGTGCAAGATAAGGAAGGTCCAATTACAGGTGATGGTAAACATGGTGATCTATTCCATAAGAAAATGATTCTTAACTAAAAAAATATTATGAACAACTAATCTATTAAGAGACAAGATTCTTTTTAAAGATTACTTTCATAAATAACCAATTCTTATATGAAACAAATTTAAGGGCAATATAGCTTATAAATAAGTAAAAGACGTTAATGAAAGAAGCAAGTAGAAACCTTAATAAAGAAAACTTTAATAAGAAGCAAGTAAAAAACTTAATAAAGATAACTCCTTTAAATCCTACTCTACAAATCTCTTCAGTAACCACATAGTGAAAGAAACAGGTCCTACTGCTATAACCAATTTACAAGGTGTGAGTGTACTTCTCTAGAGTTTTAACATGTCTAACCATAAAATCAACATACACAAGGATAAATCAAGACAAACTAAAGATATAATTACCACACATTGCAACAATATTGAATAAGGAAATCAAAGATAAAAGAAACAAAACAAAGCATAACTCTGAAAAGCATATTTAGGTAAGAGAAGGTGGAAAATAAGGATGGAACTTGATAATACTTTAAATAATATAACCTAAGGTATTGATGATAAATATAATCAGTATCTAATAACCAAAACAACACATAATTCGAAATCTAAAGAAACAAAAATTCAAAACAATTTTAAAACAAAACAGGAATATTGAAGGTTGAACGAAGGGCTAGATAGCAGACTGGAAGGTAGGTCTGAATGACAGGCTGAACAGGCTTTCTAAATGATAGTGTGTATAGAGATCAAAACAATATAAAATAGCCTAAATGATCTAGTAATCAGCTGATTTTGTGCACATGAAAACAAAATGCATAAAGGACAGGAAGTAAACCTACTTAATGATCAAATTCAACAGCAAAATAACCTAGGTTAACTCATAATTATAAGGACATCGGTATCTATTGCATTGTTAAATAGACTGAAATATAACCAAATGAATTTATGACAAAATGAAAATGAGCAGAACAAAACCTACTGTAACTTAATCCTAAGATATCAAAGCAATATACTCGGTGTAATTATCAACATGAAATGAAATCATAAGCTGAAAAAGACTGGGAAGGAAATGAAAGGAAAGCTATGCACGCAACCGTTTAATTAATTTAATAAATGAAACTATATTATAAACACCACATTATAATAAAACACATGGTACAGGAAACAATGAAATGAACGATTATAGTAATTCAATTGCATAAACAAACTAGAAATGAAACTATACTAATTCCAAGGAAAGGGATGACGAAAATACACACAAGAATGAAAACCACTGGTTGATGAGGGGCCCTCTCAGCAATCAAGGTGATGCTTCCTAAACACTTACACGAACACGATCATGAACACATCAAGAATGTAACTTATATTAAGATTTGAAACAGTATTACAGAGTTTTCTGAGATTGACTGATTACATGCAAAAACTAACTCTCTTCTTTTGTGTGGAGGTGTTTATATATATATCATTTACAAGGATGAGCAGGTCGACCCTTTCAGTGGCTGACTACTCTTAAATTTAGTCAACCATTATTACAACCAATTGATCAAATGCCAACACACAACGCTTCTCCTTCTTCCACGCATGCTGGTTCTCTATTGCACGTGATGTGGCGTGAGCATTCACCTTGATGTGGACTGGTATCATGGTGTGGAGAAAAGGAGGTAAGCTAATGAGCCTTCTAGAACAAAATTCTTTCTAGCATCCAAACGCATGGACACATAACAGTTGCAGACCATTCTATCGTTTAACGCTTGGGGATTTGCCAACGAACATGGCACAATTTGATTGGAGAGCTGGATGGTAATTTGGATGCGCTCTGCGCATATCTAGCGTGATGTGTGTCCAGCTGTTGGCTCATCCAAAAATATCATAACCTGCAAAAAAATTCATACATATATCAAACGTGCTCCTAAATAATATCAAATTTAATCAATAAAATCAAGAAATAATAATAATAAACCAAAATTTACATAAATCCAAATATACTCATACTCGAGGCTGAATGATAAGCTGTATGACAAAAATTTGTCAAAAACATGACAAAATGGATGTCAAAAAGTGTAATTTACCAACCGAAAATGGTGACAAAACTAAGATCAACATGCCTTCATCAATCACTGTGTGCTTGATGGTGTTGTTTAGACACTCTACATGAACCAAAAGGGGCACATAGTAAGGAAAGCTAGGATGGACTCCATGAGTTTCAAATTTGATCACCGAAGGAGAGATTCTATCAACCACCCCAAGAGAAGACAACAAGGCTTTCCTTTGCGGATGAAAATTCTGAAGAACTTCTAACACAGACATCACACAAGGATTTTGGCCCAAATCCTCAATGATAGAATAGTTCCGGGAGGTTCAGGCATTAGGATTGTGCCCCGAATGCTTTGAGACTCCCTTGGGAATTATAGGTGGAGCTTCAAGGTTATCACTAGGTCTTTCGGAGTGCAAAGGGCTCTCAGGTGGAGCAAGTTCTTTTCCTAGGTCTAATTGCAATGTACCATAATCCTTAAAATGAGTCACAACATTTTCGGCAGACATCATATTAATGAAACCATGGCCACTAACAGTTTTAGAGTCCCACGAAAAGCACCACCAGGATCCATGGTCCTCGAGTTCATATTCTGGTTTTGTGGTAAAGGATTTACTAACACAATTGGGCTCTACCTTGAGGCATATTCAATCCAAGGGAACAAGTGAGTGAGGTGATCATCCCCACAAAGCTTACAAGGAAATTTAACCTTACACTTAGGTTTCTTTTTGCTCCCAACATTATTGTTTTTCTTTTCATTATTATCATTTTCATTCCTAATCCCACCCTTTTGATTGTTTTTACCTTTCTTTTTATTCCGTTGAGGTTGCTGGTTACCTTTCTGGTTTGACGATTGCAGTGAAAGTACATCTATCATTTGGGTAGGATGAGATGATTCCATAGCTTGTCCCGATGCAAGATTGTTAATAGAAAAACTATTCATTTGGTTTGTAACCAAGCTTGTAGGCTGAGCACTTGTGGATCCTGTTGATGTATTTGTAACTTTGGAATGTATTCACTTGTATATCTTATGTATTGCACCCCATTGTTTATTCCAGGAAGTATCTATAATGTAATTGAGTCATGCCGTGCCCCGATGTTCCGATCAGGAAATTCAATAATGTAAACAAGTCATGTAAAGTCATTGAGATTAACCCTCCATTGTAAGTCAAGGAAATATTCCCCACAATTGAGTCAAGGTTAACCCTCCTTGTTGATCAGAGGGCAAAGTCCCCACAGTTGTGGGGCAATAGGGTTATTAGACTCTCCTAGAGAAGTCGACCCAGGTAAGTAATTGTTAAGTGAGGCGGACTTGTTGGAGTGGAGATAAAGTGAATAGAAGAATACAAATATAAGTTAGGCTCTCCTCATTTCTACACATCACACACACACTCACTCAACTAGGGCGCATGAGTGAGAGAGGAGAATCTCTCTCAAGAGAGAGAGAGAAAAGTTGTTGGAGATCATCTTTTATGTCTTTGGGTTTTACTGCTGCCATTGGTGCTCATTCTATCTCTGAGGAAGTTGTAGGGTTTATCCTAAACCCTTTATGGTTTGCCCAAGGATAATTCTTTGTGTCTCTTATATATTGTGATTATTGATGTGCATGTTATTCTCGAGTCAGATAAGATCCTAAGATCATACTGCTTAAATGATAAAAATATAACATGGTATTAGAGCTAACCTGAGAAGAAGACATTGTGTACCTGTAGAAGCTAGGGATGCTTAATTTATGGGTCCCTCTCCACAATCCATCAGCAAAAGAAGGCTAGGCTAACTCTCCATTGAAGGGCACATCTTTCTGTCGAAGCAGAATTTGATTCCGTGCATTTTCAGTTTTTGGTATGGCAAATTAGGGATTTTTACAAAAGATGAATTTTTGAGTGATCCCGGCATAGGATTTCTCTCCTCATCAAAATCGAATTTTAGAGACCTGGGACGATATTTTTGGATGGGTGAAACTCTAGGAAAGTCAAACCCTAGTTTGACCCCAGGCCTGAAAAACCCTAAAATACTCAAACTGATAGTTTTGGTAGATTCGCTATATATTGAGATTGGAGAAGGATCATGTGCCGAAAGTTTCACAGGTCAAATATAAATTTTTTATGTACACTGTGTCCAATTTTCAGGTTCATATTCACTATATTCTAGGAGAAATGATTCCTCCAAGTGAGGGTTCCAGCCTCTCCTAGGATTCCTCCCCAAACATGACACCTGGGGATAATTGCTATATCGTGGGATACAAAGGTCCAAATGAAATTTCTCAAGATTTTATACAAAGGGAACGGATTTTACTTTCTGTGATAAAAATTTTAGACCCCAAAGATAAAACAGTGACACATGGAAGTCCGTACAACTTCGCTATGTTGAGCAGTCCTGAAACAGGTCACCTTGGGAAATCTCTCATAAGTCCCAATTGGTGAAACCAATGCTGATGAATCCTATGGTTTTGGAACAAGGACGTACTAGGATACCTCAGTATGAAAATTTAGACATAGAGGAGTAGTAATTTCATAGATACCACAGAAACAGTATCAGGCATTTCTATAGAAGAAATTGGTAAACTAGGGCTTCTTGTTCTAGGAGCTTCCCTCCACTATTTTTAGAAAAATGAGTACATTGGACAGCTCTCCTTGAAGAGGTCTATATTTATATCCAATTATATCTGAAAGATTCCAAGTTTTGAAAATTAGGGTTTCTCTGACAAACCTTAGATCAGCTAGCTCCTGAACTAGGACGGACCCCTCAAATCGGTAAGATCTAATCTTCTGCTATTTACATTTGAGGTTCTTATTTCAAAATGTCTAATCACACCAGCTTGATGAAAATCTTGGTGAAACTGACAACTTCCAAACATGGAATTATTGGATCTCACTCATTCTTGAAGAAAATGAAATGGACACCTACATAAGTAGAGAGGTTCCAATTCCAGAGGGAGATGGGGATAAAAGCCTTACACAAGAAGAACTTGGTCAAGGCCAAGAATATCATTTCTGATTCAATCAAGGATCACCTGAGACCACAAGTGTCTTCCCTAAAGACACCAAAAGAGATATTTGATTCCTTGACCAAGATATTTTAAGGGAAGAACATAAATTGAAAGATGACTTTGAGAAAACAGTTGAAGAATGTGAAGATCCAGAATGCAGAGACCATACATTCATAATTTACAAGGGTCTCTCAAATCAAAGAACAACTTGAAGTGGTAGAAGAAGAAGTGGAGAATGCAGAAGTGGTGATAATTAACTTTAATGGTATCCCATGATCATGTGATTCATTCATTATAGGAATGTGTGCCAGAAGGAAGTGATTACTTTCAGTAGACTCTGGGAAGAGTGCACACAAGAAGAAGCTTGACTCGTAATAATAGAAAAGAAGATGGGAGCAACTGAAGATCAAGCCCTCACGATTCAAAGAAGATCCCTCAAGCAACTAGGAATATGAAGAACTAAATTCTTGAAGAAACTCTTATCCATCTAAGTATTTGGATAAGAAATGATGATGCTATGAACGAAGAAGATGATGAAGCTGAAAGAAGGAGTCTACCCATGAAACAAATAAAGATAAGTATTCAATTTCATTTCATGATATTATTTTTTTATGCATTTGTTTATGTTCAGTTGATTTGTTATGCATTAATGACAGTATACTACTAATATGCATGTGATGGGTAAGTAGCTCATAGGTGCTACACAACTCTCCATTGCTACTTATCTAGAATGAAACCTCTTTGCTGACTTATTAGATTAGTGCATAATCTCAATGATGTCTTGGTAGAGATGGAAGGAATCTAGAAAAGTTTCCGTGAGATATGGATGAATGTTGTATTGGCTAAAATAGTTGCATGATCATATATTTATGCATAAGAATTTGCCACTATGAATATGCCTTATGAAATGTTTTTAACCATACAAATACATTTGACTTGTAGGAAATATCACGTACAATCACCTACAAGAAAAGAAGGATGAGACTTGTTCCAAAGAACAAGTGATGACAGTTCAAGATGAAGAATAATATGATGAATGCAGTGACATCATTGATGCAGAACCTTCCAGCTATGAAGAAGTAGACAAGAAGATAGGGAAGACCAGTTCAAGAAGAATGATGTCTAGGATGCAGTATTGAGACCTGAAGGGAAGTTCGTAGTTCCATCATGCAATAGATGGAAACATCGTGGGATATAAGGAAAGATTTGTAGCACGAGGCTTCTCATGAAAAGAAGGCATAGACTACGAAGAGAAATTTGCAGCCATTGCAAGTTAAGACACATGACAGGAAGAATCATGTGTACAAATGAAAGAAGGCCTTGTACGAGCTTAGAAGGAACCCATGGGAGAACACATACATGAGAAGCTTGAAGATCACCTAGAGTGATGAAGATATTAACCTTTTCTACAAGGTTGAAGATGAAAGCTTATAGAGGATGACAAGCTCATAGATGGGTGCGAGAAGAACAGTTTCAAGATAAAGGATCTTGGTATCTAGTGACCATAGATGGATACATAGAAAATTAGTAGTAGCGGAAGCTACTTGTCATTCCAGTACAAAAAAATTTAGTGCATAAAGTACGAAAGGTAGAGGGAGAATGATGCTCCACTTCAGAGGGAGTATTTGTAGAAGATCCTGACGTTCGACATGGTATGACAAGATGGATAGTTTACTGATGAATCTAGGATTTACTAAGATTAAAGAGGATTCCAACCTTTCTTCAAGGTTGAAGGTGGAAGACCAGTGATGCTCCTGTTATATGTCGATGACTTGTTCTTGAAAGAAAAGAGGAACTCATTAAAGTTGCAAGAAGGAGACTTACTGTTGAGTCCGAGATAAAGGACTTGGATATGATGCACTACTTTCTAAGCATGGAGGTGTGGCAGAATGCGGATGGAATCTCCCTGGGACAAGGGAATTATGAAGTAGAGATCCTGAAGAGGTTCAAGATGATGGACTACAAGGCCATGACCACACCTATGGCATCGAACCTGAAGCTATTGAGTGTTTCTTCATCAAAGACGGTTGATGCCACTATGTATCGTCAAATGATTTATTCCTTGATGTACATAACAAATACTAGACCATATATTTGCTTTGCTATGAACACATTGAGACATGTTCACCTGATGGTTGAAAAGCATGTAGTGAGGTACCTGAAGGGTACAGTTGAGTATGGGCGCAAGTATGATATGAATCAAAAGATTAACCTAGAGGGTTATGTGGATTCGTATTGGGCAGGTAGTGCCATTGATAGGAAGAGTACATCGGGGTGTTGCTTTGGTATGGGATCATGTGTGATCTCTTGGTTTAGCAAGAAGAAATCCTGTGTAGCACTGAGTACAATTGAAGGAGAGGACATCACAGCTTGTTCGGATAGTTGTGAGGAAGTATGGCTCAAGAAGCTAATGTCTGAGTTAATTGATATCTCGTTGGATGCTACCTATGACAACCAGAGTTGTTTGAAGTTTTCTAAGAACCTGGTGTTCCACGATAGGTCGAAGCACATCAAGATCAAATATCACTATATCAGGGATATGGTGCAGAGAGGATCAGTGAAGCTCTAGTATGTTGCGACGGACAAGCATATAGTGGATGTGTTGACCGAACCACTAACCAGGGTGATGTTTGAGTACTTCAGAGAGAGGCTTGGTGTTATTCAAATAGAATATACTTCAAGGAAGAAGTGATGGGACACATTTGCAAGAGCCATTCCAAGCATGATAGGAGGATCCTTCCCATGGCTGTGGATGTAAGCGCTGTGTGATGTGCATTGGGATGATGCTTCAATTTCTGCTATGATGATGATTAGGATGATCATATGATGATGATATGCATCAAGATGATGATGTGATGAGTATCAGGATGATACTCTATGGATATATTGTATAGATAAGCATATAAAAGATCCTAAGAGATCCAATAGTCTATGCTCGGATGCTCTTTCAAGGTTTTGCTACAAGTTGGTCGTGGACAGGTTGTGCAGGTAGCATAGAAAATATCCTGGGATATCCTATAGTTAGTGCTAGGATGCTCTTTCAAGGTTTTTCTACAGGTAGCATAGAAAAGATCCAGGGAGATCCTATACTCTGTTCTAGGATGATCTTTCGAGGTTTTGCTACTAGAGGCATGTAATCAACCCTGGAGATCTGATAGGTTGAGCTATGTGCTCGTAACAGTCCTGGGATGCTCTTTAGAGTTCTTGTAGGTTGCAAGACACTCTTTTAAGGTTTTTCCTGACCACATAGAAAATATCATGGGAGATCCTATCGTCTGTACTAGGATTCTCTTTTGAGGTTTTGTGGTGGTAGTCACATAGAAAAGATCCTGGGAGATCCTATAGTCTGTGCTAGGATGCTCTTTCGAGGCTTTGTGATGGTCACATGTAAAATATCCTTGGAGATCCTATAGTCTATGCTAGGATTCTCTTTCTATCATAACCCCAAATTTTTACAAAAAATTAAATTTTTTAATGTAACATAAAATGTCTAAAGTCGCAGTTTAATACTACTAGCGGCTAGCAGAAAAATGAAACAGTTAACAATATGTAGTGATTAACTTCAAACACATAAAAACTAATACCATTTTAATTTTGATATGTTATGTAAATGACCTGCATTCAGTTGCTTCTAGCTGTACTAATGATTTTCTTTTGTCAATTAGGTGAGAAGCTATGTTCTAAACTGGGGCTTACTTAGCAATTGCGAACTCAGCTGGATTTCTGGTTCTTACAGGTTCAACAGGTAAATTTTTGAACAAGTAGGAGTTTGTTTTTATGTTAAGTCAAGAAGTACTTATTTAGCATAATAAAAATGCTAGAGCATAAATTGATTAATAGAGATCAATGCTACGATGAGGTAAAGTAACTTTCTTTGTTGTTTTTTAATCTATGACAGTATTTTAAGTTAGACATAAAGACCAATATCCTTAACATACCAATGTCTTTTACCAGCATGAATTCTACTTAAGTTTCTGTTTTTAATGTTATATGCCAAGTTACTCACAAGTTCTACCGATGAACATAGGGCTCTTTGTTTAACATAAATACACTTCTACTAAAGCATGAAATTACTACTATTACTATGTCTAATATTCAATGTGCTGCTTTATAAGCATGAATATAATTCTAAGACCTTAAAAGAAAAAGTTTACAATAAATCACATAGCTCTATTTTTAATTCTGCTCTAATAGAGAAGAATTATCAGCCTGTTTATTTGTATACAGTTATAAATGTCTACTTGCATTATTAGTCATCAAGTTATAATTTTGATTTTCTAAGTTTCACCATGTCACATGTATTACTATAAAATTTCATTACCATATCACTTAATAATATTACTAAGTGATTTTACCTTTAACCCTAGATGGACTTACTACCTTGTAATTACCAAGTGTAGTCTAAATATTGGTTTGATTTATTATGAGTTTGGTTCTTTGTGGAAACCAAAAGAACAATAACTTCCAAGAAGTCTTCCAACCATAATACTGTCGACTTTATGCATTTGTAAGAGTTATGCTAGTGTAGAAATATTACCTAACATTTACTTATATAAAGTTGGACTAAAGATAATGACCTTACCAGCATTTATTTTACATAACACTAATTCTAAACATAGCATTATTCCTTTAATACAAGGTTTGTATGAAGAATTATTAGGAGTGCTATTGACTAAAGGTCAAAGGCATAACTCCAATATTGATCTCCATATATATACTTTTACAAATGAAATGATCTTAATGTTATCAAATTCAAATGATAACAATATACATATACACTTTCACAATTGATTGATTGTAGTGTTATCAAAAAGCAAATGTTAAGAATTGTTTTAATACAAAACCATACTACTAGCTATATAAAATATATGATTTTACCGAAAGGTTGGTTGCAATGTTATCCTAAATGACAATGATATGATACCAAAACATTATCATTAGTTATAAGTATAAATGATTGGTAGTAATATGCGTTCACACGACAGTGCAGGTTGACTATATGAATCAACCCACTTCTGATTAAAAATCTCGATGGGCACGTGGATGAGTCTCCACCATGCATTGGTTGATTTAAAAACTCACATAGAAACCCTATCCTCTTCACTATCCTTTGAGGGTTTGGCTCTGCGCTGTTTGGGTTTCTTCGTGGCCATGAGAGGCTCGCTGGTTCATCATTTGACAGTTCCAATGTGAGTAGTAGTGTTGTATTGTTGTGCAAGAGTTAAGGGATTCACATTTTGTAACTTGGTTTCTTTCTGGAATTTTATGAACTCTGTGAGGGTGGTTTTCTTAACTCTGTTAGTAGTTTAGAGAACTGGGCATAGTGTTACCCTTGTCTCTGCTTATGGCCTGCTCCATCATTAGTGAAAAATTGAAATAGGAGCCTCGCTGCCTCTGTCACAGGTTTGGCACGAGGGTTTCATTTCTTCATAGTGCAGTTCCTTGAACTGGTTTAGTCTCCTCCTCAGCTCCAGACTTCTTACTTACAGGTAATAGTTTTTACCCCGCTCTTATTATTAATTTCTAGTTCAGTTTTAGTATAATGAATACAACATCTAACTAAAGAATTCGGTCTTGTTCTTGCAGGTTATAGTTTGTCTTCAGGCTTGAAAGAAACCTCTCCAGTGCTGGTTATCTCTATGGCCATAACAGGTAAGCCCTGATTTGTCCCGGCATCTCCTTGCTTGCAATGGTTATTGGAAAGGAGTTACAGTTTGAAGGGAAGCATGGCTTCAGTTCCTCCAATGTTTAGATGCTTAGTACTTGTTATTACTTAGTTTTGTTTTTAAAAACCCTTGCGTGTTGCTAGGTAGCTCCGGCTTATAAGTCGTTACTTGTATGTAGTTACCTTGGCTTGTAAAAGTGAGTATAGCCTTACGGCTTGATAATATCATACTCTAGTTTTGAGATAAAAGGGTTTTTCCTGTACTCAAGGTTTTAAAATGACTTCTGTTTCGATTACTCTGTTTTATTCTAGTTGATCTTTTAAATGATAATACTGCAAAATGGGTTTTTCTTCTTCAACTGTCGGTGAAGTAATTTACTGTTAATGATAACATTTATAAGTAAATAGTGTTAATATGAAGACTGTGGAACAATCATAATGTAAATTTATAAATTATATATTATCAGTCCAGAATATAATAGTTAGGGTTTTAATGGAAATGAAACCCTTGTGTAAATGAATTCTTAAATAAATTATTAAATTGGGCATTATTTCTTGTTTGCCTTTGTTTTTCTAATACAGGTATATTGTTGTTTCATTATCCTGTTAATGAAGTATAAAAAAAAGGGTTATAAATACATTGTAAAGTTTTAATGACAAGACTGTATTCATTCTAGTGCACAGTTACAGTTCCCTTGTAAATTTTAAATCTCAGTTAGCAATGTAACTGGATATAGATTTACTTGTACTTGACTAGTTTAGTCGAAAGGGTTTCGACCCTTAGTTTTTCACTGGTAATAACCTGTCTATTTTTTTTTATTTTTTTTAAAAGCACAATGCATATAATTCTTAGTTATTTCGTTTAGTACTTATAAATACATTTATTTTACTTTGTAATTTATAATTATTTAGAGCTCTATAGAGATAAGATTTATAACTCTAAACTCTGTTTATTTTACATAAATAAGGGTTTATAAGAGAAACCCTAATCTGGTTTTTAATAAATAATAGTTTAAGTTTTAAGTTAATATTTTCCAGAACTATTTAGTTATTACTTGTATATATATTTTCTTGAATAATAGTTATTATTTTCTGTAAACATATATTTCTTAACAATATACTAATACTGTGGTACTAAAGTATACTACTATTTCTTTCACCTGTATTTTCATCTAGATAGACTAAATTAAACAGTAAATAAGAATAAACTATAACACTACTTTTCATTGTACTGTAAACATTGAAATAAATTCTATTTTCATTTTTATACAGATACAAAATCATATTTACTATTCTCATTCCATTACTAAAATTATATCATTTTCCTTAAACAATCTAACTGTGCTAGAGTATGACCTGTAACCAGGTGTGGAAAAACATAGCTTAGAAATTTAAATCCTCTCTATTTCATTATGTTCATAAATCATTTTCATTTCCATTAACAGTCCAATAAGAATACTAACTCATACATTTCACAAACTCAGAACTATTAACATTCATGTAGCATATAAACTAAGATTTATTTAACTAAGATAGTAAAATAAAATAACACAGAACCTATTGAGGACAAGACAACAACAACTTTAGGAGGTCGTTCCTCCCTACCAATCTCCTGGAGAGCACTCAAACAACACTTCGTCATGACCCCCGAGCTTGTTCCTGGTCTTCTTGGCTAAGAACTGGGTGGAGTATGCAACTGCAGAACCCTCTGTCACCTGACTAGTTCAATACCTCAATAACAACAATATACTCTCAACAGTATGATCTTTAGCTTAGAAGCTGCAACAAGATCAATCATCATCTATCCCCTCAAACACTTTCCAATTTCCCTTCCATTGAATTTCTCTAAAGTAAATTCATTCACCCTGAATGATCACTTCTCTAGAATGAGCCACCTCAGCTCTCTTCAATGGGAATTTTTATAAAGATGCCTAGGTCTTTTGGGTCAGTTTTCATTAATTGAGCCACCTGCTCTGATTCCACTTTCTTAGGGAATCATGACCACAAATGTAGGGAGGTTGCCACCTGCAACAGTTGGAAGTGGTTTGAGGATGTTGCCACATGTCAGTTTTCTCTCCTCCCAGTCTCCCCCACCAATTTGACCAGTAAACACTCTTTTAACAGCTCTCCTAAGCTATTGTCTCCTTATTTATTTATTTATAAATAAAATATTTAGAATTTACATTAAATATCCTTGACCCCACTGGGTCATCAATTACAACTTAGCATAAAATTTAACATATTGTTCCTCAAATGATATAAAATTGCTTATGCAAAATTGGGGCATGTGACACTTTCAAGGATTTGTTGATGCACATAATCAGTCCTAAGGATTCCATAGTAAGGCCAAAGATGATGAAGACCTATAGAAGCCATTCTCTAGGAGAATGGAGGCACCTAGTCAGTTACCAAGAAATTGATTCAGTCTAGGACTGAAGCTTAGCTTAGTGCTGAGAAGCCATTCTCTGGGAGAATGGAGGCACCTGGTCAGTTACCAGGAAATTGATTAAGTATGGGACTAAAGCTCAAATTAGTGCTGAGAAGCCATTCTCTAGGAGAATGGAGGCACCTAGTCACTTACCAGGAATTTGTTTCAGTCCGGTACTGGCACTCAGCCTAGAGCTGAGAGCCATTCTTTGAGAACAAAAGATGTAAGTGTTAGGTGGGCCAATATGACATGGTTCTTGGATGTGTTCCTCTCATGGTAAGATATAAGTGCTGAAGAATATGAAGACCTACCTGGAGGCTAGGCCTACAACCAACATGAAAAAGGGTTGGCTTTATAGAACTTCCTATGATGAGAAGAATGCAGAGATAGCACCATTTGATTGAGATAGTGGAAGCAGTGATGATGATGATGATCCAGTGATGATCTAGCTTTGATGATGATCCAGATTAAGTGATGATCCAAACTTGATGAAGATGACTTGACGATTAATATGACTTGACGATGAAGATGACTTGACGATTAAGATGACTTGACGATGAAGATGACTTTAAGATGAAGATGACTTGATGATGATCCATATGATACGGAGAAGAAGACTTGTGCTGATAAATTGTGTCAAGAGAATACATTCCTAGTTAAGAGGGAGTATTGATGTATTTGTAACTTCAGAATGTATTCACTTGTATATCTTATGTATTGTACCCCGATGTTTATTTTGGGAAGTGTTATAACTAGATCTTGTTCTTAGTTTATTTGTTTCTTTTTATGCTAATTTTCAACCATTGGTTTAAAATGATTTTACATTTTATGTTGATTTTAAGAACTTTTGACAATCAATCATTTTTGTTGGATTTAATGCTTTTAATGGTTGAATTATTTCATTAATTTAGTTTTAAGGTTTGGCTTTTGGGCTTATTAGTTAATATGTATATCTTTAAGCTTTCAAAAACTTATAATAAAAGTTTATTCCAAGTTTTCTTTATAATCTAACCCTCATTTTTGAGTCCTTTGTCAAATACTTTCATGAAGAGATTCCTATAGCAACTTTGTTTTTCCCGTTTTTGTCATTATCATTGGGAGAAGATTACGAGGTGATGGAAACACATTCTAGAAAATAAAAAGAGGTTTTAGTTCACAAATTATGCATTCACAAAAACCTCTCTCAGTTTTGTAACAACTATTATTGTTTGAGAGATTCGAATTCATCTTTGTGGACTATTTTCAGGGTTTGAATTATTTAATAATTTCTTGTTTTAGTCACACATTTCCAGCACATATTATGATCAATTGAAGGGGATTTTTTAAAAACCAAGAGACTTTTTTGTTCATAATAGACCCATTAAAAAAAACCTCTCTCAAGTTTTGCACAAGTGTCCCGAATCGAGAGATATGAAGGCGTCTTTGAGATCCAAATTTCCAGAAATTCGTCAAATTTCCCCAAATCCAATTTGCTATTTTTGGGTTAATTGTCTTTAAATATTTTGAGTTATTATGTAACTAATTGATGTAACTGTTTCAAATTTTGACCTAAAAGGTAGTTATGGAACTACTTTACCTTTGTAATGATAAAAGGAAGACAAACATACAGTTTTGTGGTGGGATTTTTCACTCAACGAGAGGCTTTTGGAGCTTTGATTTCTCAAGCTAGCATTTATAACTCTTATGTAAGTGGATGACTATTATTGATAATATATGCAACTATAAGCCCTGTTTAGCCTATTTTCTAGTTTCATTTCTGATTTGTTTAATCACTCAGTTGATATATTCATTTCTTGTTTGAGGTTATTATTCATGAAATGCTTGTTAACTGTGGATGGAATTCAGTGCTATGATTATTATATCTGTTTTATGTTTTATATGTTATGCATCTCAGCCCTTCAATTATGAATGAGTTAGTGTTTGTTTTAGCTTTGCGAAGTTTTTACCCTTTTGTTTACAAACTGCACAACCAAAACCCTAAAAACCTATTTTACTTAATTTTGTTTTATGAGATTGGGTTGGCTTGTTCTTTTGTAGTCTGAGAACAATTTCTGGCACTAACATCTTTGGCACCATTGCCGAGGATGAAGCTGAAGTAAATCTTCCCTGGGATATCATTATTCATCTGATTTTGAGAGGTGAACAAAGTCAGAAAATCTTTTAGACTACAATTTTTCACCGTCGACTCCATGATTAAAGATTCCACTGCAAGGAGAATTTTGTTGACAAAAAAATGAAGAAGCCAAATGGAAAGACTAAGTATCAGCTTGTTACTTTCCTCCATGAGGTTTTGTTCTTATTCATTAGTTATTTCCTGTCTTTCCCATTGCATGTCAAAAGAATTAATTTTTTTTGTCTATTCCGATGATCATAAATCTTCAAGTACATATCCCTCTTTGGAAGAAGAAAGTCTGCATTCTTCTTGTTTTATTGATGTTGATCCTATTTCTTCATTTGAAATACATGTGTAACATGATATACATATACCCATATCTCTTGAACCTGATTATTGTGGTCACCTTGTAGAGAATAAAGCTGATCTATTACCTTCTACCATCACTGCTGAAACTTGTGAACAACTTATTGAACCTCATTTTCAACTCATAGATTTTCAGTCTAGAATCAGACAAAAGATGTTTAAACCTCTTAGGCTTCCATCTCTCTTACATCCTTACCCTTCCTACTTTGTTGAATATCTTCCCCATTTTACTGGAAAAGACCATATTACAGCAGAGAAGCATTTAGAATCTTTTCATAATTTCATTGATAATTTTGAAATCATGGATGAGGATGTTGTCATGAGGAAATTTTCGAAATCCTTTGCTGGAGATGCTGGGTTTTGGTTCTGAAATTTAAAAACTGATTCAATTGGATTGTGGGAAGAGTTACATGATGTATTTTTGAAGTATTGGGGTAAGAATAAATCTTATGATCAATTTCTTTCCGAATTTTATAGTTTGAAAGGGGAAAATGATGAGCCAATTACTAAATTTAATTGGAGGTTTCAAAGTTTTTATATAAGTATGCCTATGGAGATCAGAACTTCGAAAAAACTTGCTATGGTATATTTTGTTATGGCTCAACATTCAGATCTTGTCTTTTTCCTGTTAGAAAGGAAATCATCATCTTTAAGACAATTGTTTGAGGATGCAAAAGGAGTGGAGGAGAACATTCGATCTTTCAAAATGCTTCCATATCAGGCTCATGTTGAATATATACAAGCTTATGAACATGAAGAAGAACGTAGGTATCATTCATATTTAAGATAGTTTTCTTCATAACTTTCTATATTTTCATATGAACTAGGATATAAATGATGCTTGTGTTGATTCTTCATATCAGTTTGCTGACTTTTTAGATGATAATATAGATTCAGTGGATTATAGTAGAAATTTCCTACTTCCTGCTATGAGATTATCATGTTATGAAGAAGAAGTTGTTGCTCTTCAACCTCTTACTATTGATATAAGAAATAAGCTGCCATTCTTGACTTATGGTCACTTTCATAATTTTATTTGTTCAATTTTTTTATCAAGGGTTTTATTTAAAGGTCAAGAAGCAGTTTGAAGAGCCCTTGGTTTCCATTCTTGAACCAAAGTTTAAAAAGAACAGCAATGGAGAGGAAGAGAATGCTTCACTTTATGATGAATATAATGAATACATTGAAGTTTTAAATCAGAAATTTCATGATCCCATTGCTTCTTGGATGGAGTTGTATTTTTCAAAGGTTTCTAATGCTCCAGCTTTTGGCATACTTCCTATTTCCAGTCATAAGTATCAACTGCCTATAGACTCTTTATTGCATTTATCACATCTTTTGTGGGTTTTCTCAAACAGTAACATGCATGGAATTATGATTCTCAGTCAAATGGTTTCTTGGCTTCACTAGAAGTATGATTACACTTGATTGGGTTGTTAACTCTGATTAGAAGTAGGAGTAAATAGCAGAATAAGCTCGCTATACGAGCGTGTAGATGCTTTTCAGTTTGCTGGTTTGTAGTAGTATTTTTTCATTTCAGAGGTATGTGTTCAGGTTTTGAGAAAGTTGTAGAGATTTGGTAAATGACTCCATCACCCAATGAATAAGGCACAAGGTCTACAGGTTCTTGAAGTGTCACAAGGAGGACTTCATCCCACAGCAAGAGCAAGATGTTATAACTAGATCTTGTTCTTAGTTTATATGTTTCTTTTTCTCCTAATTTTCAACCATTGGTCTAAAATGATTTTACATTTTATTTTGATTTTAAGAACTTTTGACAATCAGTCATTTTTGTTGGATTTAATGCTTTTAATGGTTGAATTATTTCATTAATTTAGTTTTAAGGTTTGTATTTTGGGCTTATTAGTTAATATGTATATTTTTAAGATTTCAAAAACTTATAATAAAAGTTTATTCCAAGTTTTCTTTATAATCTAATCCTCATTTTTTAGTCCTTTGTCAAATATTTTCATGAGGAGATTCCTATAGCAGCTCTGTTTTTCCTGATTTTTTCATTATCATTGGGAGCATATTACGAGGCGATGGAAAAAATTATAGAAAATAAAAAGAGGCTTTTGTTCAAAAAATAGTCATTCACAAAAACCTCTCTCATTTTTGTAACAACTATTATATTTTGAGAGATTCAAATTCATCTTTGTGGCCTATTTTCAGGGTTTGAATTATTTAATAATTTCCTGTTTTAGTCACAAATTTCCCGCATGTATTATGATCAATTGAAGGGTAATTTTTAAAAACCAAGAGAGGGTTTTGTTCATAACAGGCCTATTTAAAAAAACCTCTCTCAGTGTTTGTACAAATACCCTGGATAGAGAGATATAAAGGCGTCGTTGAGACCCAAATTTCTAGAAATTTGTCAAATTTCCCCAAATCCGATTTGTTATTTTGGGTAAATTGTCTTTAAATATTTTGAGTTATTATGTAACTAATTGATGTAACTGTTTCAAATTTTGACCTAGAATGTAGTTATGGAATTACTTTACCTTTGTAATGATAAAAGGAAGACAAACATACAGTTTTGTGGTGGGATTTTTCACTCAAGAAGAGGCTTTTGGAGCTTTGATTTCTCAAGCTAGCATTTATAACTCTTATGTAAGTGGATGATTGTTACTGATAATATATGCAACTATAAGCCCTGTTTAGCCTATTTGCTGATTTCATTTCTGATTTGTTTAATCACTCAGTTGATATATTCATTTCTTGTTTGAGGTTATTATTCATAAAACGCTTGTTAACTGTGGATGGAATCCAGTGTTATGATTATTATATCTGGTTTATGTTTTATATTTTATGCATCTCAGCCCTTAAATTATGCATGATTTAGTGTTTTTTTTATCCTTGTGAATTTTTTACCCTCTTTTTTACAAACTGCACAACCAAAACCCTAAAAACCTATTTTACTTAATTTTGTTTTATGAGATTGTGTTGGCTTGTTCTTTTGTAGTGTAAGAACAATTTTTGGCACTAACAAGAAGTATCTATAATGTAATTGAGTCATGTCATGCCTCGATGTTCCGATCAGGAGATTCAATAATGTAAACAAGTCATGTAAAGTCATTGAGGTTAACTCTCCATTGTAAGTCGAAGCAATAGTCCCCACAATTGAGTCAAGGTTAACCCTCCTTGTTGGTCGGAGGGAAAAGTCCCCACAATTGTGGGGCACTAGGGTTATTAGAATATCCTAGAGAATTCAGCCCTGGTAAGTAATTTTTAAGTGAGGCTGACTTGTTGGAGTGAACATAAAGTGAACGAAAGAATATAATTAGAAGTGAGGCTCTCCTCATTTCTACACATCACGCACACACTCACTCAACTAGGGCGCATGAGTGAGAGAGGAGAATATTTCTCAAGAGAGAGAGAGAGTGAGAGAGAGAGAAAAGCTCTTGGAGATCATCTTTTCTGTCTTTGGGTTTTACTACTGCCATTGGTTCTCATTCTATCTCTGAGGAAGTTGTAGGGTTTTCTCCTTTATGGTTTCCCCAAGGAAAATTCTTTGTGTCTCTTGTCTCTTGTGATTATTGCTGTGAATGTTATTCTCTCAGATAAGATCCTAAGATCATATTGCTTAAATGATAAAAATATAATAGAGCCAACAATGCCATCGGCATGTGGCCCAAGTTTAAACTTAGTGTCAAAATTGGATCTAGGTGTGTTTGGTATGATCTCATACAAGAGCCCAGATTGAGCATAAATCAACTCTAGCTGTTGAGCTCTAAAGATAGCTTATTCCTCATTTTACACTCCGGATGTGGAAACATCCTTTGCTATGTAAGGAAATAAAGACTTGAGGAACCATTCCAAAAGGAACTCTGGCCGTATAAAGGCCTTAATCAATATCTTTTGTCTATGCCACTCTTGAATGTGATCAGAGATATGTGTGGCTTTGTCCTACCGAAATGTCAACAAGAGTTTAGTACTGACATCGTAACACACATGTAGCTGAAAGTTATTGAGGAAGGTCATAGCTAAGTCATTAAACGATGTATAAGGACCCCCAAGCAACTCTATGTAGCACTTCACCGTAGGCCTCGTGAGGGTGCGTTGAAATAGCCTTAAACGAACCGAATCTTGATTCAAGAAGTTTGAAGAGAACTAAAGGTGGAACTTCATGACGTGTTCACCAAGATCTTCACTAGCCTTACCTTCAAACTTTGGAATGTCCGAAGGAAGCTTGGAAGGAACGACCAACCATGCCGGTTCATGAGACACATGATAATTTGTCAATATCGACAAGTCAGGTAAGTTCACTGTTGCAAGGAAGGGGAGCCTAGGCTAATCCATTTGGTTGCATGCTCCCTAATAAGGATAGTTCACATAGGTTTGATTGTTATAGACACAATAGCCTTTGCTAGTGGAATAGTAACCTCCTCCCATTTGACCCTTATAGGGTTGCATGTTGTAGTTTGGAGTACCTTGAGCCTGGGGTGCTAAAAATCCATAGTTAGGAGACTAGTAAGCAGGTTGATACCAAAAACCATAAGGTGTATAGGTTTGTCCATAAGATTCTCCATAGGATGGTCCATAAGATGGTCCATTAGACTGTCCATGAGATGGTCCATGAGATGGAACATACCCGACTGGAACATAAGGAGGCACATGGCCTTATGACACTATGATGTGACCAGACATAGGATGAACATGAATAACCATAGAACTCCGACCCAAAGGACCATGTGAGTTAGGAGGAGGATGTGTTGTAAAAAATGCATTTGAAGGAACCGATGTTGAATACGATGGAATATGGGAAGGGATATAAATTGTTCCCCCAATATTCACGTGTCTGGGATCAGTCCCCTGAACGGGAAAAAAAGTGCTAGGCCTAGGATTCATGTGTGAACGAACCTCCTTCGTAAGGATAGAAGATGCAATATGACTAGTGCTACCAAACCTCTCCGCTTGGAAAGGAATGGAAGTTCCCCTAGGTGCAACACCAAGGTCAACACGCGATCTGACATTGGGTTTCGAACCGGTCTCAGGAAGGTCTAGTATGCCATACCTTATTGTGTGAGTGCTAGTGGGTGCATGGTGAGTCTCATAGTTCGGACTACGTGACCAATACCGATGATTTGCGTTCATGTATCTTGGGAATTGTGATGGATCATTAGGCAATGTCCCAGCCATAGCCATAGAAGGGTCGGACCCTATCAAAGTCCCATATGTTCTTGAAGGTTCAACCTCCCATACAAAAGGTGGAAGATAAGGGATCTTCGAGATCCAAGGCTCATGGTCACTCATTGTGTGTGAATCAAAGTGATATTTAGTCTTCCTAGACTATATAGTTCTCTCTCCCAAAGGAGGAGGAGATGTAAAAGGAAGAAGTCCTGCTAAAGGACGAGAACGGTGGAGTGCCACACCCAGATCCACTATGACTGAAAAAAAATAAAAAGACTCAATCTAACTACGCAAACCTAAGAAATCTAGTGTACACAGAGCACACTCGTAAGAAAATCTATAGCAAAAAAAAAGAAAACCAAGGGGAGGATATGTGAGCTCCCCAATGCAGCAGGTATGCCTCACCTAGGAGAGGCTTGAGACTCCCATACACTAAAAGTAGGGGTTCATAACCAATTATAGTGGCCCTCAACTTCAACACGTAAAGCGACTTTGCTGTCTTACCTCTACTTGGCCAAGACACCTACAGAATAACATTTGCAAGTACCCCCTGTGATACCTGGGTAAGGCAACTAAGGTACAAATGAGATCCCCCAAAGCTCGAAAAGCCCGAAACTCTCAAAAGAACCCCCAAATACGAATGTATTCCTGGAAATATCTATGGTGCTCACAAAAGTGACCAAGGGCTATCCCAATCACAATCGTGCACGTTTCCTCATGCTTGACTCTTGTGTAAGAGGAGCTTCTTGAGAAACACTAATTATACCAAGGATTTCTCACTCTCATCTAGAAAGAAACCTAATTGTTTTTGTTTAGTAGTCTTGGAGAATTGACTCACAATGAACTATTCCAAGACTCTAAATCCTAATCTTGTTAGTACACCCTATAAAAGAAAATTGTGTAGTTCATTTTAATTAAGAGTTGATTTTAATGGTTGTAATTAATCAAAGGGAAATGGTCATGCAACTAATGATATTGAGACTAAGTAGTGAAATAAATGTGCACACCTAACAAACAATGCCAAGTGAAATCTTTGTAGAATGAAAAATAGGGTATGCCACTACATGAGATGCAAGTTTTTTCCTTTAAATGAGAATGCAATCATTCATAAATGAAAACCTAACTATAATTCAATAAGCAAGACCTAATGCAAGTACCATGCGAGTGCAAAAATGCAAGGATGCATAAGTATGCAAAAGCAAAATATTTGTTTTTGAAATAAATGAGATATAAAAAGCAATAACAGACCCTACTACTCTCATACCCTACAACCACCACAAAAAGCATCCAAGCAAGGCACCAAGATAAAAGAGACCTAATGCACTAATCCCAAAACAAAAAGGAAAAAATTTATGACAAGAAAAAAACCTAATTAAAAATAAATCAAAAGGGGTCTCTAGTCAGAAACAAAGGCTGTATATAGACACCAACAACACCCAAGAAGACTCAGCAATCATCAAAACTCACCCAGCAACACTCAATCTCCCAAATAAAGCTCAAAACAAAAGCATACGTGACTGTATGTAGTAAACTTGCGTACATACACAGGAATTTGAGAGAAAACTATGTGTATACGTGACTGTAATGCAAATACTCACGTACAGGAAGAAAAAGAGGGAAAACTGATAAGTCAAGACCAAATAAATCCTACAGTAAACTACTGGGAAAGTGTACCTCCAGAATATACATAGAAATAGAGAAATAAAGAGCAATTCAAGCACATTGTATACCCAATCCCCAAAGAAAAAACAACTAGGTATCTCCCAAATGGAGTCGCCAATTCTGTTATGAAGAGAAAATTCCTATGGCTTGGGGGTACCACAACAGATAGTATGACACTAGAAAACAATATTTCCAAATATACAAGAGCAATAAGGAAATATAACACTAAGGGATATAGAATCATACCTTATTCTGGACGATTGAAGTAGATCCCCATTGAGCTTTTCCAATGCAATTTCAGTTATAATTTGCTCTTAACAAAAACAAACAAAGAAAGCGTGATATATACAAATGTGTTACAACTACTCTATAATATATAATGAACCATGTATAAGCAATTAAATACATCCATAGATTCAATTTTCATATTCAAAATGCACATGAATTAGACAGGAAAATATATTTCTATTAGAAAATCAGAGATACAATAGTGAAAAACTCTGTTGGTAGTTCTGCGAACTGGAGAAACCGAGTCCTCCACCTAGGCCTCCACCACTTCAATCCTCCATTTCTTGATAGCAATCTCATAAAGAAAAGGCAAGCTTGGTAAGAACACTATGTTCTCCAAGGGAGAAAGGGATGTAGACTCAAGTATAAGCAAATCCGAGGAAACAATGGACTATAGTTTCCTTACTCTTCAATTTCTCCTTCTTCAATGTATCCAAGGGGTTCCTTATATAGCACTCCAAAGTGGTAATGGAGGGTCAAATCTGAGTTTTCTCAAGGCATTTGGAATGCCAAGAGTCAAGTTATTCGGACTCAAATGAGGAAAAATCCAAAAATATTTCACATTTTGCACACATCCAGATGTACGTGGGTTTGAGGTCAAAAGCTGCATATACACACGAGTATTTCTTTAAAAGTCACGTATAGGTATAAACAAGAAATTTTTGGGGATAATATTGGAACATGAAAGTATAATATAAGTCCATGGGGTCCAAAGAGTCTACAAAGCAACAGGAAGGCCATAAATGTGTGATTAACTAGGTGTGGTAAAATCAACTATAAAAAACACTTGCGGTGTAGCATGGAATATACTTCTATATCCGCACTATTGACACAAATGGTAGGATCTCACCCACCAACGGTGAATTGATGGCTCATGAAATCTCCACTTACCAATTTTAATTCGAGTTGTTAAATTTCATGAACCATAGATCTATAGGCATGAATGAAAGCTATCTGAAAAGAAGGATGTAGTGGAATTGACAAATCAATGTAAACTCTACAATGGATTCATGACAGAAATTTCACACAAATCAGACAAGAATTGAATTGAATATCATTACATCAATCTTCATTGTCATATCAAGAATACAATAATAATACAATAAGGAGAATTTAATATATTTTGGATACAATTGGAATTCATCAACTCAAACTTACTAATGTGCTAAATCAGTGTGGGAAAAATCACATTTGGAGCTCACTAGTTTAACTCCGGATAACTAATTTAGTTCACAATTAGTTAACTAATGAGGTAGGTGAATAAAAGGTTCCACACTCACTTAAATCATGAAAACTAATGCTAAGATGACTGGCAGTGAACTAACTAGTGGCAATTAGACCATAACTGAACTTGACTAACTACCTACCACATACAACTGGAGGCAACTATTGGTGGCACTCAGAGAGGATTCCTAAAATGTAGGTATTGTAACCAATGGAACCAATGGAACCAAAACTCATGTCGGCATCAAAACTCAAAAGTGTAGATAACTCCTGGGCATGTCCCCCCTTACTCTAGTAAAGTGTATGACCTCATAAGCTAGTAAAAATGAACAAATAGTCTATGTGGGTAAAGGGAGGATTAATTAATCCTAACATGAATTTGGTCTCTCACAAACTTGGTTTCATTAAATGGTATCTTGGTGTACCTCAGATCTCAAACCATGAATCAATGGGTTCACATTGTGATCTTATCATTTGTTGGCCACTTCTTGGCCTATAAAACAAGGACATGGGAGTGTTATTTGTAAGAAGATTTGGAAGAAAAGTTATGTTGTAGGAATTGTGCTCGAGCTCTCATCTTGATCACCCTTTTCCCTCACTTTCGAAGCATTTCTAGAGATGTGTTGCCTCCTCCCCGCAAGGGGAAAGTGTTCTTCCTATTTTACATTGGTTTATTAACCATACTTCAAGTATTTTTGTTGGACAAGGACGACCTCCCTTAGGAAGAGTGTTTTCCTCCATTTGGATCTCACCTCTCCAAGGTGTTGTATTAACTTGGAAATTGAGAAATATACAAGTGTTTTGGCTCATAGTGATTATTGAAGTTTGCATCCTCTCCCACTTGTTTGTTATTTCATTCATGTTTTGGTATTTCTTATTTGTTTTTATTTGTTTGTTTCTAACAATATCTTGCAGGATCACTTAGGTTCATCCAACCTCACCATCATCCCAACAACGGGGCATGATATTGAGACCTCACTACAACCTACAAGTCCTATCCCCATCCCAAAGTGAGAAGCACTCTTGTGCATTATTTCCCACAACACCAAAGCCAACTTCTCAACATGTGAATAATGGATTTCAGAGTCGGCGAGACTCTTACTAAGATAATAAATCACATTCTCTTGTTCATTATTATATTCTTGCACTAATACCATCCCAATAGTTTATATAGAGGAAAAAATATAAAGGATGTGAAATTTTTATTCACATAAGGATCTAGAAGCTAAGATAATCATCACAATAAAATAATTTGAAAACACATGAAGAAAATAGTGAAAGGAGGAAAAATTAACACATAGAGATGGTGCCATTAACAAAGTTTTCTATTATAGTCCAACATGTAAATATGTCTGGAACATGATTATATTAAATTAGGATAAAATTGTTATCTTTTGGAGGCAAACTAGTGGCATACAGGGGACAGATCTACATTGGACCTCAAAACCCCCTTAGCTAGATTGATAGGCTCCAAAACCACCTAAAAAAATCACAAATGGATATGTGAACATTGGGGAAGAATGCATGGTCATAAATGAGGGAGGATTTTGTGTGGTGGAGTGCATGTAGGAGTGGAGTTCTCTAGGCAATAAAAAATGGTCCAAAATGGCCAAAAACACTCAAATGCAATGCATGGGCACCTCTGGTCAACCCAGATCCATGATTTAAGGAGTAAGAGCACCCCAAGAGACAAAAGGGTCATTTAATGAGAGTGTATTAGCTCCTGGTTGATGAAAATGAGGGTGTTGGGTTGAATTAATGGTCCAAAACCTCCAACAACCTTAGGAAGACACCACAAACCAAGTTTGGACTCTCTAGCATAAGTGAAGACGAATGAGATAATGTTCCTAGGTGGTATGATGTTCTAACACCCACCCTTAAAAATGAATTAGTGTAACCATATAAAAAATTGAGGCCTTGATAACTACGACTCAAGTAACCTCTTACAAAATTTTATTAGTCCATATAACCAAGGTAAGAAGGAAAACAACATTGGAATAAAGCCTCCCCTCTAAAATGGATATGAGGAAAAATATGAAAGTGAATATTAGTCATCACCATGTGTCACCCACCCCAATGAGTGATCTAATACAGGTGATTTTCTTCTCTGTGAAGCTTTTGGTGAATATATCAGCAGTTTTCTCTGCAGATGGGAAATGCTGCAATGATATCACCTGGTCATGCACCAAACTCCTAATGTAGTGCATGTGAATATCAATGTGTTTGTTCCTTTGTATTTATACTAGATCTATGGATATATTCATTTCAATTTGATTGTGACACCAAATTATAGTGGGTGAATCAAATTAAAAACTAATTTCTCCAAGAATTCCTTGCAACCACACACATTGTGTAGTTGCATTCACCGCTCCTCTGTACTCGACCTCAAGTGATGATAACGAAATAGTTTGTTTTTTCTTACTTTACCAAAAAATGAGACCATGTACAAGCATGAATGCATAACCTAGAGTGCTATTTCATTCAGTGGAATATCTAGCCCAATTAGAATCAGTAAATCCAACTAGTTCTAGTGGAGAGGCTAGCGGCATAGTGTATCCCAAAATGTTTGGTTCCTTGCACATAATGCAAGATCCTTTTAGAATCAGTCCAATGGATCTCATGAGGATTATACATATACCCTGAAATAAAACCTACAACCTAAGACAAATAAATTCAAGAGTGTGTGAGATACAACAAACTCCCAACTAGTTGTCTATACAACGAGTTGTCCACCAATGGAGATGAACCAAAATCACCTAGTTTTACTCCTGAAAGGAAGGGATGGTTAAAATATTTACATACATCCATTTTGAAATTTAATAACAGATCTGAAGCATACTTTGATGTTTTACCTTGGTACTTGCATCATATTTCTCAATCTTCAAGCCAATAAATTGTTTCAACAATCTTAGGCCAGTCATAGAAAATACATTGTGCAATGAATACTTAATTGAATCTATATCAGCAATGCAACTTCAAGTGATAAAAAATAATCAAAATAAAATACTATGATATGAATAGATTCATATAAATGATAAAAATACACATTAGGATCATATTTGCATCTTTTAAAGCCTTGTGAGAGAAGAAAGTTGTCCATCTTGGCATACCAAGCTCTGGGAGCTCGCTTGAGGCCATAGAGAGACTTATTCAACCTGAAGAAAGTGAAGGATAATGAATTAAAACTTCATGATGCTGCATATAAATATCCTCTTGAATGTTACCAGGAATAAAATCACTCTTCACATCCATATGGTGCACCTCCCATCACTTAGATGCAACAATGCCCAAAACTAGCCTGATTGAGTCCATCTTTGCCATCGGTGCAAATGTCTCTATCTAGTCCACTCCATGGAATTGATAGAAGAATTTGGAAACAAATTTTTCCTTATACTTCACATATGAACCATAATCATCCATCTATGTTCTATAAATCCACTTACATTGTATTAGTTTCCTCTTGGAAGGTAGAAGAACCAACTCCCAAGTTTCATTGTCTTACAAAGACTTGACCTATTCTTACATGGTTTTTTTCCATGTTGGGTCATGTGATGATTATTCATATGAATTTGTATCAGGTACAACCATAAGAAAACACCTCTCTATATTATTCAAATCACAAGTGGAGAAATCGTTGTTAAACTGAGATATAGTCTTCCTAGTGTCTAGTGGATCTCCTACAAGATGACCAGCTGCTTATATGGTTTTCTCAGCTTATTTTGGCCTTGTGGGAGATTCATGATATGAATTCATGTAATAATATTCATATTCCATATAATAATAATAAAAATCAGAAATAGAAACATCACTTGCATCATCATTGAGTGGAGGGTGTGAGCAATCCCCGTCTATTAGTTCAACCTCTTGCATAGACTCTTCTTTGAACTGTACACTTCTCTCAATAATTTTTTTCTGCAATGAGGGATCAAAGATATTTTATCCCTTTTCATATTAATAATATCCAACCATTATAGACTCATTTATTTTATGTTTCAATTCTTTTCTTTTCTCTGGAGGAAATCTAGCCCATACCTTTGAGCCAAAAACCGTGAAACGAGACACATCTGGCTTGTGATCTCTCCAAGCCTCAAATGGAGTTTTGTCTTCCAATTATTTGTGTAGAAATATATTCTGAACATATACATCATAATTTATGGCCTCATCCCATATCCTAGGAGAAAAATACTTAGCATCCAAGATGCATGTGGCCATCTCCTTCAATGCTCTATTCTTGCGCTCTGTCACACCATTTTGTTGTGGTGTGTAAGGCACCAAATGTTGAATTTGAATACCATTATATTCACATAGATTCTATAGGTTATTATTGACATATTTCTTTCCATTATCATTCCTTAATACCTTTATCTTCTTCCCATCGAATCTCTCAACATAAGCTTTGAAATATTTGAAGATCTCATACACTTGAGATTTCAGCTTGAGGAAAAACACCCAACAATATCTTGAAAAATCATCTATGAATGTTAAGACGTACCTTGAGTTTCCATAAAAGGGTGTGGGAAGAGGTTCTATTAGATATGAATGGATTAATTCAAGAACTCGGATAGTCCTTTTTCCCTCCCCCTTGTCATACTTGCGCTCTACATGCTTCCCAACAATGCATCCCTTGCATGTGCCTTTGGGAAAATTTAATTCTTGGAAGTCCTTCAACCATATTTTATTTGCTCAAAATTTGAAGATATCTATATTTGAGGTGTCCAAAAATATCATTCCATATATTAATTATCTCCTTGGCATGTTACAAGAGTGCATTCCTTAAGGAGTAAGGAATAAAGTGTGAAAACTTGTACATTCTTGACTCATGATATGCAATACCCATTACAACCCCTTTTCCTTTATAAATTTATGAATTTTTCACATCATCCTAAGTGAATGTCACACTCTCTTAACTAAACCTATGTGAGTAATTTGATAGACATATAGTAGTTTTGTTGCAATATCAAGTACAAAAAACACATTGTTGAAGTACCCATTGCCAATATTGATCCTACCAATCCCTTTAGTTGGGATCTCTAAGCCATCACCCATGAGGATGGATGGACCACTGTATGGATGTAGGGATGAGAAGGAATCTTCTGCAGAAGCCATGTTCCTTGAGGCACATGAATTTATGATGAAGGAGGAATATCCAGAAGATCCAACCACCAATGCATGACATCTTTCCTTGTTTTTAGAATTCAAACCTCCATCCTTCTTCTTTGCTCCATCTAGAAGGGGAATGGATTTCTTATCAATGAGTTGCACCATCATGTCAATTTTTTTCTTAATGCATGCAATCTATGGATTCCAACCCTTGTGATAATAAGTGCATTTGGTATTCTCATGCTTCTATCCTTTGTCCTTGCTAGGATTATAACCCCCATCAAAATATTTGGGTTTCTATTTTCCTTCTTCTTTTCTTGCTACTTCGAATCCTTGATATTTTTCTTTCCCGTTGCTCAATTCAAAACCCCTACATCAAGGGATTGATCCTTGGTGGATTTGATGGTACCCATTTGAACCAACTTATCATGTTCTTGAGTCAAAAACTCCATGAAGTCTGCCATCTTGCCTAAGTGAAATGTCAAAGCAAACACTGAATATTTGTGTCCTAGATTTGAAAGTATGGAAAAAAATAGTTTCACTTCCTTCTTTTCAATGCCACATTGCTTTAGTTGAAGAACCAGGGATTTGAACTAGGTTAAAAATTCTTGGATAATCTCAAAATGAGTTGGATTCAAGGTGATCAAATCATTTTTAAGATGATGGACTCTCAATTCATCAGTCTTCCTAAATAAATACTCAAGCTTGATCCACACTTCATTTGGAGTTGTGAGACTGTCAACATGAAACATGAGGTCTATAAAAATACTGAGACATAACATACCAAATGTTTCATCCATGCTGTTAAAAAACATGGACTTCTCAACAACTAAGTTTGGCTCATTTTATGTCCCCATGGTAACTCTGTAGATACCTCTACATCTCAGCTAGATTACCATCTCATAATTCCACTCTAAGTAGTTGAATGGATTGAGAAAGGTCACATGTGACTTCTCCATTTTTTGTTGTGCACTGAGTGACAAAGAACCACTGAATAACCTGCAATGCAAACTCTCAATTTGCTGGAGGAGACCCTATATTGTTGACTCGAACCCTATTAAATCTATGAATTCGGATTGAATCTCATTGAGATATTATTATCTTGTGAAATTCGGATTCACAGCAGGATCTAAAAGCTAAGATAATCCGCACAATAAAAGAATTTAAAAATACATGAAGAAAACAACGAAAGGGGAAAAATTAACACATAGAGATGGTTCCAATAACTAAATATGTATGGAACTTGATTATATTAAATTAGGAGAAAATAGTTATCCTTTGGTGTCAAATTGGTGGTATATAAGTGGCATGCTTACATTGGACCTAAAAACCCTCCTAGGTGGACCAATATGGTCCCAAACCACCTCAAATAGTCACGAATGGTATGTGAATGTTGGGGATGAATGATTGGTCATAAATGAGGGTAGACTAGGTGTGGTGGAGTACATGGAGGAGTGGGAGTGGCTCTAGGAAGTCATAAATGGTCCAAAATGGCCAAAAGCACTCAAACATAATGCATGGGCGCCTCTGGTCAACCTAGATCCATGATTTAAGGAGTGGGAGCTCCCCAAGGGACCAAAATGTCATTAAATATGGATATTTAGCTCCTGGTTGAACAAAATGAGTGCATTGGGTGCAATTAACTGTCTAAAAAATCCAACAACCTTAGAAAGACACCATAAACCAAGTTTGGACTATCTAGCATAAGTGAAAGCGAATGAGATAATGGTCCTAGGTGGTATGATTTTCTAATAAAGGACATAATTCTTGGTATAATCAAGAAGATGCAATAAATGTGCATGTGTTATGGCATGTTTGAGATGATAAAAGGCACGTTGAGAAGGGTCATCCAAAATAAAAGGAACTCCCTTTTTAAGAAATGGCATAAAATTGTGTGTTTTTCTGCATAATTACACACAAAACAATGCAATAATTTTTCCTTCCCTTGCAAACTTTGAAGTTTGGTGATATTGGTTGGTGGGGGTAGGGCTAAAATAGTATCCTCTACTTTCAGGGGATCAATGTGAATCCCATCTTTGGAAACAATGAATCCAAGAAGGTATCTATTTTTAATAGAGAAAATGCACTTTTGAGGATTTAAGAAGATATCATAATGGTCACATTGAAGGAAATTCGTTATTAAGAGAGGATTATTCAATAATCATCCCTTATCTACCATATTGTTTTTTTAGTTTCCTAGCTTAGGATGTTGTTGTCACTTCATTAATACCATGGAGACATTATATGGGGCCCACCAGACACTTGATGCACCCTCATGCATTAGTTTAGTAGCTCCAGAGACCAGTCCTAGATTTTAGGAGCCCACTCTGAGTAACATGAGTTCCACCTTCAGTTCACCTCGGTCAGTGTTGAGCCATGCTCCGATGGGCCATCTTTAGTTCACTTCTAGTTAGATAATGGGACTCCTTTGCATGATATGAGGATATATGATCCTTTTCTCACCTACCATGGATATTTAATTGATTGTTAATATTTTTAGTTGTTCGGAGTTTCACTAGTGAGTCTTCAGTGTTGGTTTCTCGAAAGTTATTCATGTATAGATTCTGGGATTTAAATCACTCCTAGAGGATTTGAATTTAATTCATGGTATTATGGATGTATTGTACTCATATTAATGATAATTGTATCCAATCATTGTTGTCAATTGTGTGCTTCTTGTTTGATTAATTTCACACTGCAATTTTATCACTTTTGACATTGTAATTCATCATCCTTCATAATTGTTTTATTGTAAGGTATTATTCAACCTGATTATCTCTTGTGATTGATAATATCAGGACTCTACAGAGCTGTTTTACCTTTGAATTGATAGTTTTATGCAGAAGTTGTGATTGAATTAGCAACAAGACATCAGTGACGTTTTTAAATTTTTACTTAATCTTACATACATAATTTGATTTACATGTACAACTTCTTGAATTCCAAATTGTTCTTAAACTTGAAGAAGAAATTATGGAAGAAATATCAACAAATTATACAACTCAAATTCTTGAAAATATCCTTATAGTGACTCCTTCATCCTATGTGGATTCTTATGAAGATGATATACATGAAGAAGACATCCATTGTTGATTAAGAACTTAGCTTGGCAATAATCTCAACATAGTTTCAAATTTTGAAAGTCTCCTTATAGTGACTCATTTTTCCCATGTTTCTTCCCATGAAGTCGATATACATGAAGAAGACATTTGGACTTCTCTTGTTGATGAAGCACTCAACTATATCCATCTCCATCTATTCTGAAAGCATTCCTCTAATTCAAATCTTGAAGATAATAAGTCAGTTTTTTCTTGATCTTGTGCATGCTTCATTGGACGATGGAGCACTATTTGATCAATTGGATGTTTTGGAGGCTAGATCAAAGTTTGTAGTTATTGGTTGTGCTCTCACTCTCATTATAAATTTCTTCCTATGTATTCCTATATGTTGACTGGCTCAATTCATTTAATATCTATTGAATATGGAGGACACAACCATTCACTTGGAGCTAATTTTACTTTATTTGGATCACATCTTGGTTCATACTTCATGGCTCTAGCATCTCAAGTCTCATTTGGACCTAATCTCAAGAATCTCAAGTCTAGTTAGAACCTTCATTTGCATGCAGAGTATGCAAAGATCCAACACATGATCCAGACATGGGAGAAACAACCTCTTCTTCCCAAGAAGAAGATACCTTTGGACATCTAATAAAGTTCACACCATGGAAAAATTTAGGGGTGAAATTTCACCAATTGGCTCATTTTTGGGGTTTTTTCAAAAAATAAATTCGCTATTTGGTCATTTTTAGTCTCTAATATCACCTATATTTATATAAATATGTTTTTTTATCATAATATTCACCAAAATTTACAAGTTTCAGTGTAAATTGTATGTTTCATATTTAATATTCTCCTACCTATCTATATATATGTTATTTTAAATCCAAAATGATCTCCTAAAATACTATACTTGTATATATTATTATAATCCTTAAAAATGCCCTGGTTCACACCTACTTGGATTTGGAGCATTTTATTTTTGGTTTATCTTATGTCCATTGTTTAGGAAGGATTTTCCCCATGTGGTTTTTACTTTTTCCTCAGTTCACATGAATGAATAATGTAAAGGGTGACCATAGCATTTGTTGTTAGTAACTAATTTTTATTCCCCCCCACATAAGTTAGGATTAATGTTAATTTTTCTAATCAAATAGAACAAAGGATCGTTGAAAGAATAACAAGCACAACAACACAAAAGAGAACACAAATATTTATCCTGGGAAAACCTTGTGGGGAAAACCCTAACAAAATTTCTTTTGTATATACTTCACCCAGGTACAGTGTAAGAACCAAAGAACAAGACTAGACTGCTTCCTCTCCTCCAGATGGACTATTTCTTCTCACTCTAGTGCAACTACTTGCGTTCTGTGTGTGTCCAAATAAGTGTTGTGCCTCCCTTATTTATAATTATTAGTGGAGAATCCTAATAACCAAATGGGGCTGACTTCTCCTTGCTTCCAGGATCGACTTGTCTTGGGAGACTCAAAAACACATTCTAATAATACTTTTGTGGGTACTACTAACCCGACTTACAACAAAGGTTTTACCTCGATACTTTACATGACCAATTCCATCAATGACATCCCTAATCAAAGGAAAAACATCTCCGAAAGGGGTAATAACAATAATAGTACAAAATATAATATTGTTCATAGTTACATTTGTTTAACACACCCTCTTAACAAGGAGGGTATTCTATAACACAACAATACATATGTACAATTGACTGGTAAGTCTATACGTCATAGGAATTTTTCATAACTTTATCATCATTATCATTATCTATGGAATATTGCCATCACAGAACATGACATCTCTATCATCAAAATACAAGCGTTGTATCTCGCCACATCATCATAATCATCGCATCACATCTTGTCGCATTGTCATGAAAATTTGTAATGTTTCATTTTTTATAAAAACGGAATAACTAAGGACTGATAGCACTAGGAGTAGAAAGGTACATCAATTCAGTATTATAAAGTCATCAGTGTAGAAAGAAGGCCATCAGAGTTCATATCCTAAAGCATGGGGAGCATGCAGGCCTTATTTATTCATTATTAAAGTCAACTTGAAATTAGAATTGCATGCATGCAAAAGTGAGCTTAAACCCTAAAAGTGACATGCAAACCCTAAAAGTGCATAAGGATCTATTTAAGAAGGGTTATGGGACTAAAGGAGATATCTATTGTTATTGTTGATTGATTTTGGAGTTTCAAGCAACAGCACAGCATGCAGCCGCGGTAGTTGTTGGGCAATAGGGTAGACCCGGGTTTAATCCTTTTATGTTGCACCAACAAAAGACCCACAGTGTTGGCCCTTTCGGCAACAACCTGCGCGCAGGTTGTAGTCTCACCTGAAACAGCTATGGGGTGCCGCAGAATTAGGTTTCTGCAAGCATAGAGGGATATTACTGTACCTTAGCCTTTAATAAACTTATTAATCAATAATTACACAGCTTTATTATTCACTCATATACAACTTCGCAGATAGATAAACAACCATGACTTGCTTAACCCACTACAGGGAATTCACAGCGAAGCTTGTTATTAGCAGTGATCTAATTTATCAAATGTATACAGTTATTAATGCATAAAAGAAAACAGAAAGAGAAACAACACAAGAAACCACAACACTAGATATAACGTGGTTCACCCCTAGTGTAGGGGCTACGTCCACAAAACTGTGTTTTATTCAACGTGCTACAAAACCACAGTTTTATCTGTGCACACAGCTGCAGATCCCTTCAGTCCCTTCAAGCCGCGCACACAGTAGCAGGCCTCTGTGCACACAGCTGCAAATCTTTCCTTAATCTTCTTACAAAAACCCTCTGTGCACATAGCTGCAGATCTTTCCTTAATCTTCTTACAAAAACCCTCTGCGCACATAGCTGCAGAGGTCGTCCACGCACACAGCTGGGACTTAACCTTTCCTTACACAACCAGCCTTAGCCTCACATTTCTTTCTTTACATCAAAAATCCTAACCTTTCCTATTTACCCAAGTGCCTATTTATATCACACTATTTACAAAAACATGGATTCAAACCATGGGCACCCAAAACCTTAAACCCTGGTCTTAAGCCGCGGGTTTATTACAATAGAGGACTTTGACTCAACCCCCGACACCCCTAAGACTATTTTGAGTCAAAACCTGTGGATTTACCCATCTTAAGGACCATTGAGGTGCGTGCCCCAACAGGCCCCTAAGACTCACCAGTGTCCCGTCCCGAGGCACTTATCTGCTCGGCTGGTGGTAAAATTTGCTTGGCGAAGACACTGTACGCTGGTTCCTGGAGTCCTTCTTGCTAGTTTTCAAGTGCCTGCTTCTTTCCTTTTTGATATTTATACTGAGCAAGGCCTTGTGGATCCATCTACACCCCCATCCCTTGCTCGGGTTGGTGACACTTAACCATCCACAGCTTGGGGTCCCCTGGAATTGCGTGTCACGCTGCATAAGACACACAGCTGCCACGGTTCTGCTATGCCGAAATATTTTAGGGCGGGGCTCCCCAGAGTCGTTCGGCGAGGTCTTATGGCCTTCGTTACTCCATGTTAGAGCGAATTTGTGCCTGCCTTCTCCTGATTTAGAGCGAACTTCTACCTGCCTGTGTACCTAGGTTGAATATGACTGTACTGGCGGAGTAATCAAAAGGTTCTACAAACCTCTCTCTCTGAACTCTCGTACTAGCTCCTGGACTTCACAATTGTTTGACATGGCTCCAGTCGAGCAAACTCCAAGAAGTGCTTCGAGGAAAATTTCACAAGCCAATGTAGTTTACTTATAGAATTCCATTACAAAATCTGTCAGCATAGTGTATTAATGACACCAAATCTGCTTGAATGCCAAGAATCTCGTCACACCCGGCCTTAGATTTTCCCAAAATCTCATAATTACAGGTATTGAGAGTAGCTCACGTGTCGCTGCCGCCAATTTCATTTTGTCCCATCCATCACATTCTACGCTGTGTCACAGTTGGAACCTATGACACAACGACCACCTTCCACTTCGACACAGTATGACCCTGCGACCCCTGGCCAACCTTCGACTTTCCATACTTCAGCCTTCAGACTGCGACATTCCCTAGTGTTATGAGCAGCTTGTCTTATGGTCCAGTACCCGATTTCAGCTGTTCTGGGTACGTAGACTTTTCTTTCTTGGTGCTACCTCTGATTCTGAGTACCTGGCCTGTCCCTATACTTTTTTAGATGACTCCCATTTATCATAGAAGGGAAAAGTTCTCCATTTAACTTATCTAGCTGGACTGTGCCCCCATCAGTAACTTTCTATACTATATATGGGCCCTTCCAATGTGTCTTGAAATTTCCTGGGAACTTCATGAATTTGCTGTCATAGAGGAGCACAATATCACCCTGCTGGAATTGTTTCTTCTTGATGTGTCTGTCATGCCATGCTTTTTCTCGAGCTTTCTGCACCTGTTGCTGGAAACCTGCAATAAATCTATCTTCTTCGAGTTCTAATATCTGTTTCAGTCTTTCTGTCATTATGGCTGGGTCATCCATCTCGGTGAAAGTAGATATTCTGAGGCTGGGAACAATGTATTCCATGGGCATGACGGCTTCTTGCCCATAAACCAGTCGAAAAGGTGTATGGCCTGTCAACTTTTTGCAAGTAGTTCTATAAGCTCATAGCACTGCTGGAATTTGAAGGTCCCAATCATCGAAGTAAACTTCTAGGAATTTATGTATGTATTCCTTAAACGCAGAGATGACTACTCTAGAAAATATAGCAGGTGCATTCTTTAACCCGAAGGGCATGACAGTATACTGGAAGGATCCCATTTCGGTAGCAAATGTTGTCTTATGTCAGTCCTCTGGAGCGATTCGGATCTGATGGTAGCTAGAAAAACCATCGGTAAAAGAGTACACTTCTTGACCCCCGACATTGTCGAGCACTTCGTCTGTAAAGGGAGTGGGAAAAGGATCATGCAGGCAGGCATCATTGAGTTTCTGTAGGTCTACACAGATTCGGATTTCACCCTTAGTCTTCTTCTCCTAGACCACCATAGGACTGACCCACTCAGATTCCTCAACAAGCTCAATTATTCCTGCAGCGAGCATCTTATCCAGCTACACCCTAACCTTTTCTTTATAATTCGGATTCAATCTATAAGGACGCTGTTTCATAGGTTTGGCATCGGGTTGCAAAGGAATCTTCATTACGCCAATATCACCCAGGATACCCTTCATTTCAGAAAACTTTGTTGGAAAGAGATCTTGGTACTCGTGGAGAAGTTGGGTTACCTTGCTAACCATTTCCTCATCCCAATAGTCACTGATTGTAGCAAGCTTAGGCTGTGTTTCGGATCCAATGTTAACTGAGTGTGTCTTTAGGGGCTGAGTTACTTCCGAGGCTTCGACTGCTGGTCCATGTACATTGCAGCATCCTTCTGACTCAGGGATAACGATGTTGCACGAGTCGTCATCTTCGTCAATTGTGAAGTTATAACATTCGACTGTGTGGGATTCTTGTGTGGGCCAATCAGGTTGATGTTCTAGTACTTCTTGGTCATCAAATACCTTAGTATGGATTATCCTGATAGCTACATCTAGTGCTGGATAGACATCATTAGTAGAGAAAGTATGCATAAAACTATGAACAAGACAGACCCAACTTACAGTATCTTGGCGGAGCTCAGCCTCCACGTACCAATTTTTTGCTATTGGTTCCAGCGTGTGCACAAATCTATGTACCCATTCATTTTGAGGGACATACTTCCATGCCTCGTAGCACTGTGCCAAATGTTCATGAGGATTAGAATTTCCGTCAAACTTGCTTCGCAGCTCCTCCGTCGGGCCCTTAAATCGCAGGTACAGGAGCTTTTGACAAGCTTCCCAGCTAAGGATCTGTACCTTATGGGCCTTCCACCACCTGGCTACTGTGGCTCGAAATGCAGAGTCCAGAGCTTCCAGTTTCTGTGACTCGGGTATCAAGCCTGAGACCTATGCAATAAACGGTTCAGGATCGGTCAAGCCATCAAAAATAGGTAAAGGAGGAGAGGGTACTTACGTTATCCAGTGGGGCTTCCTGGGGCCGCAAAGATAGTTGTTGTAGTTGCGTAGGTGCAACAAATGTGCTAGGGCCAGAAAAATATTTCTTGACTTCCATAAAGGTCTCTCTTTCTCTTGTGATATCAAATGCTGGGATTTTCGCAGGAGCCTTACGAACCCAAGCGTCGGCAAGCTATTTTTCTGTATTCTGTGGGTGTGTCGTAGCGCCACTCCATGTGACAACATTGACGGTTGTGGCAGGTCTGGACTCAACTGAAATCATCTGGATGTTCTATGTAGGGGTACTCTGTCATGCCTGAATCTTAGCTATGAGCTGCGGGCACTGCTCAATCACATGATCTACCGCGCAGCAGTACCGACATGTCGTAGTGGGGTTCCAACAGTCGTGAGCCAAATGCCCAGCTAGGTGACAATTGTAACACACCAACTGGCCTCAGCCTCTTCCGGCCATACCACCACGGCCTTCAGAAGAACCTCTACCGGAGGCACCCCCCTGGTGACCGTAGCTATCATTACTTGGGCCGTTATTGTGCACCTGGTAGGCGTCATAGGTGCAGCACTCATCCTCATTATGATCCACAGAATTGCAGAAATTACAGTAGGGGTTCTTAGGTCCTTGTCCATACCTTTGCAGCAGGTAATAGTTCTCAGGCCGGAGCTGACCTGTCGTTCGACAGAGCTCACAATATAGGACTTGTGGTGGAAATGGGTTTGGCACACCTGTATGCAGGTACTTTCTTACCAGAGGGCACCGTTCCTTGTCGTGACCTTTGGGTACGACATTGCGTACACCAAACCTCTTCGCGATCGGGTTTCTCCTTCTTCATCTCATGAAGTTCCAGGGCCATCGCTGCTAGCTGCGCTTGGATTTGAGCAATACCAAAATCATCACCGACGGGGGCAGTCTCTAGCTTCATTGCGATTTCGAGAGCCTCTTGCTAGTCAGCAACCTTCTGTTGCATGAGGGGAGTTCTAATATGTGGTAATAATGCTGCAATAAACCATTCCTTGTGCTGCGCAGGACTAATGGTAAAGCTTACTTGGTCCAGTAGAACTTTGAATCTCTGGTCAAAGTCCCACACTGATTCGCTGCGCCACTGTTGAATCTCTTTGAGTTCAGTGATGCTCTGTGATTCCGATTTAGGCTTCTTAAATTCTTTGGTTATGGCTTCCTTAATCAGATCTAACGTAGGGCTCTGAGTACTGGAGAATTTCATGAACCAGGTCAAAGCCCGGTCCCGGAAAGAAGTAATGAGCTGCGCGGCTCTCACATTCGGGTCTGTAATTTTCTTCACATTCCATACTACTTCACATAAAAACCAGAACTGTTATGGGTCCTCTGATCCTGTGCCTTTGAAGATGGGGCGCTTAATGTCATCAACTAGGTGGGCCATGGGGGTTCTAGGAGGGTTGGGAGGGGGACCGAATGTCGATGGGGGGGGGGGTTTACGGGGGCAGATTGACCTGTGGCCGGAATACTCGGACTTGGTTGACTGTCAGACTGTGATGGAATTTCAGGGGTAACAAGGCTTCACTGTGGGGTGACCGGAGGGTTTCCAACCGAAGGGTTTTCTTCAGAGTCTGACTCTTTAGGATTTACAGGGGAAGATGCGGTAGCCTGACCTAAGGAATAGGAGTCAAAATCTCTTTTGTACCTTTTTCCACTTCGCAGCAAACCACTTTGCTCGTCGAAGGTATTATCACTTGAAAACATATGTTAGTACGACTAAGCTAGCAGTCTGATTCAAACAACAATATACCCTTTTCAGCCAACAGTATTTTAATCCTCAAGCTTAATGAATTCAAAAACCTACCATGGGGGCCTTTGAAGAACTGTCGTTCAGCTTCGCTGAAGGAGGTACTTGTGTCAATGGCAAACTCTATCACGAAGGCTTCCAATGTTCACGTCGTCCAGAAATCAACAGCGCGGGATACCTCGTTGTTCACGTGTTGCACAAGATTAACCCTTGCGGGGGTCCATGTGGGAACCCGTCGAGCTTGGAAGTTTGTCCTTCTCTCTGTTAACCTAGACAACCACTAGTGCAACTCTATGTGGATACTACCAAACAAAATTTCATAAGCATCACAAAAAACATACCTTTGTAAAAAGTCACGTGCGCTACAACGCGGATTTGTGTTCTTTTGTTGCGCGAATTTCAGATAAGTCTCAGCAAGCCAATCACCGATTTCTATCACAGAGGGCCTCCAGAACATAGCCCTCGAGGTACGACGTAAACCCCTCTTGAGCAGATACTGAGTTCAACCGGAAACAGAACCAATTTGTTGGGCAATAGGGCAGACTCAGGTTTAATCCTTTTATGTCGCACCAACAAAAGACCCATAGTGTTGGCCCTTTCGGCAACAACCTGCGCGCAGGTTGCAGTCTCACCCGAAACAGCTATGGGGTGCCGCAGAATCAGGTTTCTGCAAGCAGAGAGGGATATTACTATACCTTAGCCTTTAATAAAATTATTAATCAATAATTACACAGCTTTATCATTCACTCATATACAACTTCGCAGATAGATAAACAACCGTGACTTGCTTAACCCACTACAGGGAATTCACAGCGAACCTTGTTATTAGCAGTGATCTAATTTATCAAATGTATACAATTATTAATGCATAAAAGACAATAGAAAGAGAAACAACACAAGAAACCACAACACCAGATATAACGTGGTTCACCCCCAGTGTAGGGGCTACGTCCACAAAACTGTGTTTTATTCAACGTGCTACAAAACCACAGTTTTATCTGCGCACACAGCTGCAGATCTTTCCTTAATCTTCTTACAAAAACCCTCTGTACACACAGCTGCAGAGGTCATCCATGCACACAACTGGGACTTAACCTTTCCTTACACAACTAGCCTTAGCCTCGCCTTTCTTTCTTTACATCAAAAATCCTAACCTTTCTTATTTACCCAAGTGCCTATTTATATCACACTATTTACAAAAACATGGATTCAAACCATGGGCAGCCAAAACCATAAACCATGGTCTTAAGCCACCGGTTTATTACAATAGAGGAATTTGACTCAACCCCTGACACCCCTAAGACTATTTTGAGTCAAAACCCGCGGAGTTACCCATCTTAAGGACTGTTGAGGTGCACGCCCCAACAGTAGTTGGGGTTGGAGACGGTGTCTTCAGCTAGTGAGGGTTCGGCAGTGAGATATCTGCCCTAGTCTCTTGATGGGATAGATCATCCAAGTTTATCCATTGCATCCATCATATACTATAGTATTCGGAGATCCATCACATTCTAAAGGGTTATTAGCAGATCCATGTTTGCATCCAGAAGTAGCACGAGAAACACAGAAGGATTCATTGTGACCACAATACCTAGTCTTTCCTCCACATGTCAGCTTCCTCTTTCTCAATAGGCCTATCCTATGGTATATAGTTATTATCAACCGTCATTTTTCTCACCTGGAGCAGCTATCATCTAAACAGATCAGTTGGGGGTGTGAGCAGCAGAACTGCTAATCAATTCTCTAGGGCACTTAGAGGCAGCCAAACCTCCGCATGTGCCAGGCCATCTGTCTGGCATCAGCAGATGGACAAGCTCATAAATTTTTAGCCCGAACGGACCTCTCCTCCTACAAAAACGTCAACTTCAGTCTAGAGGGTTTTTACGGTACTGCATGGCAGTAACACTGGAGGAAAAGAGAATTATTAGACCATCCATCAGGATCCTTATGCATGCAGCTATCTCTGGAGTCATTATCGGCCATAATATCAGTGGTAAGTGTTAATTTCTCTCTGCAAAACTATTACGGAGAGAAATTCCTATGGCTTGGGGTACCACAACAGATAGCTTGACTCTAGAAATCAATCCTTTCCAATATGCAATAGAAATTAAATGTCTAACACTAAAGGATCAGAACTCATACCTTATTCCGGACAGTTGATGTAGATCCCCATTGAGCTTTCCAACTTCAGCTTGAATTGATAGATTACTTCCTCAACAACAAGTAAACAATACAAGAATTCTATATATCATGATGTTAGATCTATTCTAGCATATATAATCAATAATGTATAAGCATTTGACATAATCCCATGGATAAAATATTCATTCAAACACACATTATTGGACAGGAAAAGATATTTCTATTAATGTAAAATTAGAGATTACAAGATACAACCTCTGTCGGCACGTCTGCAAATCGGAGAAACTGAATCCCCCACTTGGGCCTCCACCACCTCAATCCTCCATCTCTCGATAGCAAGCTCATAAACAAAAGGCAAGCTTGGGAAGAACACAAAAGTTCTCCAAGGGACAAAGGGATGTAGACTCAAGCATAAGTTCAAGCAACAATGGACTATAGTTTCTTTGCTCTCAATTCTCTCATATATCTTCAATGTACCATAGAGTTCCTTATATAGCTTTTCAAAGGGGTAATGAAAGGTCGAATCTGAGTGATCTCAAGGCATAGGGAAGGCTAGGAGTCAAGTGAGTCAGATCCATGTCAAGGAAAACTCCAAAAGGATTTGGATTTTGTACACATCCCGATGTACGTGATTTTGGTGGTTAAACCCGCGTATATACGCGATTAGAGGTTTAAAAGTCGCGTGTATCATTTTTCACATGTTTTTAGGGATGATCAAGGAAACATCAAAGGACAAAAAATGGTCCAAGGGGTCTAAGGAGTCTGCAGTGGGACAAGGGAAGGCCATACAAAGTGTGATTCACTTGGAGTGGTGAAATCAGCTATAACAGATGCCCCCTAATGTGTGAGGTCAGAGGGGTCATACGATGGCTGAAATACATTATAAGTCCATCCCAGAAGTGGAGTGATGAAGAATCCCAAGTGGAAAACCAGGAACCCAATCAGCATAGTACACTAATACAACTCTACACATAACTGCAAATACATATAGCAGTCCCGGATACATAAGAGTACAATGGCCATGAATAGGCATGATACAAGATACATAAGTGGTCATCGCCACGTACAATATACATAGATCAGAATCTCCATGATGAAGATATACAAAGGACCATGATCTTCATAATGGCTGAAGATATATAATAGATCAAGATCTCCATAGTGGTTGGAAATGTCTGACATATACTGGAATCAAGTCACGAGAGTTGAGATCTCATGAACACTGGCACGATCAAGGAGGTAGCATATAAGAGATGCCACCAATCTAGAAAGTCTTCTACACAAACCGCTACGAGTACATGTCCTACTATGTGAATAGAGGTGTCGAGTTCAAACATAGTAGTCCATCATCTGATTACCGGTCATTAATGTATACCGTTAACAGACGCGAGATCACCCACCGATAATGAAAATGGGAATCAAGGTACTAGAGTGCAAACTAACAAGTGTGAATAAATGTGTTGAGGTCGAACACTTGAGAGGATCCATCGATCAGGGGACATTGATGTATTCCCAAAGACTGTCGATGGTGAGAGAACCTGCCACTGATGACTGCAAGTCTCAAGGCACTCAAACTGACTCTAGATTCCAATCCCAGAATAAATGATCTGAAGTCGATGGGATGAAATCTGCTGGAAGGAGGGAATTAAGGCATCCCCCATCATCCAACACGAGGTACTCCGCAAAGCTGTATAATGTGGAAGGACTCGATCATAAGGTGCATGAACCAGTAACTGTACAGAGAATGGCCAACATGCAAAGTCAAAATAATTGAGGAATGGCTGAATCAGGCTTCAACTTCCTTCGAACAAGAGCATAATGCTGTATGGTGACTGAATGAAGGAAGCATCGACTCGATATACAAACTGGGACATCTCTGCGACACAGGAGGCATTAACAGAGGCTCCATGGGGACTGGAAGCTTAACCAGTCGGTGGAGATAAACTCATATAAATGAGTACAACTCCTAAAGTCAAACTATAAACCCAACCAATGGATGTGATATACAATGCTCTATTCGAATATGACACGACTCAACAGCTACCAAAGATAACATCTTTCCTTGTCCGGCTTTTTGATTTTTTTTTGGACTTTTTCAAATATTTAAAAAGCTTGAAAAATAATAAAATTGCTTTATAGTTACAGACTAGGAGGAGATGAGTGTCATAAGGGAAAACAAACTAGTTCCAAGCAGTGGAACATACCTATGCTCAATGCAAGGATACATGTGTAGGATATCAACACTCGGGGGAAAATCCCCTCCTGGTAAAAAGGGAATCAAGCTGCAAAGGATATAAAAAATGGCTCTGCATGGATAGGCATGAGACAAGCTCGGGCTACATGGCTGAAACGCAATGTCAGGGAAGTTGGCATAAAGCTTAATAAGGCAGGAAAAACTCATGATAATGCAATTACAACTTGACATAAGGGAGTCCCAAGGAAATGGCCAGCATAAATTTCAAGAGGAGTATGAAGATCTTGCTCAAGGACATGGCAGGACTAAAGGGGGACTCCCAGACCTAAGAGAGGACTCACAACATGGGTACCAAATGCAAAAGGGAGCTAACTAGAACACCCATGTATAGGAAAGCTCTACCATTCACATAGTACCACTTCTAACAATAGCATGAAGGTTCCGTGATACCATGGAATGGGTTCATACCTAAGGTTAAGATGGAATGGTCATAAGGAAATGCATAAGTGCAAGCCGATGTGAAATCCTAACCTATATGCCGGTTCAGACATAATACCTATGATAGGCATGAACGGGTTGAAACCTTAGAGAGAGTGTACAAAAATTGGATCCTACATGACAACAATATTAGTCCAAAACAACCCAAAATAGTCAATAAAGAATCCAAACTATAGGGAATAGGGAGGAATGATCATGACAATTGCACCCAAAGGAAACAATGTGGTGAACAATGGGACATAAAAAAGAAAAGTAAGGTGTAGACCCAACATTCACGCATCCACTACCACCCCCGTGAGGGTGACCACTGGTCTAAAAGACTGAGCAAAGGGAACAAAATTCCTCCACAAATGGAGTAGAGGATGGAGTATGACCATTCCCAAATCTATGAGCACGGTAAGGGGCTGTGATGCCCCTAAGTCTGACACCAGGGTTTGTACTGGGACCAAGAATGGGTGATAGGATACTAGGCATGCAAAAAATAAACGGACCCGAACTCAAGAAAGCACAAATATACTCAAGTAATCATGATCCCAAAGGCCAACTAGTGCACAAAGAGCACACTCCTAAGAAAATATACAGCCAAAATACAAGCAAACCAAGGGGAGGATATGTGAGCTCCCGAATGCAGTAGGTATGTCTCACCTAGGAGAGGTTCAAAACTCCCATACACTACAAGCAGAGGTACGTAACCAATTATAGTGGCCCTCAGCTTCAATGCATAAAGCGACTGTGTTGTCCGACCTCTACCTGGCCGGGACACTTGTAGAATAACCTCTATGAAGTACCCCCTCGATAACCTAGGTAAGGCCACTAAGGTCACCTCAATATAATCAATGCTTAGGTGGACAGTCGCGGGCGGGATTGACCATATGGGCAGGGTAGCAAAGCCCGAAACTCTTGAAAGAGCCCCGAGATATGAATACAATCTTGGAAATATCTCTGGTGCTACTTAGTTATGACTAGGGGTCATTCCAATCAATAACTGCTCACACTGCCTCGTGCTTAACTCCCTTTTGAGAGGAGGATCTTGAGAAACACTGGTTATACCAAGGAATTCACTATCTCACCTAGACAGACACATACATGTTGTTGTTTAGTGGTCTTCAAGAATTTACTCACATTGAACTATTCCAAGACCCTGAAACCTTATCTTGTTGGTGAACTCTATCAAATAAAATAGTGTAGTTCATTTTAATTAAGCATTGATTTTAATTGACTGTAATTACTCAAAGGGAAATGGTCGTGCAACTAGTGATATGAAGACTCGGTAGTGAAATAAAAGTGCACACCATAACAAACAATGCTAAGTGCAATATTTGTCAAATGAAAAATAGGGTATGCCACTACATGAGATGCAAAAATATATATTCCTTTCCGAATGCCAATGCAATCCTTCCTATATGAAAGCCTAAACACAACTCTCATCCAAGCAATCCAATTCAAGTACCTCCTCAAATCCATATCTAAGATGCAACTACTTTGTATTTTTCAATATAAAAGAAAAAAAAATGCAATAAAAGTCATCTAAAACTCTCAGTCTCTGCAGCAAGTATAAAGACAAGCCCAGCAAGACACCGAGACAAAAAAGAGTAATGCACTAATGGCAAAACAAAAAGGATAAATGACTAAAACTACTTTCAAAGAAAAATCAATAAAAAGGCAGTCTCTGGTCACAAAAGAAGCATCCAACAGACAACATCAGACCCAAGGAAGACCCAACCACACTCACAACCCACCCAGCAACTGAATCCCCCACTTGGGCCTCCACCACCTCAATCCTCCATCTCTCAATAGCAAGCTCACAAGAAAAAGGCAAGCTTGGGAAGAACACAAAAGTGCTCCAAGGGACAAAGGGATGCAGACTCAAGCATAAGTTCCGGCAACAATGGACTATAGTTTCTTTTCTCTCAATTCTCTCATATAACTTCAATGTACCATAGAGTTCCTTATATATCTTTTCAAAGGGGTAATGAAAGGTCGAATCCGAGCAATCTAAAGGCATAGGGAAGGCCAAGAGTCAACTGAGTCGGATCCATGTCAAGGAAAACTCCAAAAGGATTTCGATTTTGTACACATCCCGATGTATGCAGTTCTAGTGGTCAAACCCGTGTATATGTACGATTAGAGGTTTAAAAGTCGCGTGTATCATTTTTCACATGTTTTTAGGGATGATCAAGGAAACATCAACGGACAAAAAATGGTCCAAGGGGTCTAAGGAGTCTGCAGCGGGACAGGGGAAGGCCATACAAAGTGTGATTCATCTGGAGTGGTGAAATCAGCTATAACAAAAATCCTAACCCTTATTTAGCTATATTGTAGGGCATTTTTGCATGGCGAGTTTGCATGCACAGTTATTTTGCAAATTTATATGAGATTGAGTGTGTGAGTCAGCACTATCATAGAACATTAGAGAATATTAGTATTTGGGTTATTACAATGGTATTAGAGCATGATCCTTGCCAACTGTGGTCACATAACAATTGAATAAAAGTTCATGTGTATGCATGCATGTACATGCAAATGCATGTCAGTGATGTTGGTGAAGTGCATGTCAGAACAAAGGTTATTATTTGCTAGCTTATGAGAACATGAAGACAATGAGAAGGATCTTGACTAGAAATTGGAAAAGGTTAGCAGTACTTCAACACTTGCCTCTATATCAGGAGTATCTAGCCTTGGGTGATGAGGTATGTGCAGTATTGTCCTTTCAAGATTATTACACCATCAAGTTTAGGAGCCAACCCAAGGATTTGGATGAGGATCACCTTAAAGGCATAGTTGGTGGAGGGAAGAAAGATGAGCATGAAGTACAGGTTGTTGGTGAGATTCATTTCGAGTTAATAGTACATGATGAGGATGTGCATGAGGAGATAGCATTAGATCCATCCTGTGAGTCTAGCGACACAAGCACATTCGCTAGTCACATTGTGGACAAGTTGTGTGATGAGTTGGAGTTGGTACACTCTTCATCACCTATAGCAGGAGTCCAGATAGTTATGAAAAGCGGAATACATGAGGTGCAAGGTAATGAGCACAGCAGTTGAGATAGTGAATAGTCACAAATGGAGGTTAGGGATAGTTTATATATGCATGAGATAGAGCTTCCAGATGATAGGCACCGAAAGAAGATTGAACGTGTTAAAGAAAGAATTCTAGCAATGAAAGAGAGGACCAATATACTCCGAGACAACATAGTACAATGAGGTGTTGAGCTTACTATTCTTTGAGTTGTATGTACCGAGTCAGCGATCAGGCTTTCTAGTATTGAAGAGCAATTAGATTTCTTAATGGGGTAGTAGAAGAAACATACTATTGCATTTCAAAGCAATCCTCTTCAGGAGTACATAGACAAGGCTTGCAGTAGCTTGAGTCCACATTTGCATAATGGTGGATGGTTTTTACAGGTTGTCCAGGATCAAGAAATTGACCTACAGTATATGAGCATTCTAGTTGAAATCAGAAGGGTAGAATATCAGCTGGGTAGGATTATTCCTTGTGATGGTGCTTATGGACAAGGTAATTTTCGGGGGTTGGATTGGAGAGAGATTAAGAGTTGGTGTCCTATTGATTGGGTGATTCTTGGGAAGATATTCCTAGCTAAGGGTATAGTCCCACAAGATCCTTCAGTTATTTGGGATGAAATATGCACAAGTTTGCATTGGGATCCAGGTGGAAGACATTATGAGGGATGGATACAGTGTTTACTGATGGCGTTAATTGGGAGTCTACATGATGCTCCTTGTGTCGATACTATGTAGGGTAGCAATGGATGCATTTTGACCTCTACAATTCTTAGATTGATTTGGGACCCTGGGATTACAGTGACTGAGAGTTTAGTGATTTCTAGAGGATGATTTTAGGAATTCTATTGTGATGGTACCTCGTTTACAACCTGGTTAGTTACTCTACTTATAGGAGGCTTCCATGGGATATCTTGTGATGGTACCATTCAGTGCATTTATTTGAATAGAGGGTGCTACAAATATCCTAGGATAATTTGGGACCCTAGGATCATCCCTGGATTCAATTGGTTCAGTTTGATTGATTATGGAGTTGCATTGGCATTGCTTGAGGACAAGCAATCTTTGGCGAGGGAGGACTGTAATGTTTTGTTTTTGATAAAAATGGAATAATCGAGGACTGATAGCACTAGGATAAAAAAGGTACATCAATTCAGTATTATTAATTCGTTAGTGTATAAAGAAGGCCATCAGAGTTCATATCCTAAAGCATGTAGAGCATGTAGGCCTTATTTATTTAGTATTAAAGTCAACTTGAAATTAGAATTGCATGCATGCAAAATTGAGCATAAACCCTAAAAGTTACATGCAAACCCTAAAACTACATAAGGATCTATTTAAGAATGGTTATGGGAATAAAGGATATATCTATTATTATTGTTGATTGATTTTGGAGTTTCGATCAGCAGCACAATGTGCAGCCACGGCAATTGGGGTTGGAGACGATGTCTTCAACTAGTGAGGGTTCGACAGTGAGATATCTGCCCTAGCATCTTATTGGGATAGATCATCCAGGTTTATCCATTGCATCCATCATATACTACAGTATTCGAAGATCCAGCACATTCTGAAGGGTTATTAGTAGATCCACATTTGCATCTAGAAGTAGCAGGGAAAACACAAAATGATTCGTTGGGACCACAAAACCTAGTCTTTCCTCTGCATGTCAGCTTCCTCTTTCTCAGAAGGCCTATCCTATGGTATGCAGTGATTATCAGCCATCATTTTTCTCACCTAGAGTAGCTATCATCCAAACATATCAGTTGGGGGTGTGAGCAGCAGAACTATTAATCAATTCTCTAGGGCACTTAGAGGCAGAAAAACCTCTGCATGTTCTAGTATATCTCTCTGGCATCAGCAGATGAACAAGCTTAGAAAATTTCAGCCTGAACGGACCTCTCCTCCTACAAAAACTTCACCTTTAGTCTGAAGGGTTTTTATGGTACTACGGGGCAATAACATTGGAGGAAAAGAGCATTATTAGACCACCCATCTAGATCCTTATGCATGCAACTATCTCTGGAGTCATTGTCGGCCAGAATTTCAGTTTTAAGTGTTAATTTCTCTCTGCAAAACCCTAACCCTTATTCAACTATATTTTAGGGCATTTTTGCATGGCAAGTTTGCATGCACAGTTATTTTGCAAATTTGTATGAGATTGAGTGTGCGATTTAGCACTATCATAGAGCATTAGAGAATATCAGTATTTGGGATATTACTAAATCAAATCTCATCGCATCATCACGAGCATCACATCTTATTGCATCATCATGAGAATCACATCTCATCGCATCATCATGAGCATCACATCTCATTGCATCATCATGAACATCACATATCATCACATCATCATTAGCATCATATCTCATCACATCATCACATCATCACATCTCATCATGTCATCACGAGCATCACATCTCATCGCATCATCACAAGCATCACATGTCATCACATCATCACGAGCATCACATCTCATCGCATCATCTCACATCACCTACAATAAACACAACATTCACAACTTAATGAAAAATCACCCACAACATCAAAATATGTTGGGTTGTATGCAAATGAATGTAGGACCACAACGTCTGTAAATGAATGCCAGACTACAACGTCCACAAATAAATGTAGGACAACAACATCTGTAAATTAATTCCAGACCATGATGTTTGCAAATGAATGCAGGACCACAACATCTACAAATGAATGCCATACCACAACCTATACAAATTAATGTAGGACCACAATGTCTACAAATGAATTCCATACCACAATGTCTGCAAATGAATGTAGGACCAAAAATTCTACAAATGAATTCCATACCATAACATCTTCTATAGGCACTTAATATGCCATATCATCATCAATAACAATTCTTATCATCACTCCCTCTTTCTAGGGAGGTCCTTTCAGACTACACCAAGCTTGTATTTAAAATATTTAAACTTCACATGAGACAGAGGCTTAGTTATCATATCTGCAACTTGTTCCTTTATAGGAACATACTGGAGCTTTATGGCCCTTCTCTGCACCATATCCTAGATGTAATGATACTTTATTTCTATGTGCTTTGACTTATCATGGAACTCTAGTTTCTATGTTAACTTGATGCAGCTTTGGTTGTCACAATAAATACCCACTCAACATACTTTTGATGGACCCTACTACTCGAAAAACAAGAAATACCCGAAAAAAAACGTGATGATGATGTCATCATCACATTTTTCAGGTATTTCTTATTTTTCAGGTAGCGAGGTCCATCAAAAGTATGCCGAGTGGGTACTCGTTGGATGCAGAATTTAATTCCGCATCCAACGAGCTCTCCTAATCAAAATTTGAGTAAAAACATGGGGAGATATGTCAAAAATACAAAAAAAAATATTTTTTTCTTTTCTTCCTCCAAAATTAATAAATATTATTTTATTATTTTAACTATTATTTTATTAATTTTTTTTAGGAGGCCCATTTTGAGGTGAAATTTCCTCTAACGACAACTGCTTGAGTTATGTGTGTGGCTAAAGGAGTGAGGCACCTCCCTTGTTTATATTGATCAGTGGAGAATCCTAATAACCCAACAGGGTCAACTTCTCCTTGCTTCTAAGGTCGACTTGTCTTGGGAGAATCAAAGACACATTTTAATAATACTTTTGTGGGTACTACTGACCTGAATTACAATGAAGGTTTTATTTCAAGACTTTACATGACCACTTACATCAATGAAATCGCTAGTTCGAGGAACAACATCTTCGAAAGGGGTAATAACAATAATAGTACAAAACAAAATATATTCTGCAGTTACATTTGTTTAACAATTAAGGGGGGTGTTGGAATATTTAACCCATATAGAGATTAGCCTTAATCATTTGTTTGATTTCCTAGTGCTTAGACCATTATTAATTGACAACTAACACCTAATTGAAAACCTCTTACGTCCCCTAAATCATTAGTTATCATCAGTTAACTAGATAATGCATGTTCTTAGGCCACCTATTGTCAGTTACACTTAGTTAACTTATCTGCTTTAGGATTTATGTCTAGAAATTATGTTTAGTGATGGTTCCTATGATATCTAATTATGCCACATGTGTGCAGTTAAACTGCCTCTTTAGGCTCACAAATTTCTCCCTTGGAAATGTATTACAAATGTATCCTTACTAGTGAATAATAATTAGATGGAGTTTATACCAATTGACTTTTATCTCTTTTGTCTTTGCTTCATTATTCTCTCTCCATTATTCTTCTTATCTCCATTGTAATTCTTGCAAGGTTACATTTGATTGAATATCTTCCTATGCAAATTCTTATAGTTGGAAAATCATCTAGTTAAGGATCCACTACATCCTTAATATCATGAAAATCATATGACATGGCTCGCTGGAATGTTGCACCAACATTTTTAAGCCCAAAGGGTAGTTTTTGATAGGAAAATGTGCCCCATGGGAATATGAAAGCAATCTCGTCTTGATTAGCTGGGTGGATCTTGATCTGATTGTATCCAAAGAATCGATACATGAATGAAAATATGACTCTATCATTGTAGTCGTTGATGATCTGGTCGATGAAAGGGGTAGAATAGTTGCCTTTGGGACAAGTCTTGCTTAAATACCTATAATCGACACATACTCTAATAGTTCCTTATTTTTTCACCACAAGAACAATGTTAGAGACTCGGTTTGTTAAGGAGATAAGATAAATGAAGCCATATTTCAAGAGATTTTCAACTTCTACATTTATAGACAATTTTTTTCGAGGGTGAATGGGATAGAGTTCCTGCCGAATAGGTTTTTCCCTAAGGTAAGTTTTTATTTGATGAAAAACTATAGCAGGGTCAATACCAGACATTTCTTCGTAGATCCATGCAAATATGTCATGAAATTGCTTGAATAAGGTCATGTAATATTTGATTTCTTTAGGAGATCAATCTTGGCCAATATGAATATGTTCCACAACACCAAGTTTCATTGAGTTGTCGATGGGAATAGTGGGTGTGATATTCCACATTTTGGCTTCAACCATCGTACCTTGTGTGAGGATGTGATACTAAATATTTGGAAGAATATCTAGCGAAACAATGTATTTGATATAATTATCTACCATGTACGATGGAGGGAGAAAATATGATCCATGATGAAGGTATTTCCATGGAAGATCATCTAATCTCATGATCTCCATAATAGATTTTTCAGAAGAAAAAGTATGGTGGAGATAATACAATGATGGCAAAGATGGGAATAACCATGATGGAAAATAATAGAGTTCTGATGCCACCAAAGGATGGTCATGAGAATTGGATGGGACAAAAACTGATTGGATAGCATGGTATGTAGCCTCAGTTGGGCTATGAGGCATATGATTTCCAATCGCGTCAATTTCAGAAGGACTTGGAACAATCCAAGGATCAATAGAGTTAAAGGAATGGTGTACCATGGATGAAACCATGTTTACCATGGCAAGTTGTAGTGGGGGATCACATGTTGGAAAGAGTCCCATTAGTGATGATTCCTACCCCCACACTCGCATAAATATGTGAGGAAATCCATAAAAGAGGGACATTATTTACAGGATGAGAGTTAATGTTAGTCCTACATAAATATAACTGGTCGATAGTGACAATTTCCCCCCAGTGGGGAAACTATACCATGTAGAAGACCAAGGATGCACCTGCAGTCACGACATAGAGCCAGTTTCATCCAAGTAATAAATTGTAATCCAGGGGTGTGTTGACTACTTCCATGTGAATCAAAATGGTATTACCGCATAACTCAATAGATAAGTATTGTAACAGTCCATGTGGTTTAAATCCACATCCATCAAATTATTTTAACGTGGTAGTAGATCGGTTCAAAGAAGGAGAGGTGATGTACCTCTAACTGGATAAAGGAATAACATAAGTAGAGGCTCCTTCATCTAAAGTAGTACGATGGATACTTTTCCTAGAAACGCTGGTAATGATTTGGAATGCTAGTTGATGGGAAAGCCTCGAATTAAACTATTTTGGTATAAACATGTGATGTTCGATGTTTCTTGGTCAATTTATCCAATAACAACTACGACCAAAGCTCATTCGGCAATGCCCACAAGGCATGGGAAGTCTCACCCGAGATATCTTAATGGGTAACTTCCAGAACCATGTTTCTACAGTTGATGAGGGAATATAGTCCCTTGGTGCACGGCCAAGGTGCTCGATAAAGACGTTGGGATGGATTCTCTCACTTTGTGATAGCAGCACAACTATGTGCCACAGTCTAGCCACATGAAATGACCTCGTCCTTAAGCCTTAAAAACTGGCGCAACTATATGACATAGTCAAGTCCTTATAATTAACAGACAATGTGTGACTTATATTATAACTTAGTAGATTAACCATGAAGTCATACATAACATGTTGAATATGACTTAACATTCATTCATTTAATGATGATATTGCGACACACATTCAACAGTAACTTGTATCAATACAGAATAAACAAATATTCAACATTCACATAAACATTCAACATCATTCAATCATTCAACACAGGAAATTAACATGGAAACCCATCTAGGAGAAACCACTAAGGTGTTCTTCATCTGGCATGAGAAATATGTATAGTACCTTGTAGCCTGAAACTTGCAGACTATTCTTAAGATATGTCTTTCTAACTCAATCTTCTTGCTCTCATGCTCTCTAGTTTTATTCTTATATCTACTCCTACTAATCCTCACACAGCATGGATTGACTCTTCTACTTTACTATATATGCTCTCAGCTACATATTACTTCTACTACTAGTGGTATGTGCACACATCTACAAGATCCACATCTCAACAGCCTTCTACCTTACCAAACTCCTCTTTCAAGTCAACATTAAATTGAAACTAACAACTTACTAATCAACATCTACTATCTAACATCTAACATCAAACCTTTATACAAAATGGGTTCCTTCTATTTATAGCATTTTACAAGACCTCACAGGGTTGACTGAGTACAAATTAGTTATTACAGACTCGAGTAGATACAAAATATCTTAGTTACATTAAATTTTGGCCGATACCTAGCCGTAAAAGTCTTGTAATGAATCAACCATAGCCTTAACTAGCCGCAGAAATGTCTTTCAGCCTTCTACACCAGTCATAACTAGCCACAAAATTTTCCTTCCCTCTTTTGTTGGTTCTTCCTTCTACAGTCTTCCTTTACTTCCACCTATCCAGCAATAACTCTTCTACCTGCCTCTTCCACTGACTATGGATGTGCTTTTCCTTTCCATAGTTATTCTTCTCGCAGCTCTTACTCTGCTTTTTATCCATCACACGCATGTTTTATCTTTCTACATATGTTCCTTCTACTTCCTTCTTGACCTGCTTTTATCCCTGTCCCACTTGCACTTTTTCTCCTTTGCTTGCACGTCAAATCTTTCCTTGTGCACTTTTCCTAGCCCAACAGGCACATTTATCCATGACAGAGATCACCTCTTGTTGTATATGTGTCACTAAAAGAGGAGGGGGTGACATACCTTATGCCAAGGTTTCTCCTACCACCTCTAGTTCACTCTAGTGCATCCATAATCTTCTCAAAAAGATCCAACACTTGGAAAATTCGCCCCCATCAAGTTTCCTCCCATTTTCTCTTTTTAAGCGAGGATTTCTTCCTCATTTGGGAGGATGCATTGAACCTTTGCTAATTGTATTATTGTTATTGCATATTTTTTTAATGAAATTGAATACTTTGGAGGCTAATATGTGGCATTACATTGCGAGCTTGTAACTTTGTTAATTTTGAGGTGAAATCGATTGAATCTCATGCTTTCTTTTTGTCAAAAAATGTTGCTTAGATCCAGTTTATTTTGAATAAGTATTTGCAGTTCTTAATTTACTTATATGCATTTCATTATTAGAGTATTGTAAGAGAAACAAACTATAGTCGGTTATACTTATGTTCTTTTGCTTTTTGTTGATGAAATTGACTAGATTAACCTTGTTTGTATGAAGATTTGCCTATAATTTGCAAGACCATATTAGGTAGAAGGGATTTTGAAGCTTGGTTGCATCCACTTATTTTGATACAATATCAATTTTTCTGTGTTTGACATATTTGTTTTGTGGATCCCTCTCTCCTTCATTCCATTCAAGCACGAGCTTGAGGATTTCTCTCTCCTTCTTTAAAAAACAATATTTTTCTTGGTTATTGTTTCTCTATGCTCAGTAAAAATTAAATATATCAATATGATATTCTACATCTGATTTTAATTATGCATATATATCAGATCTAGTTTCCTTTTCGAAGTTTTTTCTTGAACTATATATGAAATAGTCTCTCAAAGTGTCATTTTCAATAAAAACAAATCACAAATTTTGAGCATTTTGAGTAGTGTAAATTATATATTTTGTTTTGACTAATTTGCGACATTCTAAAATATTTTATTCTCTAGTTTTTATAAGGTTTTAAGAAAAGGAGAAGGACATACTACTCAAAAATAAAGTTTCGGGTCACCCGGGACACCATATTTGGTGGAGTTTTAGTTATGAAGGTCAAAATGGAGGAAATAATGGGTTCATAATGATGTGTAATTATGGTTTGCACCATAGAGATCTAGGTGAACAATTTTTGGTGTTAACAAATTTCCTCCTGATGTGTGAGGGCGGAAGCTCATCATATGGTCGATAGACATCATAGGATCACGAGAGAAATGGTGACAACACTAGAGAGACTAGAGAGAACCACGGAGGAGTGGAGTCTCCTCATTCAAAATATAGTGGATTTTGGTTTGTATTTATTCTAAAAAATGGATGAGGTACATATAATCTCAGACATGTATATGGATTAGGAGGGCATACCCATGCTCGTAACAATGTATAAATATAAAAATTGTTGATGTATTTGTAACTTCAGAATGTATTCACTTGTATATTTTATATATTGTATTTCTTTGTACCTCAATGTTCCTATCAAGAGAATCATTAATGTAATAAAGTAATATAAAGTCATAGAGTTTAACCCTCCTTTGTAAGTTGAGGAAAAATTCCCCACAGTTGAGGGGTACTAGGGTTATTAGACTCTTATAGCGAGGTCTGTCCTGGTAAGTAATTGTCAAGTGGAAAACTAGTATAAATAGAAAGTGAGACTCTCTATTTTAAACACACACTCACTCAACTGTAGCACATGAGTGAGAGAAGAGGATCTCACACAAGTGAGAGAGAGAACAATTGTCGAAGATCATCTTTATGTCTTTGGGTTTTACTATTTCCATTGGTGCGCATTCTATCTCTAAGGAAGTTGCAGAGTTTTGTCCTTTATGGTTTCTCTGAGGAAAACTCTTTGTGTATCTTGTCTCTTATGATTATTTCTATGCATTTTATTCTCTCAGTTAAGATCCTAATATCATATTGACTAAATGATAAAAATATAACATGGTATTAGAGCTAACCTGAGAAGAAGACACTATGCAGCTACAGAAGATAGGGATTCTTACTTTTTGGGTCTCTCTCCACATATCATTAGCAAAAGGAGGCTAGGTGAACTCTCCACTAAAGGGCGCATATTTCTGTCAAAGAAGAATCTGATTCTGGGCATTTTTAGTTTTTGTCCTACCACTACAGCGAGAAATTAGGGATTTTCACAAAAGTGGAATTTTTTAGTGAGCCTAGCATAAGATTTCTCTCCTAATCAAAATCAAAGTTTAGAGACCAAGATTGAAGTTTTTGGTTGGGTAGAACTAAGGGAAATTCAAACCCTAATTTCCCCCTAAACCAGAAAACCAGCACTACAGAAGATCAGCTCCAGATCTAGTTCCAGCTTCGCAAATTGGTAAAATCTAAATCTTTTGTATTTCCATTTGAGGTTCTTAGTAAAGATGTCTCATCACACAAAGCATGATGAAAATATTGAAGGAGTTGATAACTTCCGAGCATGGAAGTATAGGATCTCACTGGTTCTTGAAGAAAATGAGTTGGACTCCTACATAAGTGGAGAATTTCTAGTCCCAGAGGGAGATGAGGCTAAGGCCTTACACAAGAAGAACTTGGTCAAGGCCAAGAGGATTATTACTGATTCAATCAAGGATCACCTTATATCACAGGTGTCTTCCCTAAAGACACCTAAAGAGATGTTTGATTCCTTGACCAAGCTATTTGAAGGGAAGAACATAAATTAGAAGATGACTTTGAGGAATGAATTGAAGAATGTGAAGATCCAGAATGCAGAGACCATACATTCATACTTTACAAGGGTCTCCTAGATCAAAGAACAACTTGAAGAAGTGGATGAAGAAGTAGAGAATGCATAAATTGTGATGACCACCTTGAATGGTATCCATAGGTCATAGGACTCCTTCATTCAAGGGATTTGTGCTAGAAGAAAGCTAATTACCTTTAGTAGACTATGGGAGGAATTCTCACAAGAAGAAGCTCAAATAGTAGCTCGAGAAGAAAATATGGGAAATGAAGATCAATCTCTCATAGTACACACCAAGAAAAACATAAGGGACTATCATCATCCAAAGGTAAGCACTCACACCAGAATAACCCTAGAAGAGATGTATCTAGTATCAGATTCTTTACATGTGAGGAGAAAGGACACATCTCCAGAAAATTTCCCAAAAACAAAGGTGGCTCTCAAAAGAAGAAGAACTACAAAAGAAGAAATCATGCTCACACTGCAGAGGATGATGAACCTCTAAGAAAGAGAGTCAAAGAAGAATATTCTTCTAGTGATGAAGAATATGTTTTGATTTCTGCCCTCATGAGAACTATCACACATGGAAGCAATGGTTGGCTCATAGAAAGTGGGGCTTCCAATCATATGATGAGATTCCAAGAATCCTTTGTGAAACTATCTGAACATGAGTCACCTAACAAAGTGAAACTTGGGGATGACTACGAGTATCCCATAAAAGGTAGTGGTGAATCCTCCTATAAGCTATACTTTGGAAAGTCTATGAAGATGAAGGATGTCTTGTTTGTACCGGGACTAAAGAAGAACCTTCTCTCTATCTCAGCATTAGATGCAAAAGTCCCGAGGGTTGCATTTATAGATGGCCAAGTCCTTATGTGGCCAAAGGGAAAGATTATAGATGATGTAGTTGTGATTGGAGAGAAAGAGGGAGGATTATAAAAGTTAAAGGGCCAACCAAAACAAGCTTTGGTCCATGACTCAATAGAGATGCCAAATGAACTTTGGCATAGAAGGCTTACACATGTGCACTATAGGGCACTACAACTTGCAAGCAAAGATGTTGAAGGTCTTCCAGAAATACAGGAAAAACATGAAGGTGTTTGTAAATGATGTGTGAAAGGAAAGAACACAAAGAATAAATTTCCATGTAGCAAGAGCAAGACAAAAGGAATCTTGGAAATCATCCACTCCGATGTATTCAGTCCGATGGCATCCAGGTCATTAAGTGGGTATGTATATTAAATTTCTTTCATTGATGATTTCTCTAGGAAGACATGGATATATTTCTTGAAAATCAAGGATGAAGTATTCAATAAGTTCAAGGAATTCAAAGCCTTGATCGAGAACCACACAGAGAAGAAAATCAAGACCTTTCGATCAGACAATGGTGGAAAATTCACAAAAGATGGATTCAAAGAATTATGCAGAGATTCAGGGATTAAGAGGGAGTTGAACACTCCATATAATCCAAAACATAATGGGGTTTCACAAAGGAATAATAAAATGATTATGGAAGCAACAAGGGTTATACTTCATGATCAAGATCTTCCTATGCATCTATGGGAAGAAGCTGCTAGGACAACTGTGTATGTACAGAACCGTACTCTGCATAGAGTACTTTAGAAAAATACACCTGAAGAAGTATTCTCTGGTAAGAAACCAGAAGTTAGTCATCTCAGAATATTTGGCTGTCCAGTGTTCATACACATTCTGAAAGAAAAGAGGACAAAGTTAGATCCTTCAGGAAAGAAGGGTATATTTGTAGGATGTAGTAAAATCTTGAAGGATTATAGAATATACTTCCTAGGATTCAAGAATATCGACATCAACAGGTATTTTCAATTTGACGAAGACTCAGCTTACAACAAATCCAGAAAAAAAAAAATAATGTATAACTTGAAGAAACAGAAGTACGCAGGATCTGAGATACAACTATGAACGAAGCAACTCCAGAAGAATATTGAGAAATGGAAGAACCCTAGGAACCTGTAGATCCACCCCAGGAGAAGAATCCTTACAAAATGAAACATGCATGGAAACAAGAGGATATCCAAGGTGTAGAAAGATATGGGGTTCCAGAATAAATGCACAGAGAAAGGAAGAGAACTATGTCCTACTCCGGCTATGTAACCCTATTATGTGACATCATTGATAAAGAACCTTCCAACCATGAAGAAGCGGCAGGAAATAAAGAATGGAAGGATGCTATGATCGAGGAGTACCAGTCGATCATGAAGAATGATTTTTGGGATATTTTCCCAAGACTAGAGGGGAAGTATGTTGTGAATTCCAAGTGGATCTACAAGATCAAGCATGCTGTAGATGGCAGCATAGAGAAATATAAAGAAATATTTGTGTCATGTGGATTCTCCTAGAAAGAAGGGATGGATTATAAGGAGACTTTTACACCTTCTGCCAGATACACTCCAATTAGATCAGTATTTTCTCTAGCTGCAGTAATGAAATGGAAGATACACCAGATGAATTTCAAGACTACTTTCTTGAATGGTGTAGTAGAAGAGGAATTGTATGTGGAGAAACCACTCGGTTTTGAGACACATGACAAGGAGACTCATGTGTGCAAATTGAAGAAGGCCCTGTATGATTTAAAATAGGAACCTAGGACATGGTATAGAAGAATTGATAGCTTCTTGACTGGCTTAGGATTTACCAAGAGTAAAGAGGATTCCAAACTTTAATATAAGGTGAGGAAGGGAACCCTATGATACTCCTACTGTATGTAGATGACCTGTTCGTGATAGGTGAGGATGGGTTGATTGCTAACACGAAGAGGAAGATTGCTGTTGAGTTTGAGATGAAAGAATTGGGTATGATGCACTACTTTCTAGGCATGGAGGTGTGGTAGAATGCAGATGGAATCTCCCTATGTTACACTGAATTCTCATCCTATTGAGCCATGTGTTAACCCTATGGCTAATCCCCAAGTTTCTCTTTGCTAAAATGGATTAATGCTGAGTTTTTTCCTTCTTTTTTCCCTCTTTAGAAAGGCCAGCGCTCTTGTCCTTCATGCTAGGCACACCGAAGGTGTTTTTTCCCTTCATGCTAGGGGCGCCATTTTCAGCGCTCTGTCTCCCACTACCAGGTGCGCCGATGGTGCTTTTCCCTTCATGGAAGGTGCACTGGTGCTGTTTCAAGGGAAAAAAATGGATCTTCGAGACCCTTCTCAAATTTGGATGGTGTGTAGGATTATCCCTATTATCTAGGTGAGGTGGCATTCGGTTCCTAACCTATAGGAAAGATCCCTTTGATTCCTCCTCCTAATCCTCAACCTATTCCATCCCTTTAGCCTTATAAATTATACCCTCTCTCCATTTGGAAGGGATGAAGGACTATGGTACTCTTATGTTGGTGGAATTTCTACGTGATCCCTATAATTCTTTGGAGGAAGGCATTGGCTTAGAATGTTGGATGGAAGATTGCAACGTTAAGGCTAGGTTGTGATGTTCCTTATTTGTGTAATTCTATGTATCTCCCTGATTACATTAATACAAATCTCTTTCCATAAATGTTATTGTGTTAATAATGTTTAGAGATTTATTCCTTCACTGTTAGCTTAGATCAATTATATGTTTGGATACACATATGTTGTTTTCTTATTTCCACTTGATTGACAAGGTTTTGCATTTATATATCTAAAGGCTCTGGAGCTTGGATCAACAAAGAGAGAAGAGGATTTGCATATTGCAGGTAAGCGATCTATCTATTAACTTGCATTTCTATTTGATCTAGGAAAGTAGATTGTATTCTGTATTTGATTTTTTCTAGATCCACTTGGACTAGGGAGATCTAGCTTGATTCCGATTGAGTAGATTTATCCGATAACACCATGGGATAAGGGAATTTTGTAGTAGAGATCCTGAAGAGGTTCGGGATGATGGACTGCAAGGCCATGACCACACCTATGGCATCAAACCCGAAGCTATTGAGTGACACTTCATCATATTTGGTTGATTCTATGATGTATCGTCAGATGATTGGGTCCTTGATGTAACTAACGAATACGAGACACGATATTTGCTTTGTTGTGAAAATGTTGACTTAGTTTCTGACGGATCCGAGATATGTTCACCTGATTGCTGCAAAGCATATTCTGAGGTACCTGAAGGGTACAGTTGAATATCGACTCAAGTGTGAGGCGAATCAGAAGACTAACCTGGAGGTTTATTTGGATTCGAATTAGGCTGGAAGTGCCATTGATAGAAAGAGCACTTCAGGGAACTGCTTCAGTACAGGAAGCAATCCCGCGTGGCACTGAGTACAACCAAAGCAGAGTATGTCGCATATTGTTCAACTAGTTGTGAGGTAGTGTGGCTGAGGAAGCTAGTGTATGATTTGTTTGATCTCTAGTTTGATGCTACTTGTATATATTGTGACAACCAGAGTTGTGTGAAGTTGTCAGAGAACCTAGTGTTCCATGACAATTCAAAGCAAATCGAGATAAAAAATCACTAGATCAGAGATATGGTGCAGAGAGGAGCATTGAAGTTCCAGTATGTTGTGACAAATGAATAGATAGCTGATGTGTTAACCAAGCCATTAGCCAAAGTGAAGTTTGAGTACATCAAGGAGAAGCTTGGTGTTCCCTAAATCGAGGTTCCTTCCAAGGGGAAGTTATGAGTCCATGAACCTTTCTAACATGGTGGTAGGATTGGTTCCTCCCATGGACATATATAAGTGTTGTTCCTTTCTAAAATGGTGGTAGGATTGGTTCCTCTCATGGTCAGATATAAGTGTTGTGCCTTTCTAACATGGTGGTAGGATTGGTTCCTCCCATGGTCAGATCTAAGTGCTGAGTACTGCATTCAGCATGAATAAGGGCTATCTCTATAGTGGAAATCCTTGCAGAGGCAAGCCACTACATCCAGCATGAAAAAGGCTTGGCTCTATAGTGGAAATCCTTGCAGAGGCAAGGTACTACATCTAGCATGAAAAAGGGTTGGATTTGTAGTGTAAATCCTTGTAGAGGTATGGTACTACATCCAACATGAAAAAGGGTTGGATCTGTAGTGGAAATACTTGTAGAGGAAAGATGCTACATCCAACATGAAAAAGGGTTGGCCAGTGTAGGGGAAATCCTTGCAGAGGCAAGGTGTTGCATCTAGCATCAAAAAGGGATGTCTCTGTAGGGGAAATCCTTCCAAAGGCAAGGTGTTGCAAATAGCATGAAAAAGGGTTGGCTCTATAGGGAAATCCTTGCAGAGGCAAGGTGTTGCATCCAACATCAAAAAGGGCTGGCTCTGTAGGGAAATCCTTGCAAAAAAAAGGTGCTACATACAGCCTGAAAAAGGGTTAGCTCTGTAGGGGGATTTATTTCAAGGGAAATGCAATACATCTAGGATGAAAAAGGGCTGGATCTGTTGATGAATACCTACATGGAATCTAGACCTACAACCAGCATGAAAAAGGGTTGGCTCTATAGAACTTCCTATGACGAGAAGAATTGAGAGATAGCACCATTTGCTCGAGATAGCAGGAGCAGTGATGATGATGATCATCTAGTTTTTATGATGATCTAGTGATGATCCAGCTTTGATGATGATCCAACTTTGATGAATGATCCAGTGACGAAGACTTCTACTGATGAATTGTGTCAAGAGAATACCTTCTTATTTAAGAGGGAGTGTAGATGTATTTGTAACTTTGGAATGTATTCACTTGTATATTTTATATATTTATTTATGTGTACATCGATGTTCCTATCGGGAGAATAGTTAATCTAATCAAGTCATGTAAAGTCATAGAGGTTAACCCTCCTTTGTAAGTTGGGGAAAAATTCCCCACAGTTGAGGGGTACTAGGGTTATTAGACTCTCCTAGTGAGGTTGGCCCTAGTAAGTAATTGTTAAGTGGAAAACTAGTATAAATAGAGAGTGAGACTCTCTATTTGAAACACAAAATCACTCAACTATACCGCATGAGTAAGACAACAGGAGCTCGCACAAGTGAGAGAGAGAACAACTGTCAGAGATCATCTTTTTGTCTTTGGGTTTTACTTTTTCCATTGGTGCTCATTCTATCTCTGAGGAAGTTGCGGCGTTTTCTTCTTTATGGTTTCCCTGAGGAAAACTATTTGTGTCTCTTGTCTCTTTGGATTATTGTTTTGCATGTTATTCTCTCAGATAAGATCCTCAGATTATATTGACTAAATGATAAAAATATAACAAAAAATGGGGATCAAGGCTCAAAAAAGGGGATTCGATCAATATATATATACAACTGGTAGTGCATAATGGGCGCCCCAATGGGATGTTGAATACAAATACTAATATGAAGGACTATTACATAAGAATAATGGAATACTCATAGAATGCAATATCACAACAACGGATGCTCTGTTGGATATGTAGGTGTACACAATTGGATGGACTTAATGTCTGAGAGTCATAATATTTAAGGTATAATAAACAACATCAAGTAATGTAGATACACAGAAGCATGAAACTAAGGGGATTCAAACCATTGTCGACAACACAGATCAAAAATCACAAGGGACATGAAACTGCATTGGTCCCAACAATATACTCACCAATGTGCTAGATTCAGGTGACAACCAAGGTCTTTGACCAAAGAATGAAGGAACTAATACCATGTATGAATATCAACGGTTTGATAGTGTAGCCAAATTTGATCACATGATACACAACCAACATGAAAGACACTAAGGACTCATTTCAAGTGGTCCAAGGAACTCATCAATGAGGTGGATGAAACTAGGATATAGGGACCTCTAGGTCTATCCTTTGGAATAGATGTGTTGACATCGACAGAGGGATACCTGCAACTACAAAGAAAATCAGGTTTCCTTGATAGAAGTGCGAGGCGGAAAACCAGAGACATGGAAAAACACTGGGGATTGAGACACTAAATGGGGAACATGGGCATGAAAGTATGTGGGACTCAAAATTCCTTTGTCCGGAGTATGATGACAGGGTTGACCTAGAAATAGATGATGCTGACTCATGGGGAGGGGACCATACCTAGGAAACCAGGGAGATCACTGCAATGGGAGATATCAGGGGAAGTAACTAGATTAGCAATGTCATGTCCAAGGGATACAAGGGAGACTCATTGCAAAGTACTTTAAACAAAGGAGGCCCATTGGGGGGAAGCTTCCATAATGGAAACAATATGTAATATGTGTGAATGCCTAGAGACATTGTTTGGGCCTTCTTCATAGTTTAAGGATATTGAAGAAGGGATAGAAGTATGCTCAATATGACACTATCTCCTGGATTTTTGTTGATACCAGGATAGTAAATGCTCGATGGTGTTTTCATGTTTAGAGAGTCAAAAAATAGGAAGAAGACTCAAATGTGGTCTCTTTTTGTACAACAATATCGTGAGTCCAAAAAATGATCAAAGTGTACAAAGGAGAGCTCTCCTAGCTAAAAGGGGTAGAGAGACTTCTTTTCTATAGGTAGTCCAACCAGGACAAAAAGGTTAAACCTATACTGATTGGAAGGTCATTCAAATAATTTTATGAGCATGAATTAAACCAAGTTTGCTTGGTGATATTTTCTTTGTGAGATGGCTAGAAAAGATCTTAAATAAAACCCATCGTGACCTTTTTCATAATTTACGGTCCCAATGTCTGACAAATTTCAAAAGGATACAAAGGGAAATGTTCCTAGATGGATGGTGCTAGGGTGGTCCTTTTCTTTTAGTAGTCTACATAGTCCGAAAAAGGAGATAAATGAGGCCACATAGATGCCCTTTCAAATGATTTAGGGAGCGTGAAAGGAAGCAAGCATGCTCGACAATATTTTCATTCTTTTAGGAGTCAGAAAAGATATTAACAAAAACTCCATAATGGTTACCCAATCAAGGAGGAAGTGTTCAATGTATCAAAAGAGATGATGTTGTGAACATGGCTAATATGAATAATAGTGGAACACTGGTGGGGCCTCCTTGCGGGATGGATGATGGCAGTAAAATAAGACCAATTTTGTAGTATGGATGGAGTGGGTGGCTCGTGAACATGCCAATACATTTAGAGTTTGATTTGTGTGGAGGAACAAAAATCGAGGTGACTTCAGGAAATGGCCCATAAAATCAGTAGGGAGGGATGAATTCTATTAGGTTGTTTTGTCACCCAAGATATTTTTGAATAGTGGTGAAAAATTTCTATCCTCATAGAGGACTATTGATTCATGATCATGGACTATTGGGGATATCTGAATATTCCTCAACCTCCAGGACAGGTTTGGGGACCTGATGGTACGTATACATGATGATTTCTGGTTGTAGTCATATATATGTTACTAACATAGTGATATCTAGATCATGTGTGTGATAAATACTAATGACATACTATGTGCAAGTGAAGACATGGGACTGCACCCTCCACCAGGGTACTAGCATCTCATAGGTAGGGTGGATCCACTCGCTCATGGGAAGAGGAGGCAATAGAGTGCGACATTGGATTCACTGTGGCTGGACATGGAGTGACTACTATTCTTGGTAAAGACGATGTAAAGAAAGAAGGAAAAACTATGATACATGGGTATGCATGGTGGGTGACTTTATGCATAGAACCTCTTGAGCTAGAGCCCATTGTGGGGATTCTTCAAGAGGAAACCGACAGAGTTAGCAAGGAGATATGCCCCCTTGTTGAGAAATATATGGATGACATAACAGCCATACCACATGGATTCGAACTTCCCTTTTCTAGTCGTATCACGAGCTTGGTTATAAACGAGGACAAGGTCCCCCTCGCTTAATGTGTGTGGGTGGATGTGGGAGTCATAATGGGACTTCGAACAGGTCTTAGACACTTATATCATTTGGAGAGTATCCTGATGGTCCTCATTGGTTTTTTCAAGAATAAGTAGGCATTTTTTAACAATGAAGTATCAAGTAGAAGTTCGACGGCAAGGCAGAGTGATGGAATATGGCATTCAATGGGAAAAACTGATTCCACACCGTGGACTAAGTGAAATGGGGTAAAAATGGTGTCACTGTTAAGGATCTCTCCATCGTCATGAAAGTGGTGTCAGGATAGATCAGGAGGATCTTCTATGGTCGATGACGAGGAAGGAATCGTGGAAGTAGATATCATGTAAATGGTGTTATTGGTGTTCGAAGAAGAGGCCAAAGGGTAGATTTCCTTAAGGACGGTGATTTCAGAGTCATGGGAGTGCTTTCGAAGGTCATTGAAGTGTGACCGGTACTCAGTCAAGTTTGGGGAATGGTGTGAATAATGACCATATAAGCCACAAAATGCACATGGACGGTTGGTGCAAAGCTATACGGTTCTTAACTGTAGGTATGTATGGTATATTGACAACTGGGGCATCATTGGTATCGACTACGATATGCATGTGGGTGCGAAGAATAGACAAATTGGGAAAATTATGTGTCACATGTCCTTGGACATCGTACAATGCACATGTAGGAGGATGACATGGTTTTATCGGTGCTTTGGGAGTATATCCCCTAGTATTTTTGGGAGGAGGGGGACAGGAGGAGAGATAGAAGAAGTCATTTGTGTACTAGGGATTGGATGTGACATCGTCTCAATAGGTTGGATGGCAGTTAGCATGACCTTTGGACTCAAGGGAAGGGTGGGGGGATCCAGGTACCACAAAGAGATAACCAAAGTGAAACCTAGAAGGTTGAGAGTAGCCATGACTAGATTACTCACAATGCCAGATGGTGGAAAAAGGAAGGGGATCGTGTGTATGGGGAATGAGCCCCAATAATTCCCTGAGGGTTGTGGTTGAGGTTGAGAGGAGGTTGAAACGTTACCGAATGTGATAGTGCATAAATCTGATATGTCAGTCGATGAAGGAGGGAGTGGTAAGGATAAGAAGGTGTCCATCAAAGGGATGTTGGAAAATAATCCTGGTCCAATAGCATACATAGAAGGTATGGAAGCACTTTCGATGGTAGTGTTGACAATAGGGAGGACGTGTTCTGGTGTGGTCGGTCCCTCAGGGTCATAATACGTCATTTGGTTGATGGTAACAATATTTATGTCATGGGGGGGACATCTAGAGTCGAAATATGGTAGAGGAAATGGCTCTCATTGTATACATACAACTACGTCGAAGGAGGAGGTTGTAACCAAGTTGGGCATTGAAAACCTCAATGTCAATCAACATGGTTTTCTCGCTAACTCGATGGGGAGATTTGTGAGATTTCCCCGTGGTTTTGCAACTCAACCATTGTAGCCATGAAGGGAAGTTGTGGAAGGATGAAGGGTTGGGGATGCAATTTTTATCCAAACAAAGTTTGACATGACACAGGTGGAGGCCCCCTCATCAATGATGCATCAATAAATAACCAAATTTTTAATAGTTACTGGAACTTGGAAGGTGAGGAATGATGGAATATGGGGTTCTCCTTAATCTAAGTCGAAAGTGATCAACAGGGAATCAGAGGGATCGACAACAACTAATTTGGATAGGAAATCTTTGTGTTGCGAAGGAAAAGTTTTTAGAACTTCTAGAGTGGACATGACTGAAGGATACTGGGCCAATTCATCCATAATAATTTAATTAAAAGGGCCTCTAGTAGTGGGGTTGTTCACGACACAATGTAAAGGGTATCATGAGAATTTGGAAGTCCTGTCTATGGGGGATCTCAAAAAATGTAAAGACATATCAAGAGCGATGGAGGTAGATTCCGTGGAGGGGTTTGTGATTTCTATTGTGGATCCATACTAGTTTTGCTAAGTCTATAGGTTGACATCAGACGATAACGTCATAAGGTGATGGAAAAACACCAAGATTAATGGGTTGAGCAATAGAAGTGGTTACGATGGCTTGTGGTACCAAGTCTTGGGTTACAACCATCCCTTGATTTGGTAAGGAATTTTGCAGCACCATAGGCGAAGGACCTTAGGGAGTGGGGTTTTATTGTGCCGAAGCAGCTAGGTCGCGTTGAGTGTGATTTTGTAGTCAATGGAAGACCCAATTGATATGGGAACAATGATGTGTATAATGGTCATAAGTGTTACAAATGGCACATGGATGGTTAGTCCACAACTAAGGGTTCTTCCCAAGTCTAGGTGGATGCTATGCGGTGAAAATACGAAGTTGGTATACACTTTTTGCCTGTTTTTGATAAAAAAAACTGTAAAATTTTATGTTTTTCAACTTAAACCCTTTCAAACCCATATCCCCCTTAGGAATTTCACCTTGACATAAACATAATAGGTTTAGATAATTCTATTAGCTTCACATCATATTTTTTTGAAATTTTTTTATTGACATATAGTAGGACAAATTTGATATTAACCAACGGGATATACTTTAAATTTTTAGGTTTGGATAATGAGTGACCTATGTGCCCTTCATTTTTTTTAGAAATGGTTATTAATTCTACATAAACCAAATGTACATTCATAATCTACACATATTGTACTTTGCAATGGACTATATGTTGAGGATTTTCATACCTAAACACTATTTTTTATTATTTTTCGAAATAACATATGTTTAAAAAATGGTGCCTTATTGACACATGTTTGTCCTCCCATTTTCTTTCAAATGTGACTCTTATCATACAAACTAAAACTACCCTTTTGAAGAGGACAGTGCAAGGAACATCCCTTTGAGTTTTTACATTTTTTTTTGTTGTCATTGTGATGATCTTAAATTTTCAGTGTGGCTGATTCTCAAACAATTGTATAGCAACTTTGTGTTTCACCCTGGGATCATGTGTAGGAGGATTCGCTCTATTGTTGTTTGGAGGGTTGGGTTGTTGGCCACCTCCTTGAGGTTAGATTTTTCTCCAATTCATACCCCTATGTTTTCTTCCATTCCCTTGTTGCTTATTAGGGGTGGGTTGATTAGGGGGTTTCTGCTGAGCATAGACCTGTCCTTGGGGAATAGGAGTCGAGGCTAGAGAAGGTGTAGGTTTCACATGTGGTGGGTAATAGGAACAAGAAACTAAAAGGGATACAAATCCTACCATTTGTAAATTACATGCATGTGCCAAGAAATTTCGTCTGTGAATGTGAGGAACTGCTGTAGAAGAAAAATAAGAAGCTATGGCCCTAGAATGAGTCATTACGTGTGAAAAATTAGGGGTGTAACTAGGTTGGGAAATAATAGGGGTGTTACTGAAATGAGGTGGAATCGAAGAAGAGGCTATGTAAAGGAATTGATGCTGGGTAATAGAGCCAATGACTCCATCAGCAGCATGGGATTCCCTCGGGGTATCTCGACGTGAGGAGCCAGCATTGGGAGTAGCAGGTATAATAGTGTATCATCTAACTGGATCTTACACAAGATACTATGACAATGCCATTCATGGATATGATCTGTAATACGGGTAGTTTTGTTTTCTATAGGATAATAAGATTTCCATGCCCTAGTCATAATAGATGGGTAACTGGAAGTACCAAAGGAACATCAAGGTTAACAATGAAAATTACAGATAGGTGGCATGAGGCAGTTCAATATACCACTTGGCTGCAACACTTGTGAGTGTGCACCAGAATAACCACAATTGGATAGAATCATCGACTATGATGTTAGATGAACACCATAAGTGGAACGACATGATGTGGTTTTGAGGGTCTTCTCTCGCATTCCCTTCAAACTTAGGGATGTTTGATAGGAGTTTGGTAGGCATGGGAGGCCATAGTGGGTTATGATGAATGGGGTTGTTGGTTAACTGTGCCAAATTAGGTAGGTTGAGGCTAGCCATGAATGGAAGACTAGCACCTAAACTGGATCAAGAAGAGCCAACAATGGTCTCAGCACCAACAGGAATGTAGTTCCTGTGGGTAAATGGGGGTGGCTAAGGATGACTTCAGAAAATATGAGTAGATACTGGAATGGTGGGAATAACCATAATGGTAGTAGAAGGGCCTATTCACCCTTGCATGAATGGTGGTATGGTAGGAACCATGGAGGTTGGAGTGGGGCCTGTTATACCAAAATCCTGTCACCATCATGTGATAAGACATTTGACATACCTACTTGCCCTGAATCCCAGCTTCTGGAGTGGAAACTAAATGGTTTTTCATCAATTTTTCATAAAAATTCCCAGCATCGTGCATGCCCCTTTATCTAGGAGTGGTACCCCTGCTCGCACCACCTTTCATCGGTTGTCCACAAGCGGTGCCACTTCCCATTGCCCTTGGTCCATAGGCAGTTATTACCAGAACTGCTATGTCATAGAAGGAGAAGCGCGGTACCCTGTCTTAAAAGGGCAAAAGAGAAGTTTCTAGAGGCTTCTAGATGATAAGCCTCATGTACTGCCTTATCCCTACTATTGTGGGTTGGTTGAGATCGAGATCCCTCATCTTAGGATCTTAGAGGCCACCTCACCCACTAATTTCTCAACCATCTCTATCCATTAAAGCCCTATAAATATGAGCTCATAGCCATGGTTGACGAGAGAACATTGAAGGTATTGTTATGCTGTTGTATTGATTCTTGGCCCAAGATCATTTGGAGAGAGCATAGAGAGCTAGAGTCAGAGCTTTAAGGGATGAAGAGTTGGTTTCATGGAGATGCATGTCAACACTAAGGGTTGGTTGTAAACTTCTTCATATTTCTAATGCAAGTTGATTTATGTCCCACATATGATGTTGTTGTTGTGATTTCGCATATATATGTTGCTAGATTCCTTAGTCACTAGCATATATTAGTAGATCATATTCTGGTTGCTTTGATTCATTTCATGTTGAGATTTTTTGCAGGTACATAGGTGAACTGTCAAAGCCTTGTATTCCAGATATCTACAGCGTCTAGGGAGAGTCTTCAACCTCTGTCCTCTATTTGTTCTGGATCTGAACCATTTAGACCAGTGGAACACCTTACTGTCCATAGGAGGTGAAATATTCCAGCTAACAAATCTGGAGACTCTGCTGGGGAATAAAGTATTTAGTTGTTCTGATATTCCTCAGTCTGCAACTTTTGTCCAAATCCAGGCTTCGTTTTCTTCAACTCTTTTCAGTCAAATCTACTTTCTAATTTGTATTATTTTCATTTGAAATTTCCAGATCTGTTCAGATCTGAGTCATTTTGGTATTTTATGCTCTGTTACAACATTCAATTCGACAGTATTTTCCTTGATCTAATATTTTCTGATCTGATCCATCGTTCTCTTTTTTTTTTTAGCCATCTATAGGGAACCGTGCCCATGTTGTGTATGAGGAGCGGTGCCACTACCTGAACTTAGTGAGCAGTAAACAGTGCCACCGCCTATATCTGGTTTGCAAGGAGCGGTGCTGCTTTGGAAACGCTCTATCAACACCTACGAAACACGGTGCCAGGTAGGAATTAGTCCAAAACTCTTTTTCCTCATTTTTCTTTGTAAAAATTTGGAATTTTGATTGCTTTCAGTTCTATTATCAGGCTTGTGTTATTGAATCTGATGTGTGTGGCTTGCTACTTTGATGGTTTAAGATTGAGTTGAGTGGAATTTCAAAAGTTTCTTTAGTCTTTTTTATTGTTCATCCACTTCTTGCTTGTTGGTTGTGCTTAAAGAAGGATTTCTTCTTTTATGAAAGTTAGGGTGCTCATTGAAGTCTCTTTTCGTTGCATATACTGAAAGAAGAACACTAGATTAGCTTCTAGATTTCATTTCTTGCTTGCATAGTAAACTTCTTTTTCTTTCCTTCAAAAAAGAAAAGTTTTGCTTGAGATTAGGACATCATATTTGAGAGTTGGATTTGGGCTTTCTAATTGGTTTTACAAGCTTTTAGGACCTTTGTGATCTTTCGTCTCTCATGCATATAAGACTATCTCGATCAAAATAAAAAAATGGTAGTTTTAAGTAAGATTTGCTTATGTTTTTGAGAAATTTGAAAAGTTAGAGTGCATTGGCATATAGGTGTGCTGGGTGTTGTTCTTTTAGGAAAAGAGATTCTCACCCTTCTCATTTGCTTTCAAAAAGAAGATTTTTGGTTTGTAAAAGTGTTTGCTTGTCTTTGATCTAATGTTCATGACTATTGATTGGAATGGTTTTTGGTTTTGAAACAAAAATAAAAACACTCTCTTCCCTCCTGTAAGTAGGCATACTGAACGTTAAAGTGAACATTTGCATAAGCATATTGCATGGTTTTACTTTTCTGTCAAAACATCATGCATTCACCTAACTGTAAAAGTTAAAATTAACGGTAGTTGTAGGTTAAAATTTATGTAGTAACTTAAGTGATAGGTTAGAGACGTGTTCAGGCATCGTAAAACATAGGAGCTATCATTATTTGTCAGCATTTAATTCTAGGACTCGTGCAGTTCTTCCACGTACTGTCGGTATATCGAACGTCCTTTCACGTACCCTTGAGGTATATAGAAAGGTACTTCACGTACTCGATTGTATATCAGAAGGCCCCTTGTGTATGCTTATGCATTAGAGAGCACTACTACCGATTCAAGCTCCCACCTATCTTGAGTATATTGGGAGACCCCACTAGGATACCTTATCTATGTGAGAAAATCCCTTTGGTCATCTTGTTTGGAGCCATATACCAAAAACAACATTCAGGGAGATTACTACACATGTACCCTCGAGGTATATCGTGAGTGGAACCTTCTTGACAATCCTAGTGAGAGACTTGAATTTTGAAATCCTCCTGCCATTTTAAGTCTATTTGTTTTGACCTATAGTTTGAGTAGGGAAGTCTTTTGGTGTGTGTTTTTTTTAGATTTTTAGACCCTAGGTTAGATCAGAATTGTACAAACTAGCTGAGTTAAGACAGTCCAGAAGAGTATGGGGCTTGCCACCTGATTTTATTCCTATTTCAAGAGAAAATCCTATGGAAGCTATCGACCAAGGAGCTTCTACCACCTTCCAAGTAGGAGATAATGTGGTGGTGGAAAGTGGAGTACCATATTCTTCACACTCGCCTCCCTTGGTCCAACAGCCTTCCCGGGAATATTTATCATTCCATTCTCCCGTGGAAGGACATGTTGATGATGTTGCTCACCCGGATTTCGGTCCCCATGCTGCATTTTGGGAACCCCTGTAGGTCAATCCATTGCTTCATTTGGCACCCGTGCAATCTCTTCTGACATGGAAGAAGAATGCAGTAAATACCGTGTTGCTATTCTCCGTGCACAGGAGATTGATAAGGAAATAGATAACATCTTAGGTCCAACACTACCAAGATCCACATCTGTTCCTAGGGGATATCATTCACTTGCTGAATCTATGAGACCCATCGAACCGATTATAGATCGTCCATTGAAACCCCACATCCCAGGTCAAATTTCCACCCCTCTCACCTCTTATGTTATGTCTATTCCAAATCCTCCCAGGTCTTTTGCATCTGGGGCCCAACCTTCAAATCTTGTTTCGTTGGTACCTTTGAATGCCAGGGGGCAACCCCCGACACGGCCTACGTTATCTGATAACAGAATTGTACCTAGTCAAGGGCAGACCTCTAACATAGAAACATCTACAGTTTTTGTCCCTCCCACCCACACTAATGTGGTAAATCCCCTATCTAGTTCAGGTCAGCCCTTGGGGGCACAACCTGTTACCATTCAATCTTCTAGTGGTTATGGTTATCAAATACTTGTAGGTAATCATCCATCTAATTCTACAGGAATTCCTTATACTAGAATTCCATACCCTAGTAACACTTTTAATCCATGGGGGCAACCCAACTAGTCTTACATGCCAGCCATGGGAGGGATACCTATACATACTGTGGGAGGTGCAGGAGGACCACCTTATGGAGGTCCTCCCCCTGGGGGTCCTAGTGGTCTTGGGGGACCTGGTGGATTTCCTCCTTATGGCTCTGGAGGGTCTGGTGGCCCTCCACCTAGTGGTTTTAGTGGATCTGGAGGTTTACCACCTCCTGGAGACTCTGGAGGGTTTGGTCATCCACCTCCTGGTGGTCTTGGTAGTCCCGGTGGTCCTGGTGGTCCCAGTCGCTCTAGCGATCCTCCTCCTGGAGGGCCTAGTGGTCCTAGTGGTCCTAATTCTAGAAATCAAACCCCCATGGGAAGATCCTTTGGTGGTTCTTCCTCACAACAACCTGTTTATCAGTCTACCTATGGCCCTACTAGTAATTATATGCCATATCAATATTACCAGTATGTGCAACCAAATAGACAGTTACCTTTCCTAGCAACTTTGGACTTGCCTGATTTGTCTAAGTTGATTAATGATCCCATTCGACACAATCCCTCATGGCCTCCCATTCCAATAAAGTTACCATCGGATATTCTAAAATTTGATGGGAAACAGGGTGAAGATCCGTGAAAACATGTTATGACTTTTTCATTTGTGGTGTTCCTCGAACTCCCTCATGGATGATTCCGTTCGGTTACGAATATTTCAACGAACTTTGACCAGTATGGCCGCGAAGTGGTACATTGAACTCCCACAACATTTGTTTGTGGATTTTGGATCGTTGGCAACCGTATTTCTTACGCACTTTCAACTCCCTATCCGTTATGAAATGGGCACTAAAATTTTAACTTCTCTATGACAGAACACCTCCACCCACATTTCTGATCATATTCATGAGTGGAGAAGGTGGAGAAGGATTATTAAGGCCCCTATTCCAGATCAGTTGTTAGCTGATTGGTTCACTAAGTCCTTGTTGCCTCCTATTGCCCAAGATGTGGCCATGGGTAGTGCCATTACCAAATAGCAGGCTATTAGTCGGGCTCAATACCTAGACTTGGTCTATTCCCAGTCCGGGACTCTTTATGACCTGATTCCTCAAGCTCCTCGCCCCAGCACTAACCCTCCCAAGCCACCAGTAGAAGTACCTATTGATGGGATTGTTGGTTCAATCCAGTCCCCATCCACATCGAAACTTGCTAAGCAAACAAAAACTGCTACTCCTTCGACTACTAAGGTTTCTACCAAGGTAAATTCTATTCAAAGTACTCAAACCTCTAGTAATAAAAAGAAAGGTAAAAATGAAAATAAAAAACTTGGAAACCAACAAGAGACCCCATGATCAACCAATAATGACAGCGACAAAGGGAAAAGGAAGGCTAAATATCCTTGTCTGTTATGCAGTGGTGACCATTTTTCATAGGAGTGTCCCCGTCGGGATGAAATCTCCCAGTTTCTCAAGTCTAATCCTGCACCTGCAATACTTACAGATCCCTTTCCCTCTCAACAACAACTGGTAGACCACATGTCTAACCAAGGTAACTCTAGTTCATCGAAGTAAATTCGTATGATGTCCTCAAATACCATCCATCTACAAACTTGAAGCCATAATTATGATAAACCTGCAGATAATAAAGAATATCAATCTTCGTCAGGGAAATATCCCTCTACTAGTTCTCCAGAATCCTCATTTATTGTTCCCTTGTCTATCGAGAAGCCTACTCTCGACATGATTTTGCACCCACCAAAGATTACTCTTTGGAAGGATATATTTAATCCCAATGCCCGAGCTGCTCAATTCTATAATGTAGTTGAAGATCTTACTCAGGCACCTTATGTGATGTCTACCCTAGAAGTACTCCAAAGTTGCCCCACACAGCGCAAGAACTTGTTGACAGCTTTAGGAGCTGTAGACTTGGATAACACTAACTTGATTCACTTCAATATTGAGAACTATAAACCTAGATTACCGCATAAACTCTCTTTTTAGATCATTACAAAATTAGTGGGAAAGAAAGTCTTTTGAACGGTACTAAATGAAGGAGCTTCGACCTCAATGTTATCTCTGACTTGTTGGAAAGCTCTTGGCTCTCCTAAGCTTGTTACATCACCGATGACCCTTAAATCCTTTGATGGACAGGGTTTCCAACCCCATGGTCTCATATCAGCCCTCGCGGTCAAGCTATGGGGAAAAACCGTTTCCATCCAAGTAGAAGTGGTGGATGCCCCTTTGGATTATAACCACCTTTTAGGAAGGAATTGTTTCTATGCTATGACTGCTATTGCTTCAATATTATTTTGAACGGTCCAATTTCTACATCTTGGGAGAATTGTTACCATTGACCAGCTTGATTTATGTACACCGGATGTTACTACTTCCATGGCTAATAACATCCCCATGTTAGGTCAGTCCCCTCCTCCTTACCATTCGATTGGGGTACGTATGCTGAAATGATTCATCACTTATGGGGATTTTTCCATCTACTCCTCCTAGCATGGATACTATGACAGTACATATGATCGCCTCATTTGATTTTGAGCCCTAGGGAAAAATTTTTGTTTATTCCACCTCGTTGAGCCCGCATGAAGCTATGTATGACACCATTCAAACTTGTTCCGATGATCACACTCATGACCTTCATTTAGTGGCTTCAGATCCTTACCATTTACCGTACTGGTTAGAACCTTCTCTTCCGATTATAGATTATCTCTTTGAGACTTTTCCTTCTGATGAGTCCATTATAGAGATCATGAATATGGATGAGCCCATTTGGGAGGATCACAATCATAGATCCATGTTCCTCCCCAATACCAGTTTGGGCAGCCATGATTTTGCATCCTTGTTTCCTGCTGATATTGTCAACGTTCCGCAAAGTCCTATATTGTTGCAAGACACAGATTTTGAAGGAAACCTTTGCAACGTTACTCAGACGAACCCAATTGACATATTAGCCAAGCCTGATGTTATTGAGCACGTTCATGTTGGGAAAAACTGCTCCACAGATGAATCTGAAGCATATAAGGCACTTTTTAAGGAATTCCATGATATTTTTTCCTGGTCCTATGAAGATATGCCGAGGATTGACCCTTCCATTGTGGTCCATGAGATTAAAACTTATCCCACAGCTAAACCTGTCAGGCAAAAACTTAGGCAAGTCCATCCTAGGAAGGCCGCAGCTCTTAAAGCTGATATTGAGAAACTTCTGAAAGCTGGTTTTATTTATACTATACCTCTGATGGAATGGGTATCGAATGTTGTCCCTGTCAATAAAAATCAGGGCACCATTAGAGTCTGCATCGACTTTAGGGATTTAAATAAATCTTGTCCCAAGGACAACTTTCCTACCCCACATATCGATCAGATTATCGACAACTGTGCTGGAAGTGTCATCTTTTCATTCATGGATGGCTTCTTCGGCTATAATCAGATTGAGATATTTCCCTCTGATCAGCATAAGATGGAATTCATTTTCCCATGGGGAACCTTTGCATACAATAAGTTACCTTTCGGCTTGAAAAATACTGGAGCCACGTTCCAGCGTGCGATGTCCTATGAATTTCACGACATTAAACATATTGTTGAACCGTACCTTGACAACTTCCCTGCCCATTCATAGCGACGAGAAGACCATCTTGGTCATCTTAGAGACATATTCCTGAGATGTCGTCATTATAATATATGGCTCAATCCGTATAAATGTGTTTTTTGCGTTGAGATGGGATGTCTGCTTAGCTTTGTGGTATCCAAAGATGGCATCCGGATTGATCCTTTGAATATTTCCGCTATCATTAATCTACCAGCCCTAACCAACATCCTTGAACTCCAAAGTTTGCAGGGGAAGGCAAAATTTATCTGTCGTTTCGTGTGCAATTTTGCTGAGAAAATGCACGGTTATATGCGTCTCCTCAAGAAGAACACTCCATTCTTACGGGATGACCAAGCCCAACATGCCTTTGATAATCTTAAGCACACTCTAACCCATTCACTCGTGATACACCCCCTGAATTATTCAAAGTAATTTCTCTTGTATATTGCTGCCTCCGCTACTACCATCGCCATGGTTTTAGTGCAAGACAATATCCACAGTCAGGGGCATGTGATTTATTATTCCAATAAGAATCTTATTGATTCTGAAACCCATTATTCACATGTGGAGAAGCTAGCTTTGGCCATGGTCATTACTGTGCAAAAATTTCTAACTACATTCTGCTTCGCACTACCACCGTATTGGCAGACCAGAACCCAATGTACAACATTCTAACTCATCAGGTACTCGGGGGCAAGTACTCCTGTTGGATCGTCATCCTTCAGGAGTTTGATCTTGAGTTTTCCAAGGATACATCAAAGAAATCCTTAGTTTTTATTGAGCTTATGTGTGACCTTCCCTATGCTACCACGAAATCTGCACCCAGCGAATCATTTCCAGATGAATTCCTATTCCTAATTAGCACCACTGATCCTTGGTATGGATATTTGTTGATTTATCTCCAGACCCAGCGTTTTCAGCTGCATCTATCTCGTGATGATCATCGTAGCATCTGTTACCACACGAAGTACTATCTTATCTTAAATGATACCTTTTATAGATGTGGGATTGATTCCATTCTCCGGCACAGCCTCACTCATGAGGAGGCTGAACACGTGCTGAATGATTGCCACTCTAGATCATGTGGTGGTCATTTATCTGGGATGGCTACAACCCAGAAAATACTTCACGCTGGCTATTTCTGGCCTTTTGTATTCAAATACTGTCATGAGGCTGTTAAGAAATGCCCACCTTGCCAACATTTTTATCCCAAAAAGCGCACCCATCCTGCTCTGCTTCACCCCATCATTACCATTGGCCCTTTTTCCAAATGGGGGATTGACTTCATGCATTGTAAGCCTACCTCAGCCGGGGGGCATGGTTACATCATTGTAGCCATGGATTATTTCACAAAATGGGCTGAGGCCATTCCTACATATGCAGAAGATGGTAAGACTTCCGCTCTCTTCTTGTTCAATCATATCATAGCTAGATTTGGAGTTCCGTAGTCCATCGTCACTGATCACGAATCTCATTTCCGTAATCAAATGATGGAGGAATTAAGTGCCAAGCTAGGTTTTTGCCATGAAAACTCTACACCGTATTATCCGCAAGCTAATGGTCAGGTAGAGGCCATTAACAAGGTTTTGAAAACTATGCTTCATCGGATGGTTGGAGATCATAAATCGAATTGGCATCTTGTTCATTTTTCCGCTATTTGGGCTTATCAGACTTCCATGAAAACAGCTACTGGTTTCACGCCATTCCAACTTGTCTATGGACTTGAAGCTGTCTTTCTGATCCAATGTCAGATTCCATCTTTACAACTTTCCATCGAACTTCTCCTAGACACTTCTGCAGAGGAAGCAAGATTTTTGTACTTAAATAACCTTGATGAGACACGTAGAGATGTTTCCTTGACTAATGATGCACATAAGAAACACGTCAAGGTGCAATATGATAAATCCGTTCAGCCTCGTGTTTTCAATGAGGGTGACCTAGTTTTCACTTATGACCAGAGATATGACAAGCTAGGGAAGGGTAAGTTCAAGTCCATGTGGTATGGACCTTTAATTATTTCCAAGGTGTTAGAGAAAGGAGCCTATGATTTAGTTGATTATGATGGAATCCCTTTGGGGAAACTTCGCAATGGGTTGTACCTGAAAAGGTGCTATGCCTAGGTTTTCTTGGATGGTGTTAGCACTCAGAATGTACCCAAGTTGTAAGAGGTACACCCCGAGGTAACAGTAAAACCACTTTAGGAAGATATTGATATTCTCTCCCAGAGAGGGATCTCTCAACATGAACTTTACAAATTGCAAGACCAAACGGTAACAATATCTAAAGGTTTATTTATTTGGTTGAAACAATCACATATCCATTGGGCAACGAATTCATATACATATAAAAAGATTCCCAAAATGCATACACAGGATTTTTCAAAGGCAAGATAATCACATAATTGCAGTCATTTCATTTGTCAGGGTGAAAATAGAAGAAATGAGGGAACAGCCCATCAATACAGAGCGTCTAAGATGAATTCCATATCAACTTTAGTAGAAAAGATCATATAATACCTAAAACAATGAATAGAGCATAAGCATATGAATTCTAAACATCAAACACTATGTTCCAGATATGACAGAAAAAACAGAATGGAGTGTTACACAAGGAAAATTACAAATCACACAGAGAAAGAAAGCACAGACTGCAATGTCAATGATACATGAATCTCCGAAAAAGAACTCTCATGCATTCATTTTGGTAAAAATAAAACAGATATGTTCTCCACAAATTACTTCATCTGATGGGCTCCAACCCCCATCTCATAAAAGAGATACAAATTTATAGATCAAACAATAAGTCTGCCTCCAGTAGATCAATAACAGAATGACTGGCGTAAATTAGAGTTTGTAACCGAAATCCTATACCACTAGGAAGTTGTTACAATTCCATTCCTAACCGATCACAAAGTATGAATCAACTGAATAACAAACTTGGGCCTAACAGCTTCCACGTCTTCGCCTCAACAGCTCCACGCCTTCGCTCAACAGGTCCACGTCTTTACCCCATCAGCTCTATGTCTTTGCACCATCATCTCCATATCTTTGCACCATCAGCTCCATGCCTTTGCACCATCAGCTCCATGTCTTTGCCCCGTTAGCTCTTCGGTACCATGACACCTGTTCTTAGGAGGGAACGATAAGCTTTGTTTTCCCAGACCTCTCGACAGCTTTCCACTGCTCCGAACTTGGGGTGTCGCACTCCATCATCTCTCGGATGGTCACCTCGAGCTCCATATATGTTTCATAAGACTTCTTGGGTAACCTGGCTCTGATGACGGTGAACTTCTGTAAGACTTTGAAATATTCCGCTAACATGTCCACAATAGTTTGCCCTGACAGGCCTCTTTCCAAGCAATTAAATTTCGAGTGATCCATGCGAGCCCGGACAAGCAGCTGATGATAATGTTCCGGTGAGCACAACCGACCTTCTTCATCCCAGAAATACGACAATAAGTCTTCGAACAACTCTCTAAACTCCTGTCTGAACTCTTTGACTTGCATGACCAACTCATCGGACTTGTCTTGGACAGTCTTCATCAACTGGTGCTTTTGGATGATCTTCTTCGCAGACAGCACTATTGAGATTCGGTCTTTTATGCCCATGTCGTGCAGCTTTTGGTACGATAGTGAGTTCAGGAAATTTAATGTATTTTGGGCTGTGGAGAGGGGTCTTCTCGCCATGTGTTCATTCACGAGCTTCAGTTTTTGCTGAGCCAACTCTGTCACTGTACACAAATCATCAATAAAACTCAAGTAATGTCGGAACTTAGTAATCTCTATAGTAAGGGTATCCCAAATAATATGCTTCACCCCTTGAAGGGGGACCTTTCCAATGCATTTTTCCTTTAGCTCCTCGAGCTTCCTCTGCAAGTGATTCTTTTCCTGCAAGATCTTTCTTTTGCTTTCACTCACTTTGATTAATTCAGCCTTTACCTTTTCATTCTCAGTCATCAACTCTCGGATTTCCTCGTCTTTCAAACTTACCTGGGACATGGACACCAACAGGTCATCAGCAAAGAAGTTATCCAGTGGTTTGGCTATTTTCACAATGGAGAGATCCTCATCAGTGGGGGTTTGACTCATCAGCTCCTCCATGATTTCCTTCTCGTCATTCTGGTCCTTTTTCAACACGGATATTTGGGACAACAGTTCCTCCCTTTCGACCTCCCATCTGCATTTTTCCTCCTGTAGCTCGACGGCCTTCCCTTTGTATTCCATCATTTCCTGATGGATTTTCTCCTTTTCTTCTTGCAAGGTCGTCAATTTGGCCGATTGGACATGTTCTGAACCGGGGATCTTCAGTTTCTTCTTGAGGACCTATAGAGCATTGTCTTTCTCCTCTAACAACCTCTTGACAGCCTGGGTACTATCAAAGCTAGCGATGTCCGTTTGCATTTTTCTGATTTGAACGACATTGGCTTTGTTCTCGACCTTTTCGTGCTTCAGTTGAACTTCCAACTTGTCTACCAACACTTGCAACTTACTTATCCTCATCATGGCCTACAACAGGTCTGAATATAGAATGTCGCTGGTTTGCTTATGCAACTGAATCTTGTTTGGAGTACTGATTTTGTCCAGACGGATTTCTATCTCAGACATTTTCTTATCATTCACAATGGCCATTTTGAAAGTATTTTTCTCAACATCCCTAGCAGCAACTAGGGATGTTTTAGAACTGTACAGGTTCCTTACCTTAGGGAGCAGATTTCATGTTTCCTCCAGGGATTGCTTCCTTTTTTCTAGGTAGCTTGTCTTGAGCTCTTCTTTTGATTTAAACAAGGGACCGGATTTTGGGCTGTTAACGTCACCTTCTGAACCTTTAAAAGAAAACTGACTGACATGTACGGTCTTGATGGGGACCAAGGAAACCTTTTTGGAAACACTGGGCATCTCTTCGTCCACCATATCACCTCCTTTGAGAAGCTTCGCCTTCTTACGGGACGTCTCTTCATCCACTTCCATATTCTTGACCTCTGCCAAACTTCTCTTGACCGCAACACTGACACCCTCTGTAATTTGGATCTCTAAACGAGATGTGGGATGTGTCTCTGTCTCAGTTTTGGACTCGTCATTGAACTGCAGCAGATTAGCCATTTCAGTTAACCCTTCAACAGCTTGATGCTCAAACGGTTTGTTTTTGTTTGCTTGCTTTCTCAATGATATCACCTGGTGGGGGTCATAGTTCATATTTACATCCTTTACGAAATCCATATTCTCCATCAATCTCTCTATACATGCCAGGGCACCTTTGCCTTTAAAAATGAAAGGGCCAACTTTAAATGGAAATTTAATATTCAAAGATTTTCTGAAAGCACCGAAATGCTCCTCCTCTGATAACAACCTTTGCCTCATAAATTCTAGAGAAAAAATCCTTGGGGTCAAAAACGAAGGCAACCTATAAGGCTGACCTGTAAAGCCATACACTCTCAAAACAGTATAATCTCTGTACAGAAACCAGTCTCCCACCCACCCCTCGGGTGAAAACTGCATCAAACATTTCATTTCATCAAGGACCCGGGGCAATTATTGATCAAACAGCATCCTGTATATTTCGGACATGATCGAATTGGCAAATTCGATCAGGTTGATTTGCTATGGCAAATCAGAAGAGGATAGAGTACTTATGAACTTCAATTCTGTAACATTGGAACATAATAACATGTTAAGAAAGTGTGTTTGAAACCTAAAAAACTGGACCTTGGGAAATTCAGTCAACTAGAGGTGGATCGCTTCGGCCAGATATTCATCTAAATTAAGCACAGGAACTGACTAGGACTCGGGACTTAAAGAATTTACTTTTAGCAGGAAACCAAGGATAACACCATCTATATGAAAATCGTCATCTAGACCTAACACTTGACAAACCAAAGACATTACCCACTGCACTTCAGTTCTAAAAATGTGCAATGGGTAGGGCAAGGTAAGGCCTTCAAGGGACTGACCTTCCTTTAGGATACTTGACAGGAATCGAGAGCGAGCATCATCGTTGCAACTTTTAAAAAAACTCGGAAAGGACAGACTCATTTAGAGACTCACGGTTCATAGGGTAACTTTCGGGCAAACTAAGATTTTCCCTAATGGCCGAAGCATCAATTTTACATAGTATCTTCGATGCAGACCGACTCACAATGACTCTCTGGGAGGGAGAATAATTTACTGCGCACCATTCGGCAAATTCAGGGAAGTGGAGGGTTTTCTCCAGGGAAAAAAAGTACAAAATAGACTTGCATACATTCAGAACGTCATTCCCTTGCGAGAAACAAGACCACAGCCTCTCTTTGCTGCCTAACACACTTCCTGTAGACAAGAAAGGATCGCAGACACCCCTGTGCCTATCTACCAAGAATTCTTCTCTTTCATCTGGGACCCAACCAGACACAGAGGCTTTGCCTTGTTGATCCATTTCTTAATTTATACTGATAATTGAGCGAAGGAATTATAGGATTAAGGTCCTACCTAGCTCACTAAGGAGGCGTGTGCTCGGAATGCGCCTGGTGCTGACAACTGGAAGCGCCCAAATCGATAGGTCCTTTTTGCCGGGTCCCAAGCAATAAAATAATCGCTGGAGAGGTCAATTTTGCCTTCATAGGAAACCCCCGATTAGACACGTGGGAAGCATTTATTGCCACAACCGCTACTTATCTCTAACAGCCGTGCATCTTTCTCCTCCGGGTCCCTTTCCGACCGTTGATCTCTTCTGTGCAAATTCCTGGCCTTCGGATCGTACACCACGTGTGATTTTCCGCCGGACATCTTGGCGCTAAGCACCATGTAAGTCTCCATCCCGGGGTCGCTCGTGACCGTCAATGTGACATGCTTCCAACCTTCGTCGTTGGATCAAACGCCACGTCCCACATTCCGCTGAGCCGTCTGACTTTATCTACCGTGCAACTCTGGGTCCCGGAAACATCTACAGCCGTCGATCTGATCTTCCTTTACAGGTGGTCCGTCGGATCATGTGGCGCCCATCCAATTCCGCTGGGCTCCTTCGCTTTATCCGTCGAGCAACTTTGATCAGCGGAATTGCTCCCAGCCGTTGATGCGATATCCCTTCAACTACGCACCGTCGGATCTTTAGTCACGTACCCAATTCCGCTGGGCACTCCGGGATTATCCGTCGTGCTAGTTCGACCTCCGGGATCATTGTTAGCTGTTGATCTATTACCCTCCGATCTCCAACTGTTGGATCGGGCAGCATATGATGAGTTCCGCTGGGTGGCTTAAAGGTTATCTCACGTGCATGTTCATCTCCCGGAAACCAAAATAGCTGTCGATCCATGCTGTCTTTAATCCTCGGCCGTCGGATTTACCTCCACGCATCCCTTCCACTGGAAGCTCTGG
>LPNX010893583.1:527621-543258 GCA_001517045.1 Pseudotsuga menziesii
TACGAAAAAGTTTTATAAAAATAGGTCCTGAGAGCTCCTCTAAAGCACGTAGGCTTTCGGGCAAAATCATCATACAAAAAATCCTGAAGCTGTCAGCTTTCAGTATACATGTCTCATCCACTAATGGTGCTCATGATAGCACATCACTACTTGAGCCACCCTACGTAGTATCCTGCTGAATCGGCCTGGTACTCCCGCTGTAGATCTCTAATATCTAGTCAAGAGGTCATCTATATCAGCATTTGGGATGTCTAGAGTCAACCTCTCTAGGTTATCCTTTAGCTCCCCAGTGATATCATCACCCTATGGCACGAAGCGAGCTCTGGCTCGCCTATCTAATGGAGATGCTCCTCCAGGCCTCGCTGCTCCAACATCTGCATGAAGACAAACAGGTCTTGTCACTTATCATAAAAAATAAAAAACATAAAAAATATAAAAACATTTTCCATTATTAGGGTTTCTTGCTTCTTACCAATGTCACCCTACTACCCTCCAGGTGGGAGTGGTAGTTCAGGATCACCTATAAAATATGTGCCTACATAGGCATAGTCCTCGACCATGAGTATCTAATCCCATAGCCATCTGAAGAACAGATCACCGAACTTCACTCTGCCCCTACCCACTCCTGTGCGAGCCATGATCTGGACCCACCTCAGCATATGGGGGTCCCATGCTCTCAGACTCCAGAAAGTCACTTGGGGCCTCATATGTGGGACCCACTCAAAGAAGAAGCAAGCTAATATGGAACCAAATCCGAATTGCTTTAGCTCTCCCTGCCGACATTTAGTCAGCTGATCCTTGAATATTGGAAGCAATGCTTCCACCTAGTTGAACACCGTAGATGCCATAGCCTCTAGGGTGTACAGCATATGTGCCCTGGAAGCTTGATGCACACCCTGGCTCCTTGCCACCCTCTACATGGTGAATAGGAAAATCCATAGAGCCCTGTCTGTCACTGCCCTGATGGGGATTTTCTTCCTCGATGTACCTGTACCTGGTACACAGTGCCAATCTATGAGCTCTCTGGTGGTGATGTCCCTACCATGAGAACCTGTTAGTGAGATGGGGGCACCCTGTATCGATAGGCTAGTCAAGAAGTAGATATCCTCTACCTCCACTGTAAGTATGTGTGCCCCCACCTCGAAATACTGCTGTTCTAGATTTCGCATTCTCAGTATGTGTTCTAGTAATCTCTCGTGGGACACCATGCTTGGTGTCAGGAAGAACTTTAAGAGCCCATAATCCTAGAATGTAGCAATGCAAACCGCATTCCTTTCAGCAGTATTATCCTCATAATCATGTGTTCTTTCCTTCCATCTCACCATATTTTGGACACTTAGACCTGCCAAAAACAACAATGGTATGCATTAATATCATCCTTGAGTCATTGCAAATCAAAAGAATGAATCAATTTTGCCCATGTCATTTGCTTAACTTCTCCACAGCTGGCACCTCCTGTTCCTCGTTGAAGACAGGCGGTGGCACCGCCTATCTGCCATGTTCTTGGCGTGGTTCTTGGGTGGTACCGCGTATCCCGTAAGGAGTAGCCGCGGTGCTCGCATATTGGATTTTAGGTCTTTCCAAATAGGCCCAAAAACTCACCAAATCCTAAAATAGAAGCTATGAAATGAAATATAATGGTCTTAGCTATTACCTGCAACTCACAAGACTGAAAACGGATGGTGGGAACTCCCGGTATCAGCTATGGAAGATCTAGCTAGAAAATACTCCAAGTGCTCTTTGCTAGAGGTAAATAGTGAAATGTTTTAATTTTTTACTACTTACTTTCCTTATATAGACATTTTTTGGGTCTGACTTACTATATTTTTGATATTACATCATGTTATGGTCAAAATCTATTTGTCATAATCCCTTAATGTTGATTTTGAATGCATTTAACACTTGTTTATGAGTCGTCTGCAGGTTGACTTTAGTAAGAAGCTTTGGAAAGTTTGTTTATGGCTTTTTCATACTTTCACAAAACGAAAAAGGTCATCGAGCATTTATTATGACACTTTGTCACGGTCATAAAAATCTAGTATCAAAGTTCCGAGTCCAGTTCAAGTTTCTTTCCAGGCTCGTAAAATATGACATTGTGTAAAGAAGTGTCATGGAGTTATCTTTTCACCTCTTTTTCAGGATCCTTAAACACGAAAATGTCGTCGAGTCCGTTTCCAATTCTTTCCAGGCTCATAAAACATTACGTTGCATAAAGGAACCTCATGGAGTTCTCTTTAAACCCTTTTCAGGCTCCCTAAATACGAAAAGATTGTCGAGTGATCTTGTCTTCTTCACGCTCATTAAAGTATTTGAAGAGTCATCCTTCCGATGGTAGGTTATCTCTTTCTTGGTTCAGATAGGACTATTTACAAGAAAGGAACACTCCAGCCAATCATGACTAGAAGTGTTCTCTAAGGTATGATTTTATACTTTTTTAGGCCTTAGAGACTAAATCATACGCAAAAGTATCCCCATAGAGTTTTCTTCTGTATTCGTTTAGACTCTCTAAACATGAATGATGCCAAGTTTTCTTTCAGTGGACTTGTTAAATTAAACATTGAGAGACCTGTTTTGAGAACGAACCCCTCCTCTCTCAGGTTCATAAAACACATGAGACTAGACTTGTCTTCTGATAAGCTATATCGAGTGTTTGTTACCCTCTTTGAACTCCTAAAACTGAAAAGAGGCACTCATCGATCATGATGGGGAAAATGGGAAGGGAATCATTTTGTAAACAATGGCAGTTGTTTGTCGTTACCTTTGAACATGGAACTTGTCTGCACAATCATGTCAGTCAATTGGGTATTCAGTTTATCTCCATGACGATCCACTTTCATGAGTCATGTCAATCCTTTGAGTCTTTCAAAAGAATGCATTGTCCACTGTCGCATTGTGTATTTGTCCTGTCTAGTCATGCTACCAAGTCATTTTGTCGTGTCGCCCGATGTTCAAAGGGGATCTGAATTTTTACCTCTGCAGTCTACATAGTCTTTGTGTCAGTATCTTTGAGTAAGTCATATGGTTACTACATTCACATCATTCCAGAACTATGTTCTAAGTTTCGTGTCATCGATGTGGGACTCATCATGGCCCTCCTTCGACGAGACTATTCCCATCGACATCATCTCATCATCCGAGAAATAGTCTTAGAAACAATCATTAGAGGAAATTTCAACTCAAAATGGGCCTCCTGAAATGAATTAATAAAATAATAATTAAAATAATAAAATAATATTTATTAATTTTGGAGGAAGAAAAGAAAAAAACTACTTTTTTGTTTGTATTTTTGACATATCTCCCCGTGTTTTTACTCAAATTTCGATCGAGAGAGCTCGTTGGATGCGGAATTAAATTCCGCATCCAACGAGTATCCACTCGGCATACTTTTGATGGACCCTGCTACCCCAAAAACAAGAAATCCCTGAAAAAATGGAATGATGACATCATCATTCCATTTTTTTCAGGTATTTCTTGTTTTTGGGGTAGCAGGGTCCACCAAAAGTATGCCGAGTGGGAACTCGTTGGATGTGGAATTTAATTCCGCATCCAACGAGCTCTCCCGATCGAAATTTGAGTAAAAACACGGGGAGATATGTCAAAAATACAAACAAAAAAAGTAGTTTTTTTTTATGATAGCTATCCCCAAATTTATATTAAAAAAGTGTTTAAGACCTATACGGTATTTCAAATTTAAAGAAATTTCATTGGCTAACACATTATGACATGGAATTTGAATAAAAGTTAAAAGGCCCATTTTGAGTTGAAATTTCCTCAATGATTTAGTACCTTGAGGTCTATATGCCTTAATGACAGATTCTCTCGCTCTCGACATAGGTTCACATCATTGACCTTTGATCGATAGAATCGACTGGGTGTTTGACATCAAGACAAATATTCGCACTTAGTAGATTGTACTAGGGTACCTTGGGAATCATTGACATTAATGGTGATCTCCCTCACACTTGTTAACGGTTCACATCATTGGCCGGTAATCAAGTGGTTTCTACCATGTTTGACTTCTGATCATTGTAATCACATGGATAGAATCGTACTTTATGGAAGATGAGACGAAGACCCTGGGCATTTGGTTAAAAGCGCTCATTACTTTTTCCCTAGGTTGCGATGGAGTTTTGTATATCTAGCATGGATCCACATTTGTATGGTCGTGACTATGCTCAAATTTGCATCTGTATGACATAGATCTACGTTGTATGTCTGGTAGCTATGTCCAAGTTTGAGTCCTCTATCACATGGATCTACACTGTATTCTAGTAGCCATGCTTGTTTATTCTACTCATGGATCTGCCTTGTATTGGTCCGCAGCTATGAGTTTGGTTACTTGTGTCTATGAGTCAACATATTGATGTACTACAGATGCCTACTTGACTGCATACTCCAATTGAGCCGACATTTTCATCTCCTGGCGATGACTTGTTCTCAAAGCTCTCATTTATCGTATCACTCTAAGACTCATGCTTTGGGGGGCATCCTATTATACCAAAATCCTGTCACCATCATGTGATAAGACACTTGACATATCTACTTTCCATGAATCCCAGCTTCTGGAGTGAAAACTAAATGGTTTTTCATCAATCTATCATACAAATTCCTAGCACCGCGCATGCCCCTTTATCCAGGAGCAGTACACTTGCTCAAACCGCCTTTCATCGGTTGTCTACAAGCACTGCCACTACCCATTGCCCTTGGTCCGTAGGAGTTTATTACTAGAACCACTCTGTCATAGAAGGAGAAGCGTGGTACCCTAGGTGAAAAGGGAAAAAGAGAAGTTTCTTGATGCTTCTAGATGATAAGCCTCGTGTACTACCTTATCCCTACTATTGTGGGTTGGTTGAGATCGAGATCCCTCATCCTAGGATCTTAGAGGTCACCTCAACCACTAATTTCTCAACCATATCTATCCATTAAATCCCTATAAATATGAGCTCAGAGCCATGGTTGAGGAGAGAACATTGAAGGTATTGTTATGCTCTTGGATTGATTCTTGGCCCAAGATCATTTGGAGAGAACATAGAGAGCTAGAGTCGGAGCTTTTGGGGATGAAGAGCTGGTTTCATGGAGATGCATGTCAAAACTAAGGCTTGGTTGAAAACTTCTTCATATTTCTAATGCAAGTTGATTTCTGTCCCACATATGATGTTGTTGTTGTGATTTCACATATATATGTTGCTAGATTCCTTAGTCACTAGCATAGATTAGTAGATCATATTCTAGTTTCTTTGATTCATTTCGTGTTGAGCTTTTTTGCAAGTACACAGGTGAACTATCAAAGCCTTGTATTCTAGATATCTACAACATCTAGGGAGAGTCTTCAACCTCTATCCTCTATTTGTTCTGGATCTGAACCATTTACCAGTGGAACACCTTTCTGTCTGCAGGAGGTGAAATATTCCAGCTAACAAGGCCACCACTAGTGGGTAGTGTACCAGCAGTAGTTGTGTGGTGGCAAGGGGACCACTAGGACCAAGATCTGTAGGTACAACATAAGGGATACCCAGAATGATGGGCGGAACTGACACAAATCCACTATTGATATTTCCTCCCTAAAAGGTGTTAGGAGGTACACCAACCATGGGGATAGAGGGAACAATGAACAAGGTAGGTTCAGATTGATAGGAATCAGAATTAGAATCAGAAGTAGTATATGGCTTTGAATGTTTTGAACGACGTCGAATATGGATTTGTCGGTGGAGGTTCAAGGAAACAAACTTAGGGGTATTCCACCCAAACCTATGTGAGTAGCATGGTGGAGCTATGATGATGTGATGGTGTGTTTTATAATGAATGGAGGAAAAAAAGTGTCAAACGTAGGCTAAAAAACCCAACTACAACCGAGTCTGCATAAGGATAGCATACAAATGGTGTCTCACAGGCCAAAAAGCAAGCTCTAAAACCAAACTACAAGTGTGTGTTACAGTAGGCAAGACTACAAAATTATGTCCAAAAATCCAACAAGAACCACTACCTAGAAATAAAATGATGCACTAACCTATGGGGTATGAGTGCAAGCAAAATCCTAGCTACAAGATGGAATCCCCTCACAAATCATATCCTTTGAAGGGTGGTGAAATCCCAGTAAAAAATACAAAATGGAAGAACAATAGGCTAAGATAATCCCACTACCGAGAGAGACCTCAGGTACAAGAGCCCTAGAAAGAATGGAAACTAGGCTACCTCGTTCCTAACACATCTGGAGTGGTTTCCTGGCACTTCAACCCTTTGGCCCTCAACACCGGGTATACTCTTGCATCCACAAGGAGGAATACAAAGGGTTATCCTTCGATGTAGAATAGAATGTGGTATTCCACTTTGACTTCTGGAACCCCTTCGTTGTGGCTTACTCCCGTAGAGTGGGGAGGGGGGGGTGCGGGGGCAATAGACTAGTCGTGACCATGTCAGAAAGTACAAGAGGATTTTGTACCCTAATAGAAAACATATATGTCTCATATGTAAGTGACAAAGGGGCATTATTTATATTCCTATCCCCAACGTCCTAAATTAAATACAACATTGGTTTGGTCCTCAAATGAGGCTGTAATGTTTGTTGAGTTAAGTTAAATTTTTAAGCTAGCTTTGGGTCATGAAACAAGCATTTTACTTTAGGGTGTGATATGTGTGTATAAGTGATGTGTAATGTAAACCCTAGCGATCATGACTGAGACAAAAATGTCGATAAATAATAGTAAATGGCAGTAAATATCATGCAAAATAAACTATTTCTTCTAGAAAATAAATTGTACACAAGTAAATGAGTGCATAAGGAAATAAACAAATTGTAGGAAACACAAATGGTGTCTCAAGTACTAATCTCGACTAAGGGGACTCACATACAAGGATAATATGACCACAAAACAAAACATGGGGTTGTAATGGATCAGATATGGAAAGATGCAGGTCAGGTAGGGGTAGAACACAGACATGGGGTCTATAAAAAGGGTCTCAAACACCAAAAAAGAATGAAAAACTGCAGGTCATACCTATCAGTGGAACAGGTGATATTGGGGTTAGAACTGGGAAACAGTCGTGATATGAGAATAAAATCAGTAGACATACTTAGTTTGCACAAAATAGAGGTTTTTACATGACAAGTTGCACAAAACGAGGGCATAGTAGTGACTAGGGTCACTCCAAAAGTCAGCTCAAATGCGATCTAGAGTTCTGGTCTAGCTCACACTTATTGGGACAGAAGGCGCAACCTAAGTGTGATCCAGCCGTAAGTGAATATTTTTGAAGAAAAATCTGTCGACTTGGGCCAGGGGGCAGGAATTGAGGAAATATTGGCTTAGATATGCCATAAGGGGGTCGTATTTGTGACAATTGAAGGTACCCAAGTACAACAAAGCAATAGAAACATCTACAAAAATAAATATCCAAAAGGATCAATCAAGTGGAGTCACCAAAACTATAGTGTGTATTTCTCCACTACCATGTGCAAAAGAACCTACCCTATATCAACTAGATCATATGGTAGAGTTCATGGTGTGAAGGATCTCTCAACTTCGACTTGAAATAATAAACGATAAAAACAATAGCAACATTTTTTATTTTTTAGATATATTCTACTCACTAATGAAAACAAAATCTATCATACATTTCTGTAATGTGGGCCACTGTAGCCATCAAAGGAAATAGTCCTTCGACTCCACAATATGGTTCTCCAATCGTCTCCACTGATGGTTTTCAAAGAGGGGAAAATGGACCCAAATGGGTATGGAACAAGGTCAACATACACCGTGGGAATGATTTGGAAAAAATGGAGGAGCAATGGGAAGTGATGAAAAGTAATGATATGTGATGTGACCAAAAGTGTGGCTATAAGTGTTTTAGGTGAGACCTTTGCAATGCATTTATAGGATGATCCAAGGTTTTTTTACCCATGGTATTTTATTGTGCATGGTATTTGTCCATGGTTTTTGACCCATTCTCATTTTAGAGTTTTTTGGTCCTTTTTGGAGAGAGTGGGGATATGTCACAATAAATGCTCAACTTCCCTTCATTTATGGGGGAAGGAATAATAATGTTCTGGACCATATTTGGTGGAATTTTAGTTGTGAAGGTCAAAATGGAGGAAATAATGGTGGGATAATGATGTATAATTATGTTTGGACCATAGAGAGCTAGGTGAACAATTTTTGGTGTTAATAAACCCCCAGTTGTGTGAAATGAGACAACACTTTTGGGTGTCGTTGTCGGGGATAAATATTTTTATTCCTGAGTTACGAGTTTCTTCTTTTTTCTTTTTTATTTGTTCGATGAGTGATTAGAGTAGACCGTTTATTCTTTTTTTATGGTGACTCCACTAACTTTTTTCCCTTTTTACAAAGAAAAGAAAAAAATAGAATTTTTTGTGAAAGATTTATGAAGCATATTTTTCTTTTCACATGACGACTCCATTGAAGGGATAAAACCTTCATTTATCACAAAAATTGTTGATATTGATTGCGTGTACATGAGCTCATGCAAACAATAAATATTAAAAGATGATTATTTTGACAACTCCATGGTTATATCAAAAGCTTGCTATTGAGTAAACAATATGGATGAGGAAATAACTCGGATTTCCAGTAAATATCCTTCCACTAACTTCTCAAACATACCATATTTTCCTAATTATCATAATGGTGAATATATATCTAATCATGTACCTATATTTTTGGTAAATAAGCATGTAGAGGTCAAACATGTCATATATTTCCTTAAAATTATGGCTGACTTCAATGTTTTGTATGAAGATAATATGATGGAATTTTTTTAGTACTATACGAGGACATTCTTGTGAATGGTATCTCAATGGTATTCCAAATAAAGGTATTACTTCCCTTTCAAGTTGACTTAGAATATTATTTAGGCAGTGGCATATATGAGAGACTGGCATGGAATATTTAGTCAAGTTCCTGGAAAGGTTCATTTCCGCTTCCTTGCCCTTGATAAAGTATCATGAGGAAGACCCTAAATTACCTTGTTTCATCAAGATATGATATAATAGGTATTTGGTGATACCTCCAAGAGATCAAAATGAATAAGAAATCCATGATGATTCCATTGAGTTTGTGCATGATGAGCCATTAATTGAAAATATTGTTGAAGACCCTCCTCATGTTAGATCAACGAAGAATATTTATGATTGGGAATGCTTTAATGATTATTTTAGTGATGATGATCACATTTGTACTCCATATCTACCTCATGATCAAACCATTACAGAATCTTATAATAAAACTTATTATGAAAATTGTAATGTGCATGATGGAACTCTTACTTGTTCTTCAAATAATGATGGTAGTATGGAAGGTTCACTACCTTGTGACCTTTTCACTGAAGAATATGAGTATGAAGAGGATGACAATTATATTCTAGACATGATACATGTGGCAAATACTCCCTTATGTCTGAAAAATATGTTGATGAGGATTCCTGGACTTTCATGGGAAATTCAATCTATGATATGTCTGAGGAGGAAAATAATGAACCAGAAACTCTTGATGGTTTTATTGAATATCCTTTTTATAAGGTTTCAAAAGGAGAGAACATGGATATTGTGGCCTTAGGAAATTTTTATATGGAAGAGGAGCATGCATTTTATCCATATGATAAGTTTGAGCCACACATTCGTATCCGTAATGAAGATAAAAAGAGGCAATATAGTGAATAATTGATACTGGTGATGGGGAATCCCTCATATATGACATAAATGGGGATGATGACTACTGGAATTCTATTGGAAATCCAACCTATGACACTTTTGAAAATCCCATCTATGATATGTCCTACGAGGAGAGTGTTTATTTTGAGACTTACGAAATTTTTAAATAAGAGAAATCAGAGTCTTCATATGACCTGTCAGATTTGTATTTGAGTATATTTAATGAGGAATTGGAAAAGCAATGCAGTAAAGAGTCAGTTTGGGTGCAACTAATTGAAGATTTTTTTCATCCATCAACTTCACATACATATGTTTCTTATGATTTGGAGAATTTTGGTGCTTACACACAGAGTTATCAATAGATAAACCCTTTGGATGAGTATGATGACCCACATCATCATATGGATTTGTACATTAGTCTTATCCAATCATGGATAGAAAGAACCTGTAATAGGACTTGCCAGTTTGGGAAGAAGTTTGATGACCCTTTCCATGATTAGAATCTCCTGTCTAACCATCCCATCTTGAAGCTTCATGCAGGTTTGCATTTCTTCAATAATGTTTCCTTACTTTGGATGATAACCAAATACAAGGAAAAAACCTTTAAAATTGATAAAATGCTTAGAGTAGGAAAATAAGCTCCTTAAAGTGAGCATTAAATTTATGCATTTCGTTTATGTACTTGGTATTAAAACTCTCTTTCATTAGTTACTTTTTCATTCCTTTCAATAAAGCAAATTTTTTTATCATTTGCTATTTTCATAAAAGTTGTGCTACTAAGGTTTTCTTGTCAAGTTGAGATGTTTTTATAGATTATAAGAGTCGGACATTCTAGTGTTCTCGTATGCTCTCCTTTCCTGAAGACCAAATATAACACACGTCCCACTATTGGAAATAGATTTTATCCACTAACTTTCACTTAGGGGATTTTTCAAGTGATCCACCAAGGATCAAAACAAATCAATTGTTCTTACTCAGTGCTCAGAAGTTCCATGGTTTCATCAAGGCCAGTTGTGGTCCCTTTTTTCACATGTTCATACCCCTTTGGGGGATTTGTAATAAATGACATATCATGATGATTTATTATGTAAAAGGATTGAATTTATTTGGAATTTGTCATCAAATTTATAATACTTGAGTGTTGTTTCCCTCATTAGTTATATGACGTTTTTTTAAGCGACATATAATTTTTAAGTTATTCATGAAAAATCCTCCAAAGCCAAGATGGTGAAGTTGGTGAATATGCATTAGGAGGGTTATTAAGGCCTAGGGTATATGTATTATAACATTATAGTCATATTCCCAAATTTTCTGGGACATGCTCTAAGTCTTTCCTAGGATTTTTTAATTTTTAGATTTTTAATAAAATCATTGATGAGGTGTACTTTAATTGTAAAATTTCAAAAGGTCATAAAAGTGGGAATAGGGAGACAAATTTTCCATGGGGGTGCTTCTTCTCAAACTCAGAGCACCCACTATACCCCAAAACCCACTTTTCCTAAGTTTTAAGTCATTATTTATCACTTAAGTGAAATTCTCTCTGAAAAAGGCAAAAAGTGAATAAAAAATTAGGAAAGGAAAAATATGGAGAAAATACACATCCCTAAATCAGTGGAACGTGTCCCATACATGTTCCAATTTAACTAAGTATGTCGTTGGGGCTAATTAGAGACCAAATCAAGATCAAATCAAGTCAATTCCAGTAAAATCCATGAGGGGGTGAATTTATCCTAGGGGCACATTTATCCATGATAGAGCTCACCTCTTGTTGTATATGTGTCACAAAAATAGGCGGGGATGACCTACCTTATGAGGGGTGTCTCCTACCACCTCTATTTCACTCTAATTTTCCACCAATCTTCTCAAAAATCTCAAACACTTGGAAAATTTTCCAACCATTAGGGTTTTCTCTCATTTTCCTTATTTAAGCGAGGATTTCTTCATCATTTGGGAGGATGCATTGAACCTTTGCTAATTGTATTATTGTTATTGCATATTTTCTTAATTAAATTGAAGGATTTGGAAGCTAATTTGTGGAATTTCATTGTGATGTTGTAACTTGGTTAATTTTGAGGTGAAATCGATTGAATCTCATGCTTTCTTTTTGTCAAATAATGTTGCTAGATCCAGTTTATTCTGAATAAGTATTTGTAGTTGTTAATTAAATTATTTTCATTTAATTATTAAAATATTGTAAGAGCAACAAATTATAGTTGGTTATATTTATTTTCTATTTCTTTTTGTTGATGAGATTGATTGGATTAACATGTTTGTATGAATAATTGCCTAGATATTGTAGGATCTTCTTAGGTAGAAGGGATTTTGGAGCTCAGTTGTATGCACCTCTTTTATAAAACATCAATTTTTAATTTTTTAACAACTTTTTTTTACATATCCCTCTCTCCTTCATTCCGTTCAAGCATAGGCTTGAGGATTACTCTCTCCCTCTTTAAAAATTCAATATTTTTCTTGGTTATTGTTTCTCTATGCTTAATAAAAAATAGATATGTATCATCATGATATTTTACATCTGATTTTAATTATGCATATATATCAGATCTAGGTTCCTTTTAAAATTTTTATCTCGAACTAGATCTGATTTAGTCTCTCAAAGTGTCGTTTTTAATAATAATAAAAATCACAATTTTCCAGCATTTTGAGTAGTGTAACATATGTATTTTGTTTTGAATGATTTCTGACATTCTAAAATATTTTAATCGCTTTTTTTTATCAGGTTTTAATAAAATGATAAGGATGTATTTCCCAAAAATCAAGTTTCGGGTCACTCAGGACACCAAAAAGTCCTTTCATCCCCTTTCTTCACTCCCTTTCTCTCCCTATAGTATTGTAATAATTTTTATCCTTTTTAAAGGACCAAAGTGCATTTCAATTCATTTTTTCATCACATTTTAAATTTCAATAATAAATAAATCAAGTTGGCTACACAACTCCCACACTCCATCCCCCATGGGGGGATTCACAGTGTTCTTTTTGGTTTTATTTTTACTAACCAACACATGAACACAATACACCTTCTAGAGAGGAGGAATAGGTTCATTAAATTGTTTTGATTTCATCTTATAATAAAGTAATAATTTCATACCCAACTCGTTTCCATGAAGTATGCTCTCGCCACCAACCAAAGGTTTTGTCGATTAATTGTGGATGATCAGAAAGTGACAAATAGTTTGTGGTTTAAATTTTTCATTAGTTTAATTTCTTTTAAAAACTCTTTTTATTTAATTGAAATAAACATTTTGATGTAAACCTTGTGTATGCTCTTTCCATCTATGGACTTTTCCTGGTTGTTGGGGAATCAAAAGTGATTTACGACATTTTCTAATTTCTACACATTAATTTAAAAATTCATTAATAAAAGAAATTACAAAGAACATTACAAAAAATATGGCGTAACAAAATTTGACGATCGTGGGAAAATTATTCAAAAGAAGAGGGAACCACTAAATAGTGACCTCAGGATACCATCAAGCTACACTCTTGTTGGTGTAGTGTTGGACACCTCTCAGAGACTCCGATTCAACCCACATTTGTGAGTGAGGAACCACCTTTGTCATATTACGAACATATTCTCAGTACTTTACATTATATTGAGAATCTCCTTCCCATAACTCAAATCATCTTTCAATAATTAAAAACTAACCAAGACACATTGCAAAACATTTTATTTTTCAGTAGCATCATTTCATTATTTTGACTCCATTCGCACTGATCTAATTTTGCAAGATTTTACTATCGTTTATCATCTATTTTTTATTGTTGATAATATTTATGTGTTGATGTTATATGTTGGTGAATATTAATTTTTATTTGCAACAATATTATATCAGTATTTTACTTCAAAAACTCCTAAAAACTTACTTCCATCAATAACGACTAAAACACAAGAGCCTTAGTTAAACTCTTTCTTAGGGACCACCCCCCTTGGCTTTGTTAGGAGTTTTTCCTAAATGGAGGAGTCAAGATCAAGTGATAGTACTTGAATTGATACTTTCACCCAAGGACACACCTAGCATCTTGAATATTGTTTCTGTGGTTAACCAATATGTGTGTGAAAGGTGGAAACACTTTTTGGCTTCGTTGCCGGGAATAAATATCTATATTCCTATGATACGAATTTCTTCTTTATTTTTTTCTTTGTTTGATGAATGAGTAGAGAATAGCTTCGATTATTTGTCTTGTGACTCCACTAACTTTTTTCCTTTTTTACAAAGAAAATAAAAAAATAAAAAAAGATTTTTTTGTGAAAAATTTATGATACATGTTTTTCTTTTCACATGGTGATTCCATTGAAGGGATAAAAACCTTGTTTTTCAGAAAAAGTTTTGATATTTATTGTTTGTATATGAGCTCATGCAACAATAAATATTGAAAGCCCATCATTTTGACAAATCCATGGTTATATCAAGTGCTTTCTATTGAGTAAAAATATGGATGAGGAAAGAGCTTGGATTTCTAGTGAATATCCTTCCATTAAATTCTCAAACACCCTAGGTTTTCCAAATTATCATAATGGTGAAGATATATCTGATCATCTAGTTATATTTTGCGGAAATAAGCATGTAGAGGTCCAACATGTCATATATTTCCTTAAAATTTCTAGTTGACTTCAATGTTTTGTATGAAGATAATATGATGGAAATGTTTTTTGGTACTATACGAGGAAATTCTTGTGAATGGTACCTCAGTGTATTCCAAATAAAGGTATTACTTCCATTTCAAGCTTCCTTAGAATATTATTTAGGAAGTGGCATACATGAGAGACTGACATGGAACATTTAGACAAGTTCTTATAAAGGTTCATTGTTGTTCCCTTGCCCTGGATAGAGTATCATGAGGAAAATCTTAAATTACCTTGTTTCATCAGGATAGGAAATGATAGGTATTGGGTGTGAACTCTCAGAGATCACAATGAAGAAGAAATCCATGATGATTCCATTGAGTTTGTACATGAACAACCATTAATTGAAAATATTGTTGGAGACCCTCCTCATGTCACATCAACGGAGAATATTGATGATTGGGAATTCTTCCGTGATTATTTCAATGATGATGATCCCATTTGTACTCTAGATTTGCTTTGGGAGGAAACCATTACATAATCTTATAATAACACTAAAGATGAAAAATATAATGTGCATGAAGGAACTCTTACATGTTTTACATATAATGATGATAGTATGGAAGGTTTATTGCCTTGTGAATGTTTTTTTGAAGAAGATGAGTGTGAAGAGGAGGACAAGTAAATCCTGGAGCATGATACATGTGAGGTAGACTCCCTTATGTTCGATGAATATGTTGGCGAGGATTCCTAGACTTTCATGGGAAATCGAATCCATGACATGTCCGAGGAGAAAAATAACGAACCAGAAAATCTTGATGGTTTTATTGAATATCCTTTTTCTGAGGTTTTAAAAGGAGAGAACATCGATCTTGTGGCCTTGGGAAATTTTTATATGGAAGAGGAGTATGTAGTTATTTATCCATATGGTAAGTCCGAGCGATACATCAGTATCAGTACTGAAGAAAAATATAAGTAATACAGTAAAGAACTGGATACCAGTGATGAGGAATCCCTCATATATGACATAGATGGGGATGATGACTATTGGAATTTTATTGCAAATCCAACCTATGAGACTTTTGAATATATTTTTGAAAATCCCATCTATGATATTTCCGCCAAGGAGAGTGTTTATTTTGAGACTCATGAAAGTTGTAAAGAAGAAAAATCAGAGTTTTCATATGATCAGTCAAAGTTATATTTGAGTATATTTAATGAGGGGTTGGAGAAGCAATGTAGTGAAGAGTAAGATTGGGTGCAACTAATTGAATATTTTTTCAGCCATCAACTTCACTTACTGTTAACACCCAAAAATGGTTAACTACCTCATCTACCCCATTTCATGGCTCATTCGTCCATTTACCTACCATATTTCCTTGAAAATCCCACTAAAA
>LPNX010893583.1:550339-628495 GCA_001517045.1 Pseudotsuga menziesii
TCCGTGCACCATTATGCGCATGACCCTGGTCACTCTAATCCAGCAGCTCACCAGTGCTTTTGGTACCCCATTCAGTAGCACTGCCGTCATTCCAGTGTTTCAGTTGTTCCTCTCAGACATCGTCAGCTCAGCAGTATGTTCCAGATTTGTGTCCCCTCTGGACACTTATGATATATACAGCAGTTCCTATGTATCCTACAGGTCCCTCTTTTCGGGGCTCACAGTTATTTTCATGTATCTTGATACGAGCATGGGTATGCCCGCCTCGTCTATCTATTGAGATCTTTCCTCATCCAGTATTTGAGGACCATTTATATGTTATATTCTGATACGAGCATGGGAATGCCCGCCTCGTCCCTATTATCAGATGATCCCTCATCCATTATTGAGGTTATGTACTTTTCAGTCCTTGCAGGTGGTTCGAGATCGGTGTCCCGGATTTCAGTTGTTTCCTTCTCTTATCCATCCCCACAACACAAACCAAAAATGACTCATGATGTCCATCGGCCATACGATGAGCTCCTGCCCTCGCACATCAGGGGGCAATCTGTTAACACCCAAAAATGGTTAACTACCTCATCTACCCCATTTCATGGCTCATTCGTCCATTTACCCACCATATTTCCTTGAAAATCCCACTAAAAGCCTCCAAAAGGCCAAAAAAGCCTCCAAAAGGCCGTAAAACCATTTAAAAAGGCTCTAAAAGGCCTAAAAACCCCTTTTTCCTCCAAAAATAACCAAAATTCCTCCAAAAATAGCAAAAATCCCCAAAAGGGAAGAAAATGAATAAAAATAATGAGGAAAAAGGAGGAAAACCCTAAACAAGCTGCCCTAAACCACATGGTTTCCAAAAAACCATGGGCAAGCACTTCACCACTAAAAAACTATAAATAAGTGGTGAAGCCCCCTCATTTCACATCCACAGTCATAAGCACCCTTACTCTGCCAAAACGTCTCGTGAAACCCTAGCTTACCATCAAGCTATTTTCACCTTTGAGACCCCTTTTGGCCTATTTTCCACCATCGGAGAAGGAGAAGGAACAGCTCGGAGCTCGGAGCCACCGACATCGGACCAGCGCAACGAACTCCACCAACCTCCACATTGGAGGTAATACTAATAAAACACCATTACACATTTCATTATTGTCTTTTACTTCCTGTCATTTACTTTCTCTGCTTTAGCTTAGTTTTTACTTTTCAGTTTGTTTTTACTTACATCAATCGAACTGCTACTAAGGAATCCAGATTCCTTAGTAGGTGCTCATTAGCACAAGCTAGGGTGAAAACCCTAGCTACACTTACATATGTTCCTTATGATTTGAAGTAGTTTTTGGCTTACACACAGAGTTATCGACATATAATCCCTTTGGATGAGTATGATGGCCCACATCATGATATGGATTTGTACATTAGTCTTATCCAATCATGGATAGAAGGATCCTTCAAGAGGACTTTCCAGTTTGGGAAGAAGTTCAAAGGCCCTTTCCATGATTATAATCTCTCGTCTAACCATCCCATCTTGAAGCTTCATGCAGTTTTGGATTTCTTCAATAATGTTTCCTTGCTTTGGATAGTAACTAAAGACAAGGAAAAAACCTTTAAAATTGAAAAATTACTTAGATGGCTACATTCGATATTTTCTTTTACTTAAAATTTATTTTGTCATGCTTAGAGTAGGAAAATAAGCTCCTTAAAGTGAGCATTTCTTTTATGTACTTAGGATTAAAACTCTCTCTCATTAGTTACTTTTTCATTCCTTTCAATAAAGAAACTTTTTTATGATTGGATCTTTTCATAAAAGTTGTGCTACTAAGGTTTTCTTGTCAAGTTGAGATGTTTTTACAGATTATAAAAGCTAGATATTCTGGTGTTCTCATATGCTATCCTTTCCTAAAGACCAAATATAGCACACATCCCAATGTTGGAAATAGAATTTATCCACTAAGTTTCACTTAGCGTATTTTTCAAGTGAGCCACCAAGGATCGAAACAAATCAATTGTTCTTGCTCAGTGCTCGTTCCTTGGTTTCATCAAGGCCAGTTGTGGTCCCTTTTTTCACATGTTCACACCCCCTTTGGGGATTTGTAATAAATGACATATAATGATGGTTTCTTATGTAAAATTATTGGATTAATTTGGAATTTGTCATCAAATTCATCATCCTTGAGTGTTTTTTTCCTCATTAGTTATATGACTTCTTTTTTAAGCGACATATAATTTTCAAGTTTTTAAATGAAAATCCTCCAAATATGAGATGGTGAACTTGGTGATTATGTCTTAGGAGGGTTATTAAAGCATAGGGTATATGTATTATACCATGATAGTCATTTTCCCAAATTTTCTGGGAAATTATCTAAGTCCTCCCTAGGATTTTTTAATTTTTATCTTTTTAATAAAATCATCGATAAGGTGTATTTTAATTATAAAATTTCAAAAGGTCATAAAAGTGGGCCTAGGAAGCCAAATTTTCCATGGGGGTGCTCCTTCTCAAACTCAGAGCACCCACTATACCTCAAAACCCACTTTTCCTAAGTTTTAAGTTTTAAGCAAGGCTTTCTTCATCATTTGGGAGGATGTATTGAACCTTTGCTCATTGTATTATTTTTATTGCATATTTTCTTAATGAAATTGAATTATTTGGAGGCTCATTTGTGGCATTGCATTGTGAACTTGTAACTTGGTTAGTTTTGAGGTGAAATCGGTTGAATCTCATGCTTTCTTTTTGTCAAATAATGTTGCTAAATCCAATTTATTTTGAATAAGTATTTGCAATTGTTAATTTAATTATTTGCATTTCATTATTAGAATATTTTAATAGAAACAAAAATATAGTCGCTTATACTTATGTTCTATTTCTTTTTGTTGATGAGATTGACTGGATTAACCTTGTTTGTGTGAATAATTTCCTAGATTTTGCAGGATCTTCTTAGGTAGAATGGATATTCAAGCTCGGTTGTATCCACCTCTTTTCTAAAAAAACAATTTTGATGTGTTTAACATCTTTATTTTGCAGATCCCTCTCTCCTTCATTCCATTCAAGCACGGGCTTGAGGATTTCTCTCTCCTTCTTTAAAAAATCAATATTTTTCTTGGTTATTGTTTCTCTGTGCTTAATAAAAATTAGATACATCAATATGATAATTTACATATGATTTTAATTATGCATATATATATATGAGATCTAGTTTCATTTTAAAATTTTGATCTCGAACTAGATCTAAATTAGTCTCTCAAAGTGCCCTTTTTAATAAAAAAATCACAATTTTCTAGCATTTTGAGCAGTGTAAATTATGTATTTTGTTTTGAATGATTTGTGACATTATAAAATATTGTAATCACTATTTTTTGGCAGGTTTTAAGAAAATGAGAAGGGTGTACTGCTCAAAAATCAAGTTTCGAGACACCAAAAAGTCCTTCTTTCATCCCCTTTCTTCACTCCCTTTCTCTCCCTACATGATTGTAAGCATTTAGATCCTTTTTCAAGGAAAAAAATGCATTTAACTTCATATTTTCTTCATATTGTAAATTTCAATAATAAATAAGTCAAGTTGGCTACACAGCACCCACACTCCATGCCCCCTGGAGGGATTCACACTATACTTTTTTGTTTTCTTTTTACTAACCAACACATGAACACAATCCAACTTCTAGAAAGGATGAATAGGTTGATTAAATTTTTTTGATTTCATCTTATAATAAAGTTATAATCTCATACCCAACTCGTTTCCACGAAGTATGCTCTCGCCACCAACCAAAGGTTTTTTTATTATTGGTGGATGATCAAAAATTGACACATAGTTTGTGGTTTCAATTTGTCATTAGTTTACTTTCTTTTAAAAGATATTTTTCTCTTTAATTGGAATAAACATTTTCACGTAAACCTTGTGTATGCTCTTTCCCTCTTTGGGATTTTCCTGGTTGTTGGGGAATCAAAAGTGATTTGCGACATTTTCTAATTTCTACACATTAATTTAAAATCCATTAATAAAATAAATTCCAAAGAACATTACGAAAATCCAGCGTAAAAACATTTGAAAATAGTGGGAAAATTCTTTAAAAGAAGCGGGAACCACTGAATAGTGACCTCGGGATACCGTCAGGCTACACTCTTGTTGGTGTAGTGTTGGACATCTCTCAGAGACTTTGATTTAGCCCACATTTATGAGTGAGGAACCAACTTCTCCATATTCTAGACATATTCTCATAACTTTACATTATATCGAGAATCTCCTTCCCATAACTCAAATCATCTTTCAATAATTAAAAACTGACCAAGACACATTGCAAAACATTTTATTTTTTAGCAGCATCATTTCGTTATTTTGACTCCATTCGCACTGATCTAACTTTGCAAGATTTTAATGTCTTTTATCATCAACTTCTTATTGTTTCTAATATTTATGTGTTGATGTTATATATTGGTAAATATTCATTTATATTTAAAACAATATTGTATCAGTATTTTACTTCAAAAACTCCTAAAAACTTACTTCCATCAATAACGACTAAATCACAAGAGCCTTTGTTAAACTATTTCTTAGGGACCACCCCCTTGGATTCGTTACGAGATTTGCCTAAATGGAGGAGTCAATATCAAGTCACAGTACTTGACTTGATACTTTCACCCAAGGACACACCTAGAAGAATGAAGATTTTTTCTACGCTTCACCCCCATGTGTGTGAAAAGCAACAACACTTTTTGGCGTCGTTGCTAAGGATAAATATCTGTATTCCTATGATACGATTTTCTTCTTTATTTTTTTGTGTTTTTTTCTTTCTTTGTTTGATGAATGAGTAGAGTAGATATTCGATTCATTGTCTTGCGACTCCACTAATTTTTTTTCTTTTTTACAAAGAAAATAAAAAAAAATAGAATTTTGTGTGTGAAAGATTTATGATACATGTTTTTCTTTTCACATGGTGATTTAATTGAAGAGATAAAAACCTTGTTTCTCACAAACAATATTTGAGATTTATTGTTTGTATATGAGCTCATGCAAAAGTAAATATTCAAAGCACATTATTTTGACAACTCCATGGTTATATCAAATGCTTGTTGTTGAGTAAACAATACGGATGAGGAAAGAGCTCAAATTTATAGTGAATATCCTTCCATTAACTTCGCAAACACCCTAGGTTTTACAAATTATCATAATGGTGAATATATATTTGATCATATACCTATCTTTTGGGGAAATAAGCATGTATAGGTCTGACATGTCATATCTTTCATTAAAAATTCTGGTTGACTTCAATGTTTTGTATGAAGATAATATGATCGAAATGTTTATGAGTACTATACCGGAAATGCTTGTGAATGGTATCTCAGTGTCCTCTAAATAAAGCTAGTACTTCCATTTCAAGCTTCCTTAGAATATTCTTTAGGAAGTTTCATATAAGAGAGACTGACATGGAACATTTAGACAAGTTCTTAGAAAGATTCATTTCTGCTTCCTTTCCCTGGATAGAGTATTGTGGGGAAAACCTTAAATTACCTTGTTTCACCAGGATAGGAAATGATAGGTATTAGGTTCTAACTCCAAGAGATCACAATGAAGAATAAATCCATGATGATTCCATTGTATTTGTGCATGAAGAGTGATTAATTGTAAATATTGTTGAAGACCCTCCTTATGTCACATGAACAGAAAATATTGATGATTGGGGATGCTTCCATGATTGTTTCAATGATGATGATCAAATTTGTACTCTAGATATGCCTTAGGATGAAACCATTACAGGATCTTATAATAACACTTAATATGAAAACTTTAATGCGCATGATGGAACTCTGACATGTTTTCCATATAATGATGATAGTATGGAAGGTTTACTTCCTTGTGAACTTTTTTCTAAAGAAGATGAGAATGAAGAGGAGGAAAAGTAGATCCTAGAGCATGATACATGTGAGGAAGAATCCCTTATGTCCAACAAATATGTTGATGAGGGTTCCTAGACTTTCATGGGAAATTGAATCTATGACATGTCTGAGGAGGAAAATAACGAACCAGAAAGTCTTGATGGTTTTATTGAATATCCCTTTTATGAGGTTTTAAAAGGAGAGAACATGGATCTTGTGGCCATGGGAAATTTTTATATGGAAGAGGAGCATGCATTAATTTATTCATATGGTAAGTCTGAGTGATACATCAGTATCAGTATTGAAGAAAATGCTAAGCAATACACTAAAGAATTGTACGCAAGCGATGAGGAATCCCTCATATCTGACATAGATGGGGATGATGACTATTGGACTTTTATTGAAAATCCAACCTATGAGAATTTTGAATATATTTTGGAAAATCCCATCTATGATATGTCCAGTGAGGAGAGTGTTTATTTGGAGACTTATGAAAGTTGTAAAAAAGAGAAATCAAAGTTTTCATATGATCATTCAGAGTTGTATTTGAGTATCTTTAACGGGGGCTTGGAGAAGCAATGTAGTGAAGAGTCAGATTGGGTGCAAATATTGAATATTTTTTTCAGCCATCAACTTCACTTACATATGTTTCTTATGATTTGGGGTATTTTGGTGCTTACACGTAGATTTATCAACATATAATCCCTTTGGATGAGTATGATGACCTTCCTCATCATATGGATTTGTACATTAGTCCTATCCAATCTTGGATAGAAGGATCCTCCAAGAGGGCCTGCCAGTTTGGGAAGTAGTTCGATGACCTTTTCCATCAATATAATCTCTCGTTTAAACTTCCCATCTTGAAGCTTCATGTAGGTTTGCATTTCATGAATAATGTTTCCTTGCTTCGGATGATAACTAAAGGCAAGGAAAATACCTTTAAAATTGATAAAATGCTTAGATGGTTACATTGGATATTTTATTTTACTTCAATTTTAATTTTCATGCTTAGAGTAGGAAAATAAGATCATGAAAGTGAGCATTTACTTTATGCATTTATTTTATGTTCTTAGGAATAAAAGTCTCTTTCATTAGTTATTTTTTCATTCCTTTCAATAAACCTTTCAATAAAGTAACCTTTTTTATCTTTGGCTCTTTTCATAAAACTTGTGCTACTAAGGTTTTCTTACCAAGTGGAGACGATTTTATGGATTATAAGAACCAAAGATTTTGATGTTCTCATATGATTTCCCTTCCTGAAGACCAGATCACACACACTTCCCATAGTTGGATCCATCAGTTATCCACTAAGTTGCACTTAGGGGATTTTTCAAGTGAGCCACCAAGGATCAGAACAAATCAATTGTTCTTACTCAGTGCTAGGAAGTTCCATGGTTTCACCAGGGCTATTTCATGTGATCCCATTTTTCACATGTTCACACCCCCTCAGGGGATTTGTAATAGATGACATAGAATGATGGTTTCATATGTAAAAGGCCTTCCCTTCTTGGGATTTGGTCATCAAATTCATCATCCTTGAGTGTTTTTGTTAGCACTATTTTCTTGCTAAGTAGTTGGAGGAATGAGATCTAGAAAATTTTGCATCATATGACCTTAGAGAATATTAAGAGTTTTCTGTAGGTTTCCCAAGGGTTGTTTCTAAGCTGAGATTGAAAGATGATGGAAAAATTTTCAGTTTTTCAGCCTTGAAAATGTATGGATAAGTAAATATGGTTCTAATTATATGTGAATAGGAAATAAGCTTAAAAATATTGGCCTAGGCAGGAGTAAGTTAACTTGCAAATACCATAGCCTATTGGATGAAGAAGAGTGAAAAGATATACAGTCTAAACCCTTTCATCGTCCCAGTGTGTAGGGAGAAATGGAATATGAAAATCGGTCGAAGAAATGTAAAAGGGATGGTATTTCAATGGCAATGATCGAAAGTGGACCCAGATCAAAGGAGGGAGTATATTTCGCAAATGTGACCTTCACAGCAAGAGACACTTTTTGTATTTTGTGGAATAAGTTAAAAATCCCAAATATTTCAAGGGTCGAGATTGACAGGGGGCTAGATCAACGGTGGACGTAAATTCTTTTGATCTAAAGCACTCATAAAGAGTCGTATTTCAAATCGGCATAATGAGTTAAGGCGGGGACATGTCTCAATGGTGGAGATCAAGTTGGGAGGATATCTACGACAGATAAATATTCCTCTTTCTGAACATGCACAGAGATACGCACCCTTGAGATTTGTGGAATATGGTAGTCCCATTAAATTTGGATGGCGGAGATTAAAAACATTTTTATCGAGGGTTGAGAAATCCTGTTGAAGTTGTATGAAGAAAGGTCGAGATTGAGATTCATAAGATTGAATCTGGGCCACATATTTCAACGACCACGATGAAAGTTAGAATGAAGATCTACGGTTGAAAGTGGTACCTTTCATCCAAGATGCGGAGAAGCGAATTTTTAGGGTGAGTACGCAAAAATATAGAGGTGACAGGTGATTGAAGGTACAGATGACCATTAAAAGGATCTACAGCCATAAAAAAATATCGACGGCATAGATCACATCCCACCACACAAATATTTCCTCCCTGATGCGCATACTAATCAGGAGCTCCATAATGATGGAGCAGCCGAAGAAGAGTGTGTCCTTTACACATAGTTCGGTAAGGGAGCAATGGTGTTGAAATCAAGGGAATCTTAATACCATCACCAGAAGGGATCAATGAAACAATGAATGTCAAGCCCACACACCATGAGCTAACTTGGGGCTGATGGAAATTGAGGACAGAGGTCACTTCCACCATTCATACCATGATGTCATAACAAAAAGGGGAAGAATGGTTGGTATCTCCACATAAGGGTCGGATCCAGAACCCACGTGATCATTTGTGTTTTCATCATGCCACTCGATGATGGAGTGTGTGAATATTTGATAGATCCATTATTGAGCTCAACCAACCAGCTCATTATAAGCGCTACAGTCAGAACCATTCGAAGATACCGAATGAGTAAATGTTGAAGAAGCATGGGGATGACTAAATATTATTCTACTAAGAGTCCTGAGGGTATTGAAAGGGGGTTTGTAAGGACTGTCCTACTTGAGAAGTTTGTTGTCTGATATGTTTTATTGGCTTATGGGCGTTGCTCAAAAATTCAACCATTCCTCAACCTTCGTACTAAAATAGCTCCAACCAGTAGGGTAAAGATGTTCATTACATTAGAAAATATTTTTGAAGTCAGTGAGGTAATTGTAAGGATGTTCATTACATTAGAAAGACCTTCTGAGTCTGGTGAGGGAAGTGATGTCCTAATAAAATGCAACACTACTGCAGAAGTAGTACCTAGAGTTCCTGTTCCAATGGGTATTCTGTCGAATCCTTTTGATGTGGTCATGGACTTCATTACCACAGTGCATAGTATCCATTTCTAGGGGCGACCACTCTGAACGAATGCTCAGACTAGGAGAGAGAAGATCAGGGTTCTTTATCATCATTTTTGTTGACTTATATTTCCAACTACATTGAGAGTGATGACGAGTCCAAGGAGGTGTTGTGTTGGCATAGCCTATAGGAAGGGCCTACTCTTGGTAGAAGAAGTGGAAAAGAATGATAACCCCATCAAGAATTTGATACTGTCAAAAAATAGGTTTTTCTTCTCCAGTTCTACCAAATAATAGTGTTACCAGGAGACATAGGTACTGGGAAGGGATCCAAACATAGAACAGACATAAACCTTCTCTCCAGCTCTGAACACATGCATAATTTCCTCTTTATCAAACACAGAATGAACATAAAGGTCAAAAGCAAAACGTGTTGGAGATTCCATTGCTCAAGCAGGGAAATGCTGTTGAAAATTTTGGAACGACCAGACACGCATCACGAGTCATGGTGAGAAGGAAAACAATTTGAGCTGAGTTGACATGAAACCGGTGAAAATTTATTGAGCCATCATTGTCATGTCCAACGAGCCTACAAAATTTAGATGCTGCATCATTGTTTCAGTCTAGCATGTGCATCACTCCATATTCTCTGTTTTGTATACATAGCAATCATGAACGAATGTTCCACATCTAAGTTTGTTAGGATTTTGATTATGGTTGTAACTAATTTTGGCCCTATTTCAAGGTCATCCTCGAGGGTCTAGGACATTATAATTATACCCCCAACAGAGGGATAAAGAGTTGGAACCCATAAGTCTTTTGTGTTTATGTAATTTTGATTGGGTTTAATAAAAGTTGTAGAGCCGGATGCTGGTTTTTTAATGCAAAAATTCATGTGTATTTCTTAGCTACAGTCTATGATTTCTTTTCTTTATGTGCATGTCTTCCTGTCAATCTCTGCATTATGTTTTCTCTCATATTTGAGATAAGTGTGTGATAGTTTCATAATTCATACTTTGTTATGCTCTATCTATCGTCTCTGATATTCACAAATTACTTCTACCAAAGTTGATGCATAATTCATCTAACTAGTGCTTTACATTAATGGGTTGTCATATTTCCTCCTTTTCCACTAGACCAAAAATATATTGACCGTAATTGAAGTAATACCTTGCTTTGGCAAACATTCCCCATGCAAAATGCTCTGTTTCCTTTGATAATTGTGAATCCATAGCCCAATCGTGCTTTCCCTATTTTCAACCATAAAATCAACTTAAATTTGTTCTATATTTAAATCTGGACTTGATAAATATTGTTGTGAGAGATCCCTCTCTGGAAAGGAAGACAACAACTCTCCTTTCCTATAGTGGTTCTTTTGTTACCTCGGGGTCCGCCTTCCAGAACCTTGGGTATGATTCTGAGTGCTAACAACCTAGCACCATTGCCGAGGACGAAGGTTCAGATCTTCCCTGTGTATGAATGACAAAGTTTCAGATATGATTGTTGATGGTGAACAGTAATAAAATATCAACGAGGTTGTATATATTTCACCTAGTGACTGCACCTCGAAGAATCCCATTCCAGTGACTCTATTGGGAAGATATGATCCAAAGATATAGCTTTTCAAGAGAACCGGTAGACTCCATAGGGGAAAATGATCTCAGTATAAAGACATGGAAAGGATTTACAAAAAATTAAGGTACTCAAGTTTCATATTTCTCCAAGAGATCCTATCTTTTCTTGCAAATGTTTTCAGATCCTTTCATAAGCTTGTCGCAAACATCCCTCGTTACTCATTACATTCTGAACCCAATCATGAATTTACTCATGCATATCCCTCTTTACAAACTAAAAATACTTCTTCATCTAGTATATTGGATTTTGATCAAGACCTTTTGTCTGAACCACGGGACATTAAGGAAGAGCCTCGTGACACCACAATTGATGTTACATTATTTCCACATAACTTTGTAATTCTTGCAATATCAAAAACCAGTATAGACCACTTCACTTACCTCCTATACTTCATGATTTTCCTACTAAACACTACAAATAAATTTCTAATTTTGATGGAGAATCCAAAAACCTTACAGTTGAGAAGCATATACAAGCCTTTGAGAATTTCCTTGACCTCTTTGAGATAGAACACAATGATGTTTGCATGAGGTATTTTTTCCAATATTTGCAAGGAGATGTTAAAGAATGGTTCAAACACTTGTAACCAAGGTCCATTAAGGCATGGGAGGAACTATCTTGTATATTTTTTAAGTTTTGTGGTAGGAGGAAGTCACTAGACCAAATAATTTCAGAATTTTATTCCATGCAGAAGAAAGAGAGTGAAACTCTGTCTAGTTTCAACAAGAGGTTTGCAAGTTTTTATTATAATATGCCGAAGGAAATCTGACCATTAGAAGGTGCTACTAAATTGCATTATGCCTCTAAATTTCCTTCAAAATTTTCATTACTTCTACTAGAGAGAAGGCCATTCACATTGCAACATATGTTTATTGACTCATTAGAGTTTGAAGACAATATTTGGATGTCTAAAAAATTCCCATACCAAGACAGTAATAACAACGTAGAAAAGGGGTTAGGGTTGAATGCACAATATAAAGAAAAAGAACCTGCCCTACTATCCGATTCTATTTTGTGTGAGCAAGAAAATGATAAGATTGATGATGTGCAGAAAAAGGTTTATAATCCTTTGTTTTATGAAAATTGCAATCAACCTGCCATAAATTCTATTAGTGAATATTCTAAATATGTTTTCAGATTGACGGTATATAATGAATATGAAGATGACTATTTCCCTTTGTGTTACCCCTCATTGGCATTGATGAGACAAATACGCACAGCTCCTAAGCAAAAATTTCTAAATTCGGAGATTTTCAATGAAGTTGTTTGTATCTCATTCAGAAATTCTCATGAATATTCTTTGCATGGTTCTTTTGGAGATCAGTTTGACAATATGCAAGAGGGGTTACACTTCGAACGGCCTTCCCTTGGTGGGATAATGACAAAACATTTGGAATTTTGTCATATTTTTCATGATCCCGTGGCTTAGTATATGGAAACAATTTTCAACCAAGAAGGTCAACCAGATGATCGCCATAATGGAAAGGGCCACCAAGAAGGAGAGGAAGACTCCAACAGGATATTTCCCTATTTTTTTCAAATTCAGAAATTAAGTTTCCTGATTCTATTGAAGAACACAAATCTGTTTTCTTTGAAACACTTATAAGCAACCAGGTTTTAAATTCTAAGGTTTTATACAAAAAAATTGGTTCCTCAATCACAAATGGTCAAAGGCACTCCACACCTAGTTTTTTGAAGGAACACCTAAGTAGAATGTTGAAGGAGTTGCAGTCAGAGCTATTCTTTCATGGCAAACAAATAACATCAAAGTTTGCAGGTTATCACGATCCAGTGGAAAAATACATGGAGAAGCTTTCTAATGGTAACAACTGATTATATGTTCACAATAAAGATCAATTTATTTTCCTAACATTTTTCCATTAAGTCTGTCATCTCTACTTTTGATTAAATATGAGGGAAAAGTTGGTTTATGGGATTTTTCTTGATTGGATTCACTGGAATTCAGAATTCACTTGACTAGGCATTGATGCTTAGTGTGTAGGGTAGGTAGGTAGAAGTGAATAAGCTTGACATGGTGAGCATTTATTCCAACAATCTTTATTTTTAGTTCCAGTTTTTCAACTTTGTTTCAACATTAGTTCATTTTTGGTTTTCAAAGCATGTTGGAGGTTGCAGAGAAGTTTGTGGAGCCACCCAATGGATTCGAAACCTGGTCTACGGTTTCTTTTCTACCTCACAAGGAAGATATAATCCCTACCATGAGCCACTTGTTAGCAATGCTTTTGTGCTAAGTAGTTTGTGAATGAGATCTATTAAATTTTGCATCATATGAACTCAGATAATATTAATAGTTTTCTGCAATTTTCCTAAGGGTTGTTCCTAAGTCGATATTGAAATATGATCGAAAATATTTTAGTTTTCCATCCTTGAGAATGTATGAATAAGTAAATATGGTCCTAATTGTATGTGAATGAGAAATAAGCTTAAGAATTTTGGCCTTGGTGGGAGTAAGTTAACTTGAAAATACCATAGTCTGTTGGACGAACAAGAGTGAACAGATCTACATTCATAAACACTTTTGTCTTCCTAGGGTATAGTGAGAAATGGATTACACAAATCAGTTGAAGTGATGTAAAATGGATGGTATTTGAACTGTCGTGATCGACAGTCGAGCCAGATAAAAAGAGGGAGTATATTTCGCAAATGTGAGATTCATGGAAAGAGTCACTTTTTGTAATTTACCGAATAAGTTAAAATTCCCACCGATTTCAAGGGTCGAGATTGACAAGGGGATAGATAAATGACGGACGTAAATTATACTGATCTAAAGCACTCATGAAGAGTCATATTTCAAATCAGCAGAATGAGTTAAGGTGAGGACATGTCTCAATGGTGGAGATCAAGTTGGGAGGAGATCTACGGCAGATAAAGATTCCTCTTTCTAAACATGTGCGAAGAAATGCACCTGTGATATTTGCGGAATATGGTAGGCCCATTAAATTTGTATGGCTGAGATTAAAATCATTTTTGATCGAGGGCTGAGGAATATTCTGCTCATTGAATTTGTACGAAGAAAGGTTGAGATTGAATCTGGACCACATATTTCAACGACCATGATGAAAGTTAGAATGAATATCTACGGTTGAAAGTGGTCCCGCTCATCCAATATGCAGAGAAGTGAATTTTTGGGGTGAGTACACAAAAATATAGAGGTGATAGGTGTTCGAAGGTATAGATGCCAGATGAAAGTACCTACGGCCATAAAACAAGATCGACAACATAGATCACATCCCAGCACCCAACAATTTCTTTCCTGACATGTGTACTAATCAGGAGTGCCATAATGATGGAGCAATTGAAGAAAAGTATGTCCTTTACACGCATTTTGGTAAGGGAGAAGGGGTGTTCAAAGTAAGGGAATCTCGATACCATCACCAGAAGGGATCAATGAAACAATGAATGTCAAATCCACACACCATGAGCTAACTTAGGGCTTATGGAAATTGAGGACGAAGGTCACTTCCGCCATTCATATCATGACGTCATAACAAAAAGGGGCGGCATGGTTGGTATCTCCACATAAGGGTCAGATCCAGAACCCACGTGACTATTGGTGTTGTCATCATGCCGCTCGATGGTGGCGTGTGTAAACATTTGGTAGAGCCATTGTTGAGCTCAACCACCCATCTCGTTATAAGTGCCACAGTCAAAACCATTTGAAGATACAGAATGAGTAAATGTTGAAGAAGAGCAAGGATGACTAAATATTATTCTGCTAAGAATCCTAAGAGTCTTGAAAGAGGGTATTTAAGTACTATCCTTCTTGAGAATTCTATTGTACAATATGTTTTATTAGCTGATGGGCACTGCTCAGAAATTCTATCATTCCTGGACCTGCATGCTAAAACACCTCCAACTATCAGGGTAAAGACATTCATTACATTATAAAAACTTTATGAATTCAGTAAGGTCAATGTAAGGATGTTCATTACATTCTGAGGCTGGTGAGGGAAGTGTTTTCCTAATAAAATGCAACACCACTGGGGAAGCATTACCTAGCGTTCCCTGTCCAATGGGTATCCCGTCGAACCCTTTGAATGTGGTCGTGGACTTCATTAACATAGTTTATAGTATCCATCACTAGGGGCAACCAATCTGAATGAATGCTTGGACTGGGGGAGAGAAGATCAAGGGTCTTTGTCATCATTTTTCGTTGACTCGTATTGACAACTACATCAAGGGTGAAGACAATTCTAAGGAGGTGTTGCACTAACATATCCTATAGGAAGGACCTACTCCTGGTAGAATAAGTGAACAAGAATGATAATCCCATCAAGGATTTGATACTATCGAAAAATAGGGTTTTCTTCTCTAGGTCTACGTAAATAACAGTGTTACCAGGAGACATAGGTACCAAGAAGAATCCAAACACATAAGGGACATAAACCTTCTCTCCAGTTGTGAACATAGGCAGAATTTCCTCATTATCAAACAAATAATGAACATAAAGGTCAGAAGAAAAATGTGTTGGAGCTGCCACCACTCGATAAGGGAAATTTCGTTGAAAAATTCGGAAGTACCAAACACGCGTCACGATTCATGGCAGAAAGGAAAAGGAGTTAAGATGAGTTGACATGGAACCATTGAGAATGCTATGATCCATCATTGTCACATCCAAGGAGAATGCAAATTTCATATGTTGCATCATTTTTTCAGTATACCATGCACATCACTCCATATTCTCTGTTTTGTATACATAGCAATCGTGAACGAATATTCCATGTCTAAGTTTGTTAGGATTTTGATTATAGTTGTAACTAATTTTGGTCATGTTTTGTGGTCAGACTTGAAGGTCTAGGACACTATAAGTATAACCCAAATAGAGGGAGAAAGCGTTGGAACCCATAATACTTTTGTGTTTATGTAATTTTTATCTATTTTAATAAAAGTTGCAGAGCCGGATGTTTCAATTTTGAATGCAAAAATTCATGTGTATTTCTCAATTACAAACTAGCGCCGTTGCCATGGACAAAGGTTCAGATATTCCCTGGGTATGAACAACAAAGTTTCATATTTGATTGTTGATGGTGAACAATGATCAGATATCAACAAGGTTGTATATATTTCACCTGAGGACTCCACCTCGAAGAACCCCATTCCATTGACTCCATTGGTGAAATATCATCCAGAGATATAGCTTTTCAAGAGAACCGAAGGACTCCACTGGGGAAAATGAGATCAGTATAAAGACATGGAAAGGTATTACAAAAAATTAAGGTACTCAAGTTTCAAATTTCTCCAAGAGATCCTATATTTTCTTGTAAATGTTTTTGTATCCTTTCCTAAGCTTATCCCAAAAATCCCTCGTTACTCAATACATTTCGAACCAAATCATAAATTTACTCTTATGTATCCCTTTTTACCAAATGAACATACTTGTTCATTTGGTATATTGGATTTTGATCAATACCTTTATCCGAACCACAGGACATTAAGAAAGAGACGCATGATACCACAATTGATGTTACATCCTTTTCACATAACCCAGTTTCTTCAAATATCCAAAACCAATATAGACCACTTCACTTGCCTCCTATCCTTCATGATTTTCCTTCTAAACACTACAAATACCTTCCTAAGTTTGATGGAGAATCCAAAAACCTTATAGCTGAGAGGCATCTATAAGCCTTTGAGCATTTCCTTGACCTCTTTGATATTTAACATGATGATGCTTGCATGAGGGATTTTTCCCAATCTTTGTAAGGAGATGTTAAAGAATGGTTCAAACACCTGCAGCTAGGGTCCATTAAGGCATGGGAGGAACTATCTTGTATATTTTTGAATTTTTGGGCTAGGAGAAGGTCATTGGACCAAATAATTTCAGAATTTTATTCCATGAAGAAGTAGGACAGTTAAACTATGTTTGGTTTCAACAGGAGGTTTTCAAGTTTTTATTATAATATGTCAAAGGAAATCCGATCATTATAAGTTGATCGACGTCGAGCCAGATCAATGGAGGGAGTATATTTCACAAATGTGACCTGCACGGCAAGAGTCACTTTTTGTATTTTGCGGAATAAGTTAAAACTCCCATAGATTTCAAGGGTCGAGATTGACAGGGGGATAGATCAGCGGTGTACATAAATTCTGATCATCTAAAGTGCTTGCGAAGAGTCGTATTCCAAATCGATGGAATGAGTTAAGTAGGGGATATGTCTCAATGGTGGAGATCAAGTTGGGAGAAGATCTATGAAAGATCAATATTTTTCTTTCTGAATGTGTACAATGAAACGCACCCTTGAGATTTGCAAAATATGGTAGGCCAGTTAAATTTGGACGACAAAGATTAAAATCATTTTTGATCGAGGGATGAGGAAGATTCCGCTCGTTGAAGTTGTATGAAGAAAGGTTGAGATTGAGATTCATGAGATCGAATCTAGGCCACATATTTCAATGACCATGATGAAAGTTAGAATGAAGATCTATGGCTGAAAGTGGTGTCACTCATCCAATATGCGGAGAAGCAAATTTTTGGGGTGAGTACGCAAAAATATAGAGGTGATCAAAGGTACAGACGCTAGTTGAAAGGATATGAAACCATAAAAAAAAATCAACAATGTACATCACATCCCAGCACTCAAATATTTACTTCCTGGCACATTTACTAATCAGGAGCGCCATAATGATGGAGCAATCGAAGAAGAGTATGGCCTTTACACACAGTTTGGTAAGGAAGCAGGGGTACTAAAATCAAGGACACCTTGATACCATCACCAAAAGGGATCAATGAAACGATGAATGCCAAGTCCACACACCATGAGCTAACTTGGGTTTAATGGAAATTGAGGCCATAGGTCACTTCCGCCATTAATATCATGACGTCATAACAAAAAGGGGCAACATGGTTGGTATCTACACATAAGGGTTGGATCCAGAACCCACGTGACTGTTCTTGTTGTCATCATGCCACTCGATTATGGTATGTGCAAATATTTGATAAATCCATTTTCGAGCTCAACCACCCAAATTGTTATAAGCACCACAATCAAAACCATTCGAAGATACTGAATGAGTAAATGTTGAAGAAGAGCGAGGATGACTAAATATTATTCTGCTAAGAATTCTAAGAGTCTTGAAAGAGGGTATTTAAGTACTGTCCTTCTTGAGAATTCTATTGTATGATATATTTTATTAGCTAATGGGAGCTGCTCAAAAATTCTATCATTCCTTGACCTTTATGCTAAAACAGCTCCAACCATCGGGATAAAGATGTTCATTACATTAGAAAATATTTTTGAAGCTAGTAAGGTCAACGTAAGGATGTTCATTACATTAGAAATACCTTCTAAGGATGGTGAGTGCAGTGTTTTCTTAATAAAATGCAACACCACTGCGGAATCAGTACCCAGAGTTCTCGGTCCAATGGGTATCCCACCGAAGCCTCCGGACGTGGTCGTAGACTTCATTACCACAGTGCATAGTATCCATTGCTAGGGGCGACCGGTCTGAATGAATTCTCGTAATGGGGGAGAGAATATCATGGGTCTTTGTCATCATTGTCATTGACTCATATTTCCAAATACATCGAAGGTGATGACGAGCCAAAAGAGGTGTTGCGCTCGCATAGCCTGTAGGAAGGACCTACTCCTGGTAGAAGAAGTGAAAAGAATGATAAGCCCATCAAGGATTTGATACTGTAAAAAAATAGGGTTGTCTTCTCCAGGTCTACGCAAATAACAGTGTTACCAGGAGACATAAATACTAGGCAGAGAGCCAAACAGTACAGAAGGGACATAAAAATTATCACTAGTTGTGAGCACAGGAAGAATTTCCTCATTATCAAACAAAGAATGAAAATAAAGGTCAGAAAAAAAAATTTCTGGAGCTTTCAGCACTCGATCAGGGAAAGGCTGTTGAAAAATTTGAAAGGACCAGACATGCATCATGAGTCGCAGTGGGAAGGAAATCGAGTCGAGCTGAGTCGGCATGGAACCGTTGAGAATTCTCTAAGCCATCATTGTCACCTCCAGCAAGCCTACAAACTTTAGATGTTGCATCGATGTTTCATACTAGCATGTGCATCACTCCATATTCTATGTTTTGTATACATAGCAATCGTGAACGAATATGCCACATATAAGTTTGTTAGGATATTGATTATGGTTGTAACTAATTTTGGTTGTGTTTCGAGGTCAGCCTTGAAGGTCTAGGACACTTTAAGTATAACCTCAACAGAGGGAGAAAGGGTTCGAACCCGTAATACTTTTGTGTTTCTGTAATTTTGATCTATTTTAATAAAATTTGCAGATCTAGATGTTGGTTTTTGAATGCAAAAATTCATGTGTATTTCTTAGTTATAGTCTATGATTTATTTTCTTTATGTGCATGTATTTTTGTTAATATCCCCATTATGTTTTCTCTCATATCTAATATAAGTGTTTAATAATTTCATAATTAATACTTTCCTATGCTATGTCTATCGTCTCTAATATTCACAAATTACTTCTACCAAAGTTGATGCATAATTCATCTAATTGGTGCTCTGCGTTAATGGGTTGTCAACTTTCTTCCTTTTCCACGAGACCAAAAATATATTGACTGTAGATGAAGTACTACCTTACATTTGCAAAAATTCCCCATGCAAATTTCTCTATGTCTTTTGATAGTTGTGACTCCATATCCCAATCGTTCTTGCCTTGTTTTCAACCATGAAATCAACTTAAATTTGTTCTATCTTTAAATATGGCCTTGATAAATAATATTGTGAGAGATCCCTCTCTGGAAAGGAAGAATCCAACTCTCCTTTCCTAAAGTTGTTCTGCTATTACATCGAGGTCCTCCTTCCACAACCTTCGGTGCGATTCTAAGTGCTAAAAAAAAAATTCCCTCGTTAGTTATATGACATTTTTTTAAGCCACATATTATTTTCAAGTTTTTCACTCAAAATCCTCCAAAGCCGGGATGGTGAAGTTGGTGATTATGCCTTATGAGGGTTATTAAGGGAAAGGGTCCTATGTATTATACCATTCTAGTCATATTACCAAAGTTTCATGGGCATGCACTAAGTTTTTCCTAATATTTTTTAATTTTTAGATTTTTAATAAAATCATGATAAGGTGTATTTTATTTGTAAATTTTCAAATGGTCATAAAAGTGGACCTAGGGAGCCAAATTTTCCATGGAGGTGCTTGTTTTCAAACTCAGAGCATGAACTATACCCCAAACCCCAATTTTACTAAGTTTTAAGTGATTATTTATCACTTAAGTGAAATTATCTCTGAAAAAGGAAAAAAGTGAATAAAAAATTAGAATAAGGAAAAATATGGAGAAAAAACACATCCCTAAATCAGTGGGAAATTGTCCCAGACATGTTCCAAGTTAAATAAGGATGACGTTAGGGATAATTGGAGACCGAATCAAGATCAAATCAATTTGATTCCAATCAAATCCATGAGGGGGGAAATTTCTCCTTAGAGGGACACATTTATTCATGACAGAGCTCACCTCTTGTTGTATATGTGTCACAAAAAGGCGCAGGGGTGAAATACCTTACGAGAGTTGTCTCCTACCACCTCTAGTTCACTCTAGTTCTCCCTCAATCTTCTCAAAAATCTCCAATACTTGGAAAATCCTCCCCCCCCCTTTGGGTTTGCTCTCATTTTCCCTATTAAGTGAGGCTTTATTCCTCATTTGGGAGTATGCATTGAACCTCTGCTCATTGTATTATTGTTATTGCATATTTTCTTAATTAAATGGAAGTATTTGGAGGCTTATATGTGGCGTTGCATTGTTATCTTGTAACTTGGTTAATTTTGAGGTGAAATCGGTTGAATCTCATGTTTTCATTTTGTCAAATAATGTTGCTTAGATCCGATTTATTTTGAATAAGTATTTGCAATTGTTAAATATACTTAGTTGTATTTCATTATTAGAATATTGCAAGAGAAATAGACTGGACATGGTAAAATGCTTAGTATATACAAGGTACTACAGGAAGTTTATTAGGGTGTACACGCATATCACAACCCCACTAGAAAAAATGTTGAAAAAGGAGGTCAAAATTAAATTGAACAAGGAATGTCAGCAAAGTTTATATAGCTTGAAGTAGAAACTAATTACTACAACAATTTTAGTATTTCTAGATTGGAAGAATAAATTCCATGTCCACATAGATGCATCATCTTTAGCATTAGGCACATTTTTTTATTAGCTAGGGGAAGGATATTTGGATCATCCCATTTATTTTCCAATAGATATTTGTTGAATACTAAATAGAATTACACTACTATAGAGAGTGAAGGATTGGGATTTGTGTATGCACTATAATATTTTAGGAATTATCTATTTGGATCACACTTTAAGATTGCACATATCATTCTATGCTACAATATTTATTCAACAAGCAAGCGTTGGGGGGGGGAGAATATAAATGGTTTTTATTATGTTAGGGGTATGGATTTGAATTAATTGTGAAACCAAGAAAATTAAATTTAGGAACTGACCATTTGTCGCACGTATTAACAAGAGAAGATGTAGGAAATAGGGATGAAAACCAAATGCACATTTGTTATCAATACAGATTGTTGATGATTACTCTATAGATATTTCCCAATTTGTAATATCCACATTTTGGAAGCACTATGTTTCACCACTATGCCCTTTAAATTACCATGGGATGGAGTCAAAATTAATTATTGAAGTAGGGAATTAATTTTACACTATAATTAATTTAGACCATGAAAGGGTGGTGTAGGCCCACAATTTTTGAATGTTTATCTATCTAATTTTTTGTTTTTGAGTTGGACATGGTCGAGGTGGCTCCATAGGGATCACAGATAAATGGATAATCCCATATGAGTCGCTTCCTTCAAGGGATTTGGGAAAAGTATCTAAAACAAACTAAGAAGCATAAAGCAAGAAAGATGCTCAAAAGAAGAAATTCAGAGTTTCCATATTTTTGCAAAAGGCTCAAGAAGGATTAACAACACCCAATAAAGCTTCAGTTTCCAAATTTGTCTAAGGAGGGTGCACTCAATGAGAGAGAGTGGCTCCACATGTACAATTGACTTTCCAAAGAATGACCAACTCATTAATGGTTTGAACTTTGAAAAAGAAGGAATTAGAGGAGGGAAAAATATACTAGGAGTTTACAAAAGGAATATGATAGCTTCCTTGAAGGATATTTAGCCATTTTTTCATTTTACATAAAGATATTTGAGCTTTTCTTTGCTTGGGTGATGCACCCCTTACAAGTAGTAGGGAAATGTGCCCCTATATAACATTAAGGAAGGTGATATCCAGTCTTATTCAAAAATTTTCAAGTTGCACTAATATTGTAGTTCCATTCTACTTCATGTCCATTTGATATGTTGTCATTATTGTCTTAATCCAACATCATTTTAGTATTGTTTCTTATAGTGTGTTGTAGCTTGCAAAGATGGAGATTCAAGGTTTGTGCCCCTATGAGCTCCTATAGTAGCTCAAGCATGAAATATTTTATTTAATGTGTTGTAACATCATATGCTTCTCTTATGCAATAATAATATACACTTCGCTTACTCCAACATTGTTGAATTGTTATCCTATGTTACAATTATTCTGTGCAGAATGACATTTTGCAAGTTTGGTTGTAATTGACTAATGATAGTGCTTCCAAATATCTAATTAATGATTTTTGTGGTTCATTTAAATACTTTTAATATCTACTACAAATATTCTATAGGAAATAGTGACCCTTAGACTCTCCTTGAAAGTGCAATTTCCCCTACTCTCAAATTCATTGGAAATATGACTAGTTTTGAGATTTAATGTAATTACCTGATATATGGACCACGAAATAGAGTTTTGTATGTTTATGCAAGTATTTAATACATAATACTATCCATTCCAACATTCATATATGGAAATTCCTCCTGAGTGCACTGCCACATGAAGGCTGGAGTATATGGTGGTACTTAATCCCTCGAAGTCATTGAGGTCGTGACCTGGTTTACTGTTACATCTTTGAAAGGTGGGGAATGAACTCCAAGAACTAAGGAGGAAGTATTTTATGGTGTTTTTTGCAGGTGGGAGAGTTTTAACAGACAATGATGGCGGATGAAGGGGGGGGGTGTCTCTACCGCCCAACTCCCTGAAGCAAAGGAACTGAAAATTAGTGAGATCCCAATTAACCAGTCTAAACTGTTGATTTTAGGTACAATGGGAAAGGACTGAAAACCTGAAAAATGTATGCTGAAAGCATCTTTGATCCCATCCATGGTGGTTATATCTTCAAACCTGAGAGATTGGATCTAGTTTATGTCATACCATGCTCTAATTGGTAAATTCATCAATATTCAGCCATCCTAGAAAGCATTGATATGGTGGATCAACTCTTCTTGGAAACCGAAGGGGTATTTTTATCTCCAATTGGGGTTAAAGGGATTCTTCACGATCTCATTTATCATTTTGGAGGATAGGAACTGTATCTTGGATGGAGGTCCTTATTTCTATTACTCTGTCGGTCTCTTCTTACGACCCTGGAAAGAGAAATTATGTCCAGAACAAAAAGACATGTGAATTTCCCCTGTTTGGATTAGGCTGTACAAACTTCCTAGTTAGTATTGGGACCCAAAAATATTGGAACATCTAGGAAATTGTTTAGGGAAGTTCATCAATATCTCTGAACAAACAAATATTCAATGTTATACTGACTATGCTCAAATATGCGCTTATATGGACCTATCTAAGGCACTACTGGAGCCAATTAGGATGATAGGGGATGATGAGGACTAGATGAAAAACCTAGACTATGAACAAATTCCCTTTAGATGTCGTAGATGTCTTGAATATGGTCACTTATTTAGAGAATCTCTTATAATGAACCTAAGCAGAAGCTGAGAAATTAAGGAGATTGAGTTGATATGGGTTTTACAAAAGTTGCATCTCGAAAGAGAGAAAGCCGAAAATAGGAACATTAAGAAATTCATAAGAAAATTGCTACCTCAAACCCTTTCGGAGTTTTGGAAAATAATGAGGGAGAGACCTCGGAAACAAGGTGCACCATGAACAAGGGCCCCAACTTGGAGGATGAAAATCCTGACCAGAATCCTGTAAAAGAATTAGAATTGGAAAAGAATAATAAAGATGAAAGTATGAGACAGGAATCTGAGGAGGAAGCCGAGGATATGGATATGGGGGAATTGGATATGGAAGGGATTGAAAAAACATGTATAGAGAAAGACAAAGGGTAAGTTACCTAGGAACAAGTTATCCTCCTTAAGGAAGATATTTTGAAATCCAGGGCCTCTATTCTATTGGGAATCAGTTCGGGATCCCATAAAGAAACAAAAAAGAAAGTTGAGGAGCAGGGGAGGAAGACTGGTCAAAAAAACAAACAAACAAAGGGTTGCAAACGTAGGGAGGAGGTCAGTTGAGTTGGGACAATAATCGACAATGAAATATTCCCTAGGGATGTAATGCAAGGATTAAATATCCCAAGAAAGATTAAAATTCTAAGAAAAAATATTAAGAAGACAAACCCAACAATTGTCTACTTGCAAGAAACAAAGTGTTTATCATATCAGATCCAGGAGCTTAAGCGAAAAATCTAGGAAAGATGTGAAAGTATGGGGATAGATGCAACAAGATTTTCTATAGATCTAAGTATCCTTTGGGATCCATCCCGGGTTAACCTGAGTGGGTTTCAAGGAACTCGAAACTCGTTCACAACAAATTTTAGGGTTATGGGTTTTCCTATCACTAGGATGGTAATGAATTTCTATGGGCCTCAAAAAGCAGGGGATAAACGTGGTTATCTTAGCTCTCTCAGAAGTCTGAGGGAGATATTTCCTAATGACCATTGGGTGGTGGGAGGTTATTTTAATCTAATCACTTCTTTGGAGGAAAGAAAAGGTGGAAGACATTGCTTAGAGGAATAATGTGATATTATGAGAGAAACCATAGAGAAACTTGGTTTGGTGGATATCACTCTAGGGGAAGGATGGTTTACATGGAATAATAAAATATCAGGAGACCTCCATATTGCTTCAATATTGGACCAATTTTTAGTTATAGAATCAATAATAGACTTGGGAAGTGAAATCCATAGTGCAACGCTCCCAGGGATGGGCTCTGATCACTAGCCGATTGAACTTATGTGGAGTGGGATAGGATCACAATTTAAGTAACCATTCTATTTTGAAAAATTTTGGTTGGAGAATCCAGACTTTGAAGAAAAAATTAAATCCTGGTGACGAGAAATGTGTGAAGGTCAAGAGCATAGTATTTATAATTTCTAGCAAAACTTGAAGGGTTTGAAATCCAAGATCAAGAAGTGGAATAAGGAGGAGTTTGGGAATATTTTCCTTGAGAAGAGATGGCTGGAAGTCCTCCTCTAGGAGATCCAAGATATTCGGACTAATGAAGGATATTCTATGGCCTTGAAAGAGGAAGACCGAATAGTGGAAGCTAAGCTAGAATAAAGGGAGAAACGAGAGGAAATTCTGTGGTGGGAAAAATCTAGAATTCGATGGCTTCAAGAAGGAGAGAAGAACACCAAGTTCTTTCAGCACTCTGTTATCCAGAATAAAAATTTCAAAATAAAATCTTTTTGCTTAAAAATGTCAGGGGATAAATGGTGGAGATGAGGGAAGACATTGAAGTTGTCTTAAACTCTCACTTCTCAGATATTTTAATAGATCCTATGAGGGATCTCTTAGTGGATATAGAATTTATTACAAGAGGAATCCTAAATTTGGTCTTCAATTAACATAATCAATTACTAATGAAGACCATCACTCTACAACAGGTTCAAGAAGTGGTTTTTCAAATGAAGGAAGGAACCTCCCTGGGTCCGGATGGTTTTACAGTAAAAATTTTTCACCATTTATGGGAGATGGTCAAGATGGATGTTTGGTGAATAGTGGAAGATTCCAGGATTTCGGGCCACATTCTGCCTGCTCTAAATGCCACCTTCCTAACCCTAATTCTGAAATATGAAGGAGCGGATACCCTGGACAAATTTAGTCATATCAATTTGTGCAATGTCATGTACAAAATTATTACTAAATTCATAGCTAATCGACTGAAACCCATTTTGCCAACTCTTATATCTCTGGAGCAGTCGAGTTTTGTGGAACGAAGGCAGATATCGGATGGGGTTATTTTGGTTCACAAAATTTTACACTCTCTAAAAACTAAAAAAAAGCAAGTATGTTGGTCAAATTGGATATTCCTAAAGCTTATGACAAATTGAATTGGCAATTTATCAGGAAAATACTTGAAGCTTTTGGTTTTAATCGGAACTGGGTTAACTGGGTTATGAATATGGGTTCTTCATATTTTTTCTCTATTCTTGTGAATGGGGTTCCCTCTGGAATCATTAAACCCTTAAGGGACATTAGACAAGGGGATCCCTTTTCACCGTTTTTGTTTATTCTCATGGATGAAGGCTTACGGAGATCTATTTTGGCCCTAAGAGATAGCAATTCCATAAGAGGTTTAAGGGTGACCACTAGAGGGGAAAGAAAAATCCACCAGCAATTTTTTGATGATACCATGCTTATGGGACATCCCTCTGTTCAGGAGGCTGGTATTTTCAAACAATGTCTAGAACTGTTAGGTCGAGCATCAGGTTTAGAGGTGAATGAATAAAAATCTCAGGTTTTCTTATTTAACACTCCTAGGGTTACCCACCACAATATTTGTCGAATCTTGGGGTTTCAGGAAAGCTCCCTTCCGTCCAAATACCTAGGTACTTCCCTAATCAAATCCATTGCTAAAAAGGGTTGTTGAATTGATGTGCTTGATAATATTAAGAAATTCTTGGGTAATTGGACGTTGAGACCACTAAACCTGGTTGGTCACCTGGTTCTGGTTAACTTTGTTCTCCAATCCATGCCGACTTATATGTTTTCCTCTATGTTGGCTCCAAAAAATATTCTGAGGTATCTACAAAATATACAAAGAAAGTTTCTTTGGAGAAGAACCCAGGATCCCCACAAATGGCCCTTGGTCAAATGGGACATTGTTTGCACTCCCAAGTCGTAAGGAGAGCTCAGGATTCGCGACCTAGAAAAGGAAAGCATAGTGGCCGGGGAGAAACTCTAGTGGTGTTGGGTAACTCACAACCAGGAACCCTGGGCCAAATTATGACATGAAAAATATGCACAAGGTTGGGATGCACAAGATTTGATTTGGTTCTTTAGGGATAAACCTGAGTCGCACATTTGGTGAGCGGCTTGGCAAGGCCGAAGCTTAATTCAGGATCACAATTTTTGGGAGGTTCAAAATGGCAATATGGCTAGGATTTGGGAGGATTCATGGAACAACTCCCACCTCTAGGGGGGCAACATTCTATTTGGTTCAAGAGGAATGTAGGTCTAGGGGCATTTCTAGGGTTAAGGATCTCTAGGGGGATAAGTAACCCCTAAACTTTTATCACTCCTGGACTCCTCGAAACTAGATGGAATAGTTAGGTCCAAGGGAAGAATCTGATCACCTAGAAGAGGATCTCAATAAATGAAAAATCAAATGGCATGAGGGTAATGATAAAATTCATTAGGTTTACTCTTAGAAAGGTGTTTTCTCTTTAAAAGAAGCCTATACTATTTTGATTCGCAATGATCTGGACCAGGAGGTAAAAACCTATAGCACATTATGGGAGAAGAAAGTCTAGCCCAAGATTTCAATTTTTTGTTGGATGGTGCTAAGAAAAATAATTTTAACAGGAGAAAAATTACAAAATTGAGGGATGGTCAGACCATATTGGTGCTCCCTATGTGAACAGGCAGAGGAGACTTTCGCACGTCTTCTAAACTCCTACGATTTCTCTTCTACACTCTAGGACCATGGAGCGATGATATTCCACTGTTTGACCAGGTTACGACATAATCCAGTTAGATCTCTGATAGATTTGTCCAAAAAACCTTTCCAAAATCGCATTCTTAACCGTCTTTGGGAAATATTCCCTTCGTTTCTGATGTGGGAAATATGGCGTGAATGAAACTCTAGAATTTTTAGGAAAAAGGATAGTCTGATTAGAAATGTCTGGTATGGTATTACCAGTAAAATGACTGAAACTATTCTTACAAGAAATTGGGAGAATACGGACTAGGAGCTGGCTGGCAATGAGAGGCATATTATGCATGACTAGGGCTTCAGGGGCATTCCAATAACACTAAAGGAAAGTGTCGCAGAACCTCAGAACTTGCAGAGTCCAGATAGATGGCTCCCTCCTCCTTATCTTGTCCAAACTATATTTTATTGGGGTGTTTAAGGGTAATCTAGGCCCAATCGGGTATGGTTTTATCATTCGTGATCAGTGAGGGGCCATACGAGGTTTCGAAAATGGCTTCTTGGGCAGGGAGACCAACAATACAATGGAGATTGAGGGTCTACTACAGGTTTTGGAGTGGGGTATGGAAAACTTTAACATGTCGATGTTCATGGAAGGAGACTCAAAAATTTTCATCAACATGGCTACAAAGATGCAACGTGGCACCCAGAGTTTAAAGGTGGTCGCCTCATGGCGTTTGGAAGGTCGGGTGGAGACCCTACGTAGCCTACTAATAAACAGGTCAGTGGTATGGTTCTCTCATGTCAGGAGGGGTGGAAACAATATGGCTGAAAACTTATCCAACCTTGGATTTAACATGCATAGAACCATCAGGGAGAAGGACTGGGAAATGATCCACGATGGGATGGACCACAACAGATGTAAGTTCCTTGAGCTACAAGACAAGGATAACCTCTTCGTGGATGTCTGGAAGGGACACCATGCATGTGGAGGATCATGATAGCATGTGGAATAGTGTGGTGGAGATATTTTATCTTAAGTAATGACCAGATGCTCCATTAATATCATCTAACGTGTGCATACGATTAAGCTCAGTCAACGGTGGGAGGTACAAAGTCATATGAAGTCTATAAGTGGAAAGGTTAAGTGCATAAATGAAAAGATCTGTTTACGATTTGGGGATGGGAAAGGTATCATCATAGTCTGGCGTGTGATCATAATGATGAAGGGAAGGATTGGGCTATTTAGAAGGATGCAGGGTGGTGAAGAGAAAGACATGTTTTTGCTGTGTGTTTTCTCTTATGTTTCCTGTGCTAACCTTTGGAGTTTGCATAGTTGTGTTGGTTGGCTTATTATGGAAGGTGGTAAGAGAAAAGGTAAACAATTAACTAATCAACTGAAATCTCATTAGAGAGTGTCGAGGGTGCAATGCTAAGCTCTGTCGGAATCAAGTATCTATAAGCTCGAACTTCCTTTGGAGATCTAGAACCGCATTGCGGAAACAGAAAAGAACCTTTGGTAGGAGTTAGATCACCAAAAGTTGAGGGAAGAGTGCAAGAAGGTAGAGGATTGGATCCTAGATCCCAGCCACATGGTGGGTCATGTAAGTATGTATGAAAAAACAATTGTTGTTTACTGGTTGATGAAGAATCTAGTCGTTCGGATAGACCAGGATAGGAAAAATGTCAATAAGGGGGATAATGCTGAGGATTCTTGGAAATCCTCTATATCTGCTATTATCTAGTGTGTGGAAGTGAAATTTGAATTCCTTATCTCTTGTATGGGCTTTCAGTATCTGCCTTCTCCTCCTCCTGGAGCGCTGAAACCAGAATTTCTGGGTACCAATCAAGGTGGCAGGCATGATTTGACTTATATTTTATTATAAGTTCATTTTTTTGTTGGTCTCGGTATGGTTGTGATTTCAATCCTTATATGTTTCCTTCTATATGTTATTTGTAAGTGTTATAAGTTCTATTGTAAAGATGTATGGTCTTGATTATCGTGTCTTTTTTGTCGAAAGATGGATTTTAGCTTTGTCTTGGGAATGGCATGAAGGATGTTTTGTCTTGGGAATGTCCTGAAGGATGTCGTACTGTTCATGTTGGCAAGGGGTTTGATGGTTTTTGAGTCTCTAAATTCTGGTTTTAATGGGATTTGATTATGTGGGCATGGGATAAGAGTTTTTGGGTTAGTCAATTTTGGAAGAAGGGACTATCTGATTATCACTCATATAACGATGATCGGCTCTGTAATGATGTTTGTAAGGACATTTTTTGTTGTTAATATAATGTTAATATTTTTACTTACAAAAAAAAAACATTCATATATGGAAATTGGGTCTTCCACTTGTACTTGTATCCATTTGGAAATCACCTAATTGAGCTGTCCCAAATCTATTACTTTACTCCTAGTCACATATTCTTACAATATAAAAGTATGTGGTTGAGTGCAGTGACTAATATGAAAGGTTGGATTTTTCTAAAGAATATTTATATTCAAATTGCACTAGTAGAAGAGAATTTTCCACATAATTCCTAGGGTCATTTCCTCATAGTCTTTGGCTTTGCCAAAGGGTCATCGCAAGTGTGATTCACTTCAAAATGTGCAACTATCAAGGTAAGTGTTGAATATACCTATAATATTTTATTCTTAAATTCAAAATGAAGGTTCCCATAATTAAATCATATGTTTCTAATCCCAATTCATTCCTCAAAACCAAAATTCTAGTCCCTTTAGTGCCATCTGAAATTATTTGGAAACAACCAATTTCCTCCTCCTAGTTTCTTATTCTAGAACCTAGTCTTAACTTTACTATTTTTTTTTTTGATTGAGGAGATAATATTGAAAAATATATCTAAATTTCCATATTGGGGATATTACATAGTTCTTGAACATAGTAGTATCCCCACCCAACTTTATAGTTGCACAGAAGAGACATCTAGTAGTAAAGGAAACAAATTATCATCTTATAGCGAGGACGTTATATAAGTTAGGTGTATATTGTATTATAAGGTAATTTTTATCACATAATGACAGGATTATGATACTATCAAAGGAACATGAAGGAGTTATGAGAGGCCAGTATGCAAGGAAAGTGACAGCTCATAAAATTTTGTGTGCATCACTTTTCTGGCCCACCCTTCGTAAGGATGCAAAGTAGTTCTTCCAGACCTGTGATGTTTGTCAACGAGTGGGAAATCCATATAGAATATATAATATTCCTTTAGTACCACACGTTACATTGAAATTATTTTTTAAATGGGAATTTGATTTCATTGAACCAATGAACCCACCAACAAAAAAGGTCAAGAACAAGATATATAATCACTATGACATATTACTTGACCTGTTAGGTTGAAGAAAAACCTATCAGAGATTGCAACTCACAGCAAGTTGTGTGGTTTATATTTGAGAATGTTGTTACAAGGTTTGGATGTCCAAGAATACTTATGAGTTATTAGAGGAACCATTTTCTGAATAAAATGTTTGCATCTTTGATAGAAAATTTTCAAATTTACCACTAGAAGAGCACACCTTATCATCCTCAAGCAAATAAAACAATGGAAGCTTTTAACAAGTTCTTGAAGCATGGGAATATTGGACAACATGTAAAATGTTGACAAGACATACACCATTTCGACTAGTATACATCCTAGAGTCAGTGATATGCATGGAGTTCGTTGTTGTGAGTTTGTGCATGCTACGCTGACAAAGCTCATGGATTTTGGTGCAGTAGAGAAAAGACTATTAGAGATAGTGGAACTAGAGGAGGCCCTCTTTGTCGCAAGATTTCATCAACATATTTAGAAAGTGTGTGAAAATGATGGCATGATAGACATATTAAACAAAATAAGTTATAGATAGGAGATCTATTTTTTTCTCTATGAAAGCAATTTCTTGAAACACCCAAGAAAGTTCTAAATGAAATGGTTAGGTCTGTATGTGATAACATTTGTGAAAAATAGAGGTGTTTTTTAGTTGGAAAAATTAAATGAGTAAATCATGAAAGGGATTGTTAACTGAAATTGGATGAACCTATATAGGGACAACCATCCTTTCATGCATTAGCCTATGGAAACAAAAGTGGGCAATAAAAATATGAACAAGAAAATTTCGCAGAAACAAAGGTAAATATTGAGATCCAGTAGAAGGTGCACATGAAGGAGAATTTATTGCACACAAATACATCCAATAAAAATACCTACACAAATCATGAGAAAAGAATTAAAGAGGAAACAATATGAATATATGGTGGAAACACGTCATCATAAATGAAATGTGGCAACAAGATTTTGACATGGTGGAAAATCTAGACCATAATTTGCTTGAAGATACAAATTTAATGAAGGATCTGGATAAGCATTGAATATGAATAGGGTCAGATTGAAACTTTGACGTGCAACAAACCAAAATAGCTAGTAATATCCTATAAAATAATACAAGGGTGATGAGAAAGGGTCATAGTTGTGTGGACATCCATAGAGAATAGAGAGCCAAGTAAGTTGCAAAAAAGAGAGAGCAGAGTAAGTTGTAAAGAAAATCAAGTGAGTTACAAGAAAATCCCAGTAATTCATAGATAGAGGTAAGCTATAGAGATTCATGATGCCAAAGAAGATAAGAAAATATACACTACAAACAAAGAAACCATGCATAGAGAAGCCATCAGTACTTATAAAGGAAGATAGCCTAAGAGAAAAAACATCAAATCCAAGTATGGGAAACTTCCCAAAGGCCTATGTGCTACCTAGGAAGCCTACAAAAAAGCCAGTTAATCTTCCCAAGGAAGCAAAGTATAGCCTCCTCACACCAATTATTTCACCTAGGCTCGGTATTAAGGGAGATATGTTGGGAAGAATAGCAACCCTGTGGCTTTCAGACCATGACCTTGAAATTTTGGTAACATTTTTCTAGATTTAGCACTAGGAAAATATTTGTGCACGAGAGTCACTGCAAATATAAGAGTACTCATGATCAAACCACATGAATGGGAAACAAGACTACAATGAACATGCATACTAAACCTATTGGAAATCCACATTTTGGTATGAGCAAAAAAATCAATGCATGTGTTACGTTATTATTAAGCTGCAAAACAACCAATGTTGATTGACAGCTAGCTAATTGCATAGATCACAGGATTTCCATCACCATGGGAATACCAAGTACCATTTTTCATGTACAAGACATAAGAGAAACTCCTAGCAGAAAGGATGAAGGATAAATACAACACACAAATAGCATAACATGGGTTGGATGTCATAGGAATCAATGATGATGATGATGCAAGTTATGGCTTGGAAATTTCTTATGAAATGTCATAGACGTCAAGTTTCTACAGGAGTAATAACAGCTGCAGAGAAGTGTGTAGCACAAGTGCATATGAACTAGGTGACATTTCTGGTGAACCAACTTTTGGCTAACTGTTGGGAAGCACCAGATAAAGGTACAGAGCTCCAGTATGCATGGTTACTAATTTTGATTACATTAGTTACTTGGAGGGAACCAAAAGAAACTCAATTCCTAGAAGGTAAAAAATAACCATGCCTAGAAAGAGGATATGATTCCTTGTGGCATATTACTAGGGAAAATTTTAACGATCCATAATTTTTTGAAAGTGTAGAAACCTTGGAAAATCTTGCTAATTCTTAAATTTGTAACCATAAAATTTTGGCAATTTTAAAATATACAATTTCTAAGGACTTTATATAGTTTTTGGATCATTTTGACATTTTTTAGAGTAAAAACAAATTATCCCATGGAAATTCGGCAAATCACCTTTGAAGAAAAAGGAAAATTGGTGAATTGTTTTCTAGAAAAAAAGGTCAAAGAATAGCCCATGGGATAAATTTCATCCCTAAAATTCTCCTTACATATCGTGCACAAAAATCATCTGATGGAGAACAATGTTATATTTTATGTTTATAAGGAGACAAATTGACAATGTATTGAGAATACACTACACATCCAACCTCAAATTGTTGAAGATTACAAAGGAATTGTGTGATTCAAATTAGGGCCACACAATATGTACATCCAAGCAAAGCCTTGTTCTAGATGGAAACACAACAAGAGGAAAGAATCAAAGGGATAAGATATACATGGCTTACATGAAGATGACTTAGAGAAGATTGGAGATCAGGTGAATGAAGTGACTAAAGAAGCATTGCAATGATCTATGAAGAAACAAGAAGAAATGCATACAACAGTATAGGAGCAGATAGCTTCAATGCACTAGATTTTGGAATCAACTAGGATGACCAAAAAAAGAAGAATAGATAGGGAGCACAACAAATATAATAGATCAGTGAATGATGACATCTCAACCATCATTAGCATCAAAAAAGCATCGGATTATGAATATATCTGTAGGAGCCTTAATGTTCCCCACAACATAAATGCAGGAGCATTCTCAAGCATTAAGTCATATTGACTTAGTGTTGTCATAGTTACCAGTTGACATGGTACATAGCTTGTAGAAAAGTGTCACTATGAGATCCAATTGTTCATAGAATCAAATTCTATGTAGTTGGTCAAAGTTGCTACAAAAAATGGCACACTACAATCAAAATGCAGTAAACTCATTCTAGAACACGATGAGGTTGCATAGAGAAACACAAGATTAAAACGGAAAGGGGAGAATCTATGAAAAAACATCCCCAAAGTACAAGCGAAAAAAAAATACCTCCTTGGAAAATAAAGTGACAAAGATAAGATAAGTCATTCAGGTATTCACCGTGAATATAGTTGATTTGGAGGAATGCACCATGCCGAGTACCCCACCTAAATAAAAGGAACAAAGGGATAAGACAACCATGACAACAATATAGAGTATTAGTAGTTTGAATGAGGAATGTGCCAAATTATATGAAGAGAGTACACAAGTGTGGACTCAATTGGCAGAGGATGTAGAACTACAAATAGTAGAATAGAGGTTGTAGCCTACACAGGAGAAGGCATAAAAGCTCAAAGAAAATTTAAGTACTTTTTCAGTGCCAGAACGAATGCCTACAATGGGTGAGAATAAGTAGTTGTACCTAGAAATAAATCATATAATATCTTAATAGTAGTTTAAATTGCATAAGCTTTATCCGTTGCAATAGGAAGCATTCTAAGGGATAGATGAAATTACGAGTACACATACCAGAGTAAAGGAAGCAATGCAAGAAAACATAGAGAAACTAAATACTCTCATTATTTTGCAAACAATAGAGGATATTTTGGCCCAAGGATCATAGGCAAAGGATAAGGTCGCATTAGAGAAGGAAACACTTTATAAATTCATTGTGACATGGAAATAAACGCAACACAAAGACTGAGTGGCTCGATATGAGCCATGGGTGAGTGTTGGAGGCCTGTTGGGATAGAATTTTGGGGATAAGTTTTGGAAAAACTACAACGCACACAAAAGAAGGAAATCTAGTTGCCTCAATTTCATATGTAAGGACCAGTGCACACAAAAGAAGGAAAATTGTTGGAATTCATTAGGCATTTTTGGCCCATTTGTTATAGGCGAAGCCCCATTGTAATTATATAAATATGTAAGGGTTTTGGGATGTTAGGTGGTATGGTTTTGAAGTTACAATATGTAAGGGTTATGGGATAGAGGGTATGTCTTATGCATAATGTATGAGAAAAATGCACAGGTTTTGTAAGGGTTGTTTTGAATGACAATAAGAAGTTGGTTGGTATGGACATAATGACTATGTGTTGTGATTTGTTTAATGTTCTAGTTATTGTGCACATATGATACATTTTCTTTCATGTATGTTGCTATGAATATGTTATATATTTATGCGCACATGTTATGAATGCTTAGTATAATAGTTAGAATGAATTCCTTCCATCCCTTCAACAGTGTAGAAACTTGGTTCCTGTAGTGTCCATATATACCTTTGGTGAGGCTTCACCTGCTTGTGGATGATTCCAAAAGGGAAAGTATCTAAGGGTTTTGTTGGTGAATTCATATTCAACCCTTGGTATTCCCACTACATGCCAACATATGGTCCCAAATTTTTACCCTTTATTCAACAATATAGTGAAAATTCAAAATAAAATACGCCTGAGTTGCATCCATAAGTCTAATGAAGTAAGCTAACGCCCTTTTTTTACTAAAATCTTATTCCATGGATTTGTTCAAATAACTATTCCTTTTTTTTTACAATTTTTTAAAACAAGACTCCATGCCATTAAATCTAAGAGAACTATATAACATACAAATTAATCACATAACAGAGCTGGAATGAAAGCTTCATTAAGTGTGAATCCAACATAAGCAAATGCCAATTTGATTTCCTATATTTCATCTTCTTGCACACAACATTCACATTAGTTGTTCAAGTACATAGAATCATCCCTCCATGTCAGTATATTGTTGTTTTGCTAGATTTGCATTGCCACTGACGCATAATGAGAGACCATCATTAGCTTGCACTTACCTTTAACTTCTTATCTTGTCATAGGAGTAGGATAACAAGTCAAGGTGGCCTCGCAAGGATAATGTAACTTTTATTTTGTTAAATATATTGAAATTGTCAAATTTTAATTGCATAGATGGATTGAATACCTTTAAAACCCCTTATTGTACTTGGATTATAAATTAGTGCACCTAAAATTTGCAATTTCAACAAACAATGATAAATTTTCCTAGATTCTTGTGAAAAATCTCGAGATCCATGGCTTCACTACACATATGGCAATCATGTAAGTGAAATATAATTGATTAAGTGACACAAATGACCCCATATAATGTTATTCCACATGACATCTACAAAATATTGTCCATGCATAGTAGGAGTCATAGGGTGTTCACTTAGTAAACTGATGGCATTCCACATTCATTTATGGAATAGTAAATAATACCTCTAATTCATTTTCTATCTCCCAAGACTCATTTTTTGAACCCCCATTCAACACATTTGTCCAATCAAACCCCCTCTTATCTTTGCTAGAATCCTAGCGATCAAATTTTTCATGACATTTTTCACTCCTTGTGTCATCAATGGCTTGAAACAATGTATAGTCTCATAGTGAAGGATCCTTGGTTGGGTTTTGGTGAGAGTTATAAATGTATTGTTAGGAAATTGACCTAGTTCATTTTTATAACATTTTCTCCTTCCTACCATATAGACTACCATTGTCTTTCCTTGTATTAGTCATTGTCTTTTCCTTGTATTAGCCATTTCAATGCCATCCATTAAGTAAAATTTAGGTACTGACTTCGAATTTCAAAGGCTTGAACATGGGAATAACCGATAGGCCAAGAACAATCATTTTTAAACACTTGGGGTAAAGTTAGTACATGATTGAGCTTACAACATTTGAAATAACAAGCTGAATTATTTCGAACATATTTGCATTAATTAAAAAAAAATCAATTCAAAATGTTGTGATTACTTGAACTCCAATCTAAGTCGTGTAGTATTACCATGCAAAGCCAAGGTGTTGTCATTATTGGAATTTCTACCTATTCCTCCATCCCACCCAAGATTTCTAACACTATCCTGCAACACATCAACATCCTTTTATCACTTAGCTTGGGTAAAACAAAACTCAAGTGACAGACATGGGTTACACTACCCAAGAGAATAAAAAACCTTCAAAAACCACAATAATTTTTTCTTAATCCACATCTCAAACAACACTTAAACTAACACAAATTCCCTTTTTCTAAAATCCCTATATCCATATCCATATATAAATTAGAATACAACCCCTAACACCTATATTCCATAAGTATATAAAATACCCCTCTCACCTTTTATGACCAAGTAAGCTTTGAGTTTATCATGCCAAGATGTGGATCCTGTAACCCCATAGAAATAAAATGTGTAATGTGCACACTTAACGTTACACATATGTAAAATAATAATATAATAATAACACATAATTATTTGAATGAGTTTAAATACAAACATATACAGGTCAATCAATTGGTATCAGAATATGTCATCCAAAGCAGGTGAGCTACAATAAACCTTTCAAAATTCAAACTTTATTTTAATTTTAAAATCCTCAACATAAACAATTATGGTAAGGTATTCCGAACAAATACACAGTTTAGATCGACTGCTTGTAAATTTAAAAATAACAAATGATTACTTTTTCCATTAAAACAAATTACAGCATTTAGAAGCTTGCAGCTAAATTCTGTTATCGTCCTTATGCTTGGCTGGTAATAGCATCAACGAAGTGTATGTATTTGTATCTATATTTACAGCTTGACGCCTGCTTGTCCAGTCCTAGATTGCTCTTCAGCTTCTTTTTATCGGTCAGATGAACTGGAAAAAAAAGTTTTGAAGTTTTGTACCGCAGTCAGTCAGAGAACTTGAAGTTGCACTTTACCGTTGAGAAAATGGACAGATCTCAGTAATCTTACTATACAAGGTTACTGCTGAGAGTATTCTGTTTTCTTTATGTCGAGCAGTGTTGTTCCATCTAATTTTAAATGACTTGTGACTGATAGGGCTGGTCAATAATTTCTTCAGGACACTGACACAATTAGGAATTCACGAGATTCAGTCACCTTGGGCTCGAGTTGCTCTTCCATGATATGGTACACAGCAAACACGTGATACGTTCTTGAATTTCACTTCCGACGAAAAGAAGAAAACAAAAAGACCTACGACTTACAAAGCCATCGCTCTGTAACTACTGTCCCGTAGGCACAGACAGAATTTAATGTTGACCATGATTTTGCCCATTGCATTCAGATTCAGAAAGAGAATCGAACCCATTGTTGTTTTTTCCGATGATCGAACCCATTAAAATCATCACCACCACCTTCTGCAACGAGAACGACCATTAAAATCATTAGAAGTACTCACTAAAAGTAATCGACTGCTCCCTTCCATCCGTGCAATCTGTTGAATGCATTAATGCAGGTCCCTGTTTTTCATTGCTGAATTCCATGCTAAATCACATGTTCTGTGTTCTCAGTTTTCATTATACTCACGGGTCATCACTTCCCAAACGTACAATCGAGTTAAGGGCCGTCATGACTCTCATGAATCATGGCCAGTTTTCGAATTTGATGCTAATCTGTGTAAAAACAAAAACAAAAAAACACAGAGACAGGTTTGGCAGGCCGATAATTTTTCATAATACTGTAATTGGAACATTCATCAATGCCCTTCTTATTACTAAAGAAATTGTTCTTATGCAAGCTGTCCCACTTATCTCAAGAAATAAGTAAATATGAAAGCTATATTATAAATTATGGCAAGATAAATTATCAAGACAAATAAACACTGACAAGATATCTGATTATCAAAGCCAAAATTATTACTTATACTAAGTCTGTTTATGATAATAATGATTGAGTAGTTTGTAATAATTCTGTTTATAATAATAATAATTGAGTATAATAATAATAATAATAATGATGATGATGGAGTACTTTATAATAAGTTTGTTTATAATAATAATAATCCAGTAGTTTTTATAATAAGTTTGTTTATAATAATAATAATCCAGTAGTTTTTATAATAAGTTTGTTTATAATAATAATAATTCAGTAGTTTATTATAAAACTATTGAGAAAAAGTTATTTTATACAAATGTTTGCAATTGATATTTTCACAAGCTTAAACCTAAGTAGAACTATAACATTGAAAAAAGAATTAATAAATGGTGGAAGACCTAAATAGGCTTAAAACAAATTGTAAATTACTAGAATTTTAAGTAGATTGAAGAAAAATAGAAATATTTTATATTTAGAATCTAAAAATTAAGAGCAATACATCCTATCATATCCTCTTCATAAAAGTAGTTTTTTCTTTCATTGAGAGCATGATTATGACTAAGTACCTAATGTACATGCACAATATAAATTAAGTTAGAGATAAAAAGATTCTTAAGATTTCTTTAAACTTTAATCAAATTCATCTCCAACTTGGAAGAAGTTGGCATAAAGATTCTAAGTCTTGGTTAAATCATTAGATAATAAAAGAACAAGTCACTTTGCATAATATTGATAGCATTAAATATACTATTAAAAAAGAGAAATAAAGAAAAATTATGTTGCCCCATATATATAATTAGTCCAATTTTGAAAATCAAAAGTATTTCTTTATTATAACTAGCTTAAAAATTAACATCAACATTATTAAAAGAAGAATAAACTTTCTATTAAATTGCTATATGTAAATTTACATTAAATATTAATTTCAAATTTTTTATAATAATACTTTCTTTCTTGATATGTTAATTCATCAAAATTAAAATTTAAAAAAATTCATCTTCATTATATTTTAACATAAAAAACAAAAATATTAAACAAATCACATGATTTTTTACCATTTTTATAAACTAAAATTGATCTAAAATAATATCATTATACTAAAATCTATATAATATTATCATATTTATTATCACATTTTACATATTGTATTTGGTTTGTTATATTAGGGAAAAAAAAGTGATACTAAATTAAATATAATAATTTCATGTCATATTACACTTAAAATAATGTTATTTTATTTGATTTTCTTTCACAATTACATTGTGACAATGAGGATTAATAGTGTAGTTGCAAAGGAGAGGCATGTAGGTCATATAATGACCAAAATGGAAGTTAACCCCTCACATTTATTTATAATTAATATATCCTTCATGGTTTTGAGCTTATAAAATGTGTTTGGCATTGTATAATTAATATATCGTGCATGGTTTTGAGTTTATAAAATGGTTTTGGTATTGATTTATGATGATGAAAGTGGTGTGATAAAGGATGTTTTCTTAGTATTGATTTATGATGGATGAAAGTGGCGTGATAAAGATGTTTTCTTAGTATTGATTTATGATGGATGAAAGTGGCGTGATAAAGGATGTTCTTTTATCTTTGAGGTTAGGAGAGAATTTTATAGCATAAACATGTCACATATTTTAAAGATGATTGGGAGTGTTTTGATCATCTTGTATATCAAGTTGTATTGGTGATTTGGGAATAACCAATTTTTTTTTTTCAAATAGAGAATACATTTATATAAGTTTTAGAGATATTCATATTATAAATTTAGTTAAAACTGCTTAGTTTTTATCATAAATGTATGATCTAGCATTTGATGTAGTAGGTAAAGGGAAAAAATTCTCACCAATTAGTATGAAATATTAAGCGATTGATTTTGTAGGAGCACCCCATTGACTAGATCTCAGGGAAAACTTCTTGATTTATATTCAAACATAGTAATAAGCTCCAAGAAGAGATGAAATGGGGAGAACTCTTGATGGAAGAGAAAGGCGAGAAAGGAGGTGGTGTGAAAAAAACAAAAAAGTGATGATATATATAATGTCTCAAAATGACATAGGCATACACATATTTGTGTAATTATTAAGTACAATATGGGATGAGGGCTCTATACAACGGTACATATGAATCTAGGTAATGATAAATCTGAAAAAAGAATCATCCTCCTATCTAAATATATATTGGAACATTGTCACCCCATGGGGGAATATTACAATAATACATGCAACCCACAATGGTGTTAGGTAGGGGACACATAGATTTCTCACTAGAGATAAGTCAAAACTGTAGGCTCAAAATAATTTTGGGAAGGAATTGTACATGTTCATAATCTTCAACCAGATATAGAAAATGGATATCGCCAACTATGATTCTATGAAATGTGATAGCGTTAGAGCAAAAAACCCTATACCTAGTTACCTAGACCATGACTTAATTATCTAGTGGGCCAAACCCCATCCAAATTGACAACCTGAGTCACCCTGAGATGCATTCCTAGTTTTAGGGGTGCATTCTTTATTTTGGGGGCACATTCCTTGATTATGTAAGATTTTCCCTTAGTTTAGGAGCGACTGAGTTGGTAACTTAGTTGAGAACTAGATGTGCTCCACTAATCTAGGTCCTAAATAACCATCTTTAGTGATTAGCGCCCCATTTGAAAGATTTTAGGGATTTGCATGCATATACAATCAGTTGCATGTACATCTCTCAAACAAAACTAGTGATTGGGGAGTCTTGGACCAATGTAACTCAGATAGGAGATGCATGGATAACTGGGGGTCTTTGGATCTAGTTAATCCTCATTAGAAACTCATGCAATGCTTGACCAATTTGAATTACCTCCTACCGTAATTCGAATTTCCTTGATTATTTATTGTAACTCTCTTCATCAATTGATGCTCATTTAAATACATCATTCTCTCTTATTATATTTTCTAACTTTCTGTGTGATGGTTAATGTTATTGCCTTTCTTACATGGATAGTTGATTATCAATATATTTTTCACAATATTTATTTCTTGTATTAGTTCCTAGATCTACATGGTTTCAAAGCTGTATAGGTTCTAAACTAGTCATTTTTCTAATGTTTTTCTCAGAGATCAAGCTACTACAGGTTGAAGAAGTGCATTTACAACAATCAAAGAGTTCATTTGCATCCATTGATATCTAGTATATGCAAAACATATTCTAACCCCGTTCAATTATTATGAATGGAAATCAAGAGTAGAGATACTCTTGAGGATGAAGGGGATCTATTGGATCACAATGGATACTAAGGTAGAACCAAAATCAGTAGTCAAAAAGTCTAAATACTTGAATAGAATGGATGAAGCATTCAGGGTGCTCTTCTATTCTTTTTCTCTAGACCTACTCTATCACATTGCATCCAATAAGACTCCAAATGAAGTTTGGACCATGTTATCCACCCTTGTTGGAGCACAACATGAAATGATTGCCCAATAATTAGAGTTGGAACTAATGAACTTGATACCACGTTATTTTGACTCTATTCAAGAGATTTTCACCAAGTCCAAGTCAGTTCTCTTGCACCTCAAGATGTGTAATATAAACAAGGATTCCTCGTACCCTATCTTTAATTTCCTTGCCTATTATTATAACTCTCTTCATTAATTGATGCTCAATGAAATATATCATTATCTCTTATTGTTTGTTCTATCTTTTTGTGTGATGATTATGGTTACTACATTTGTTACATGATTATTGATCTCTTTTTCATAGTATATATTTCTTATATTAGCGTTTAGATCTACATGATCAATAATGTGTTTTAGTTGAACATGAGAGAATTGTCTAGCTAGTAATCAATGATAGAAATAACTTCCATGTGTGAAGTATCACATTGGTAGTAAAAATGTGTACCAATCATACTAGTGCAAACAATTATAGTGTGAATGGATGTTTTGAAGTAAAACATTGAAAGGGGTCATGCAATTAAGGAGAAATGGTGGGGACCTACTATCGTTTATGAGTTAAAGTAGTGAAAATGGAAACAATGTACCATGCCTATAAGTCAAACCACTAGAGGAAATGTGTCATGGTGGCTAGGGGTAAATTCATCATAGAGAGGATGATAATGAGTCCCTCAAACCAACACAAATTAAGGAGAACATTGATTAATGATAAGAACTTGGAATTCACATAATGGTATGAACTAGATGTGGGAGGAGACAAAAGAATTCCCTTGAGTATAACATAAAAGGTGATTAAATTAGCCAATAGCTATAAATATATTGTGGCCATAACAACCTCCCCTCCTTTTCTTGACCTTAAAGGATAAAAGCATGCCCCCCCATACTAAATTTTGGGTTTCTAAATGTAACTTGGATTGATCCATAAATAATGAATGTTTTGAATGAAGTCTGAATTATTCAATGCTCATTACTATGTTTGATGACACTACCATTATTCTTGAATGAGTTATTTGAATTAGTTTTGCTCGTCTTCACTCATGACTTGCTTTGACATGATAGAAAATAGATATTTTATAGTTGATTGAATGATCTAAGTTTCAATTTTGAGGTCCTTTATGCTACTAGTGATTCACTTATGTGTGGTTCCCAATCATTGTCTTCCAATTCTTATTTGTTTTTATCTCGCCTTGCTAAGTTTCATAACTGCATGGAAACTATCAAGCCATGATAGGCCCCTAATCTCTAGTCTATGTCATGATCTAACGATTAGCATGTTCTATCTACCACATCCTTGGGAATGTTGTTACATTGATCCTTCAAGCCTTGCACAATCAAATGAATTCATGTTGTAGCTTCATTTAGGTTGCATCTAGAGAATCACATGAGCCATTATCCTTCTCCCTATTGTTAATGATGCAAGTGGTTTTACCTTCTATTGAGTCCTTCTCCCAAATTTGATTTTCTCTACACGACATTTATTATTCACTAGTTGACTTAGAATTGGTTTCAAGAATAAATCGATATTTCAGTAGATGTTGAGCATGATATGCAACAGGGAGGTCAATTGGCCTAGTTTAACGTTTAAAATCTCTCAGATGCTGATGATTGGTGTCAATTATTGCTAGCACATAGAAATCCCATATAACATAGCTAGAAAGGAAGCTAAAAGACTTAGATTTGAATAAATCAGTCATAAGAAAGGGATCTCAACTTCCATTAAAAAATGATTTTGCATGAATTTTGGTGGCCAATGAAAGTGCACTTTTCACCAAAGAACCAAGACAACTGTGATATGTGTTTTGTTATGGATCCAACACAACTCATGTGATTCAAATCCAATCTCCAGAAGCACGAACGCCTTTAATGATGACATATCATCCAAAGCGTCATTGTGCAGTACAAATAAAGTTGACCCATCGCTCACATAAAATTTAAATGGTGCTACCTTGCTCTCCTTTCTTGAATAAGAGTACATCATCCTTTCTAGTTTCCAATGTAAATAATGAACATACTCTGTTTTAGGAATCTAGAAAGTAAGATTGCAACGTTTGTTCATTTTTGCAACATCAATGGTGTTTAAGTTTCTTTAATGAAAAGATAAAATAGATTTTCGAGAATAATGTTTTTATCCCCAAGGTTGATTGTGCCAAAGCTCTTAAAATAACACTATTTTTCCATCGTTCAATCACAAAACAAGTATGTCCCCTTTGTAATAATAATAAACTAAGTCATATCCCTAAAAAAAAAAATCAAAATCAAGTCCCAACCCCAAGATGGTGTAATGTGAGCATAAAATTTTATTAGTTCTCATATCCCCTTTTAATGCATAAATAGATTGGTCACCATTGAATACCCCCATGGAACACAAATTATGTAATTTTCATAGCTAATATATGTGATTCTAATGTTTTTTAAAGATTTCCAACCAAGCATTGTACAAAATAAGAAAAAAATATACTATAAAAGATTGAAAACATAGATTATTTAAACTACACCATTATAATATGTCATCGCGTGCCTTTCCAACAAGACAGTTGGGTCAACTTCATAAGTCATCAAAAAGGAATAATCCAAACCATCACAAAGATAATGAACTACGTAGAGAGAAACATAGGTGAGTAACGAGTTAATGACTAAGGGATTAGAACAACGAGGTGTTAATGACTATGAATGTGATACGTCAAGGGTCCTGATACTAAGTCTAGTGCCAGATCACAAGGTTTAAAAACTATGAATGCATGATCATTGATCCCTTTGTCGAGGGTTTTAATAACAAAAAATATGTCAACCCTCACTTAGGCGAGAGACACCAGTAGTGGTGCTGGGACCTAAAGTGGTCATAAAAGAGGTCACTTTAGCACTCCACAAACCAAAAAACACAATAACCACTTAAATGTCTAAATTTCTTCATTAAATATATACAAATTCTTTTGAAGTAGTGCAAAAATTTCCCATAAAGTGATTGGGCCTACAACTGTTCAAAAAGTGGTCCTTCATGCCCAACTATAAATTCTTGGCATGCCAACTATATAAAACATTATATCACTATCACCAACAATAGAGTTATGTTTGAAATACAACTTCACACCTTAAATAGTCCTAAAATTTCCAACCGAAAAATCACTCATGTGCTATCAAATATATACCACCTAATGACAAACATAACATATATGAAAACCATCACACTCATAATTGTTCCAGTACCCATATCCACCTACACAAGAAAACCAAACGAAGTGTTCAACCTATCATGTTGAATCCATCCACTTTCCAACCCTAGCAGTGCAATAAACACACATCAAGACTCTTCATTAAGAAAATCAATAAATATCATGTCAACCATTAATTAAATTACCATCAAATCAACCATTGAGTTAATTTACCAGCAAGAATATCACATAGCGTAAACATGCAAACTTCAGTAAATTCAATTCCAACCAAACCTTGTAGCTTATATATTCAAGTATTAAACCCATAAAAAGGACAAGGATCCATTAAATTAATCAAAGGCACAAGGATCAACCATGCCAGGGAGCCATTGGATCATACCAAAACCAATCACAACCACACATTCAAAAGAAAAGAAAAAATCCAATCCATGCCAATTCCATCCAACATCCATCATTAACAGTTGAAATCTATAAATCAATAGCAACCTAACTCATTTTACCATTTTTCAATTCCAACCGCTTATCAAATCAGTCCCTTGCATAAGACATTCAATTCAAGTATTTTAATTTTTTACAGCCAATATTTTATAGTTATTTATATTCCATCTGAAACAACTAACCTACTTGGTTTCCCATAGCACATATTTTTCATTTTTTTCCTTCAATGGTGTTGAATATACCAATGAACCTATTCTTACCTTAGACATTTGGTGTTATGTCCAAGCTATACATGTTATATAATACATGTTAGAAAAGTAGTCCAACCTCCTCAATTCACAATTGTTCACTTTCTTTGCATGTTTTTCAAGCATAACTAGAATATGATACACATGGTTCAAATGATATTTCCTATAGTTGAAACAGATTAAAACTCATTGGTGTTTCCATTCTTTGGTCACAGCAAAACCACAACTCAACACACTTTTCTTTTCTAGTTTAAGAAAATTTTCAAGATAACACCATTCAACCATTCTTTTAGAAACAATATTTAAGGTGTACTTTAATTCTTCCTAAATAGGCTCACACTATATTCATTTAATTGTATGCAATAAAAGAAAACAATTAATGATTTGACTTAGAGAAGCATTAAGGCAGTGAAGGGAATGAACTGTAGAGATAATGTCAACTACTCATTATGTTAGTGTTTTCTATTACCTCTCCCTGATGAGGATATGAACTCACTTGTTTTATCACAGTTATGTCTTGTTATCCCACAGGTGGTGGCCACCCTTGAAAGAGGGAATTAACTTGCTAAAACAAGGAGGACATGAAAGAAAGTACCTAGAGGTGCACAACTGCAACATTGTTCCTCAGACGAGGATACACAACAAAATGTTGCAGGGCACAATGAATATACAAATGGTGAATACCAATGCATGCCATAGCCTGTTGGTGCTACTCCACATGCACATACAGTGTAGGTAACTGGTTCAAGCAAGATTATACATGTTATCAAAGGGTGTAAAAAATAGGACACAATGAAGGAAATTAACGATGTCAAATAGAACATGTATTCTATAAGAGTAGATGCAAAGAAGTATGGGATTTCACCTATGTCAATGCATCATTGGATAAATGTTATAACGCATACCAAGAGGAAAGGACCGCTCGCCATGCTAACCTAACAAGAAGAGGAAGATATTGTCATTTGGTGTAAGGATATGGATAATATGGGCCACAGAATGGAGTTTATATAGCTGAAGTTAAATGTTGCACATATGTGTCAATCAAGGCCTAATCATTTTAGAGATGGATTTCTAGGGAAGTCATGGTGGGTAGGGTTCAAGAAAATAGATCCAAAACTTGTCTTGCAAACCAAAAAAGGCCTAGATAAAGACATAGCATCGAATTTGTGACATGCAGCTGTGTCAAGGTTCTATGACACACTGTCCAATGCCTATCAGAAACATTCATACAGTGTAAACCATATATGGTACTATGATGAAGCAAGAATGGGAGGAAATGTGGCATGCAGTTAATTGTGAGAAGGGGTAGCAAGAATGTACCCAAAATTATTCCCAAGAGTAGGGAGTGGATAACCATTTTGTGATATTTGTTCAAGGGAAAGAGTCGGTTGAAAAAATGTATGAAGAACTGTGAGGTGGTAGCATGCATGGTTGCACATCCAAATGCATGGATGACAAAAGAATTGTTTTGAATTGGTTGTGCCATTTTTCCGCATATATATTAGGTGGTGTATCGTGTGAAAATAGACACTTGTTTATATTCAATGGCCATGTGACAAAAACATAGACCTGTAGACAGTTTAAGTAGCAACCTTTCGTGCACACACCACCCACGGGTTGTAGACCTTTTATGTGAGTGTGTTTTCACTATTTAAAGCCTTTTTCAGATCCAAGAGATCTTCATGTATGGAAAACAACCCCGGGGTTGAGGTAAAAAGGTTTGAATTAGCCGAACTTTCCAGTAATGCATTGAGAAGGGCTCTCACTCCCTCAAATATCAAGGTTGGGTTTAGGCGCACATGAATCTTGCCACTAGACTATGATTCCCTTCTGCATGATATGTCTTGTAACCAAGATTTTGAGGTACATGTAGATAATGAAGATGCTACAGCAAACTATGTAGATTATGTAGGCAACACGTTATCCCTCTCTCAAGTACATTTCCAACCATTGGGTGATAGTGATGAACACATCAGTGTCACTCAATATGACAATGAAGATGGTGCAGATCTCATGGAATTTGTTCAATATATACCCAAAACATGCACATCTTTGGAAAATGAAGACCATGGAGGTTGTAAACTCCAATTTAGACCCCATGATATTGTTAAAATTGTTGTGTCGCTTATATCTTCAAGAAATGAGTCCAATATTATTGATGCAGTAAAATAGGAATGAATATACACACTGAACAAATCAAACCACATAGGAAATGGATGAGTATAGCTCAGATAATTACAGTATCATTATCATTAATTAAATATGGTGTTACAATAGAGTTACATAAGGAAGCTTTAGAATCCATTAGGGAGGAATTCAAATCTACCAACTGGATGTGACTGTACCTAATTGACTAGCTAACTCAGGATGTCTCAATCAATATCAGAGTCCAAATGGTTAACTCCAGATGTCTAAACAACTCACACAATCAGTAATAAAAAGTTAACTCTATCTAACTGAAGTGGTATGTGATCAAATGCGCCTAATCCACTTGTAACCATGCATAACTAGCACTAACTAAACTGATTTTGATCTAATTGAATGTAATTGGAAATTAACTAAGCTTAACTAGTTCCAACTCCAACTGTCTAAAGGATGTTGGTGCCAACACTCACAGTGGCTCCTAAAATGTAGGGATTGGTCTAAGAGGTGCCTAAACTGATGCATGCAAGTGCAGTTAGTGTCAATTGGCCTCTTGTAGTGTTCCCCACACTCTAGTAAATGGTACATGTTGCCCCATTTAGGCCATGTGGACCCAATGGTACTAGTGGACTTAATTAATTAATTAAAACTCCTAAGTTAGGCTAAATTAATCTAATAGACATTTTGGTCAATGGAGGATTCTAAATCCTAACACCTCCCCTGAATCCTAACTTGGACAACTATGGGCCCTGGAAACAAGGCCATAAGTCACCCATATACAATCTAAAAGACATAATGTTGCTTAATACAACCGAGGAAATAGGGGAAAACCTCAAGGGAAAACACCCCCTCAAAATAAGCAGAAATAGGAAAATTCAATCTATCTTTAGAAGAAAGAAGCTTCCTCCTTAGAAAAATATCTTGAACAAAACACTACTACAAAATTGCAGCTCAATGCGGTAGCATGGTCCATATGTGCAGCATCATCCTAAAGTTCTGCATGTGAACCTCTCAATGTTCTTCTGAACTGATGACTCTATATGTTTCTTATGGGTGGTGAAGGTAGAGAATGATCAAGTTTCTTCTTCTGTGAGCCATGTAGCTGATCATTCGCCATCATCAAGTATCACTGAACGATAACTTTGTTGCACCACTCTGTAGGGAGTGAATCTGTGAGAGATAGTGCAGCATGTTCATTCTGATACTAGGACCTAGTTCTTCTTTTGTATTCTAGATTTCCAGCACCACTTCTAGCTGCATCTAGGAGATTTTGAGCCCATCTAGGCATAGGCTTTTTGTTTGGAATGGATACTAGATCCGGATATAGAATCTCATGAGATTCAGTCTCAATAACATGATCATGTTGGATTTGATATTCTTCATTTGAATATGAAACTTGTAGAAAATCATCATCATCAAAAATTGGGGGAGAAATGGTTATACCTTCCTGTGTTGCTGATGGTGGTGTTTCATAGAACTGATCTTCTTCAAACAGAACACTCCTTTCAATGAAGCATCTCTTGGTTGCAAGCTCCATCAATTTTTAAGATTTTGCATCTTCTGGATATCTAAACATAATGCATTCACTACTTTTGGCTTGGAAGGCCTTCCTCTTGTCAAGTGGTATTCTGGCCCAAGCTTTGGAACCAAAAACTCTCATATGAGAGACATTGGGCTTATGCCCATGCAGTGATTCGAATGGAGTGGCCCCAACCACTGGTTTATGAGGAACTATGTTCTGCAAATGTGAAGCACAGTTTACAGCTTCAACCCAAAGTGAAGGAGGGAAATTTTGGTAGGGAGAAGGAATGTTGCCATCTCCTTCAGTGATATGTTCTTCCTCTCAGCCATACCATTATAATGTGGTGTGTATGGAACTAAGTGTTCCATTCGAATCCCCTCTTATTCACAGAAATTTTGGAGGTCTCCTTGGATGTACTCTCCTCCTTTATTAGATCTTATAGACTTGATTTTCTTACTGAAATTGTTCTCAACTGTAGCCTTAAAAATTTTAAAAGTCTCAAAAACTTCTGATTTTTTCTTCATGAAGTAGATCCAGCAGTACCTAGAACAATCATCATTAAAGGTGAGGAAATACCTGCAACCATTAATTGAGTTTATGGTCATAGGTCCAGCTACATCATTATGTATCAAATCAAGTACAGAGGAAACTCTATGTTCCTTCCCAACATCATACCTCTTCTCTGGATGCTTACCTACCAAGCAACTATCACATACCCCATTGGAAGTTTGGATGGAAGGCTAACCTTCAACCATTTTATCATTGTGGAGTTGTTGGAGATATTTGAAATTGAGATGGCCAAATCTCTCATGCCAAATATTGTTGATGTTGTTAGCATAAAAATAAATTTGTAGGAGGAGAGATAGGTAAGAGATGTGAGAACTTATAAGCTTTAGTAGAGTGATTTGCAATACCTTTCGCTATGAGACGTCCAATGATTTTTTCTATAATATCAAATGTTTCTAAATCGAATGTAACTCTCTTGGGGGAGCCTGTATGAGTCATCTAATAAACAGACAACAAGTTAACTACAAGGGAGGGCACATATAGGACATTCTTGAACTCACCATGCTTCGCTCTAATTGAGCCCCTTCCTTCTACTAGAATCTAGGAATCATCTCCCATGCGAATATTAGGCCCCTTTAACAGTGTGAGGGAAGAGAAGGATTCTTCATAGGAAACCATGTGGTTGGATGCTCTAAAATCAATTATGTATATTGTAGACTGAGTAAGGATAGATTTCAAAGCATGGCACCTTTCATCTTCTTCTGTCTGTGGTTCTTCATCAAGATTCTTTGCTCCTTGTGGGAGAGAAATGTTATGTTGCTTGAGGAGAGCTGGCAGTTGATTAATATGCTTCTCCATACAATGATATTCAAGATGGAAACCCTTCGTACAATAGGGACATATCTTCTTATAAAAATTATTTTTCTTAGATCCAAAGGCTTCTTTGGAAGTCTTCTAATTCTATTTAGGCTCCTTCTGCTTGATTTACCTTTAGCTTGCGATTTGGTAGTCTCTGTCACTAGGAGAGATTAATCTTTGTAGGTCTTGATTACTCCCATCCAGATCAACTTCTCTTGCTCCTTGATTAAGGACTCAGAAAAGGAATCAAGTGAAGGAATTTTTCAATCCGGAAAGGAATCCCTTTTAGAATGGAAGATTGATACAAATACAGAATACTTCGAGCCAAGTTTGCTGAGAATGGAAAGCACATTTTTCTCATCCTTTCTTTGTATTCTGCACCGTCTGCATTGGAGTGCAAGAGACTTTAATTTAGTAAATAATTGATCTACTATTTTGAAAATTTTGGGATGTAAGGCTACCAGCTCATTCTCTAGGATGTGTCCCCAAAGATCATCTCATTTTCCAAACAAGTCTTCAAGCTTCTCCCAGGATTCTATGGGAATCCTCAAACCTTCAAGGTGAAAGAGGAGATATCTAGATATATGAGTGCATAGAGAACCGAAAGCTTCATGTAAGAGATTCATAAACTTGTTCTTCTCAATTGGATAATGGGGCTCAACCTCCCTTCCAAGTATTATCATGTAGTATCCAAGCTTGCGCAAGGCCAGCTGCATATCTTCCCTCCAATCAAGATAATTGAAGCGTGTTAGGATCCAAGGAGCAGAAGGTAGAGAATCCATAATTATCCTGCTGGAAAAACAAAAATATTCACACAAGCTACGTAGCACCTATATATTTTCACTGCAAAACACTAAAGCATTCAAACTATGTTAGAATCATTCCTTCCCTCTGGACATGAACACTTTCTCAGGGTCCATCATGCCCACATCGCCACTCTGAATAAATTCAAAGGAAGCAAGGTACTCTTTGTGGGACTTTTGTGCAAACCCAGTTGCTTCCGGTGTTCAATGGAGAGAGACAAACATGAATCTCTCTTGAGATTGGTCTAATACCATGTTAAAATTGGTGTTCCATTTAGATCTTCAAGCAATGAGTCCAATATTATTGATGTAGTAAAAGAGGAATGAAGATACACACTGAACAAATCAAATCACACACGAAAATAATGAATATAGCTGAGATAATTACAGGATCATTATCATTAATTAAATATGGTGTTACAATAGAGTTACATAAGGAAGAATTCAAATCCATTAGGGAGGAATTCAAATCTACTAACTGGATTTTATTGTACCTAACTGACTAGCTAACTCAGGATGTCTCAATCAATATCGGAGTCCACATGGTTAACTCCAAATGTCTAAATAACTCACACAATCAGTAATAGACACTAACTCAATATAACTGAAGTGGTATGTGAGCAAAGGCGTCTAATCCACATTTAGCCATGCATAACTAGCGCTAACTAAACTGATTTTGATCTAACTAAATGTAACTGGAAATTAACTAAGCTTAACAAGTTCCAACTCCAACTGACTAAAGGAGGTTGGTGTCAGGACTCCCAATGGCTCCTAAAATGTAGGGATTAGTCTGAGAGGCACCTAAACTGATGCATGCAAGTGTAGTCAGTGTCAGTTAGCCTCTAGCAGTGTTCCCCACACTCTAGTAACTGGTACATGTGGCCCTATTAGGCCATGTGGACCCAATGGTACTAGTGGACTTAATTAATTAATTAAAACTCCTAAGTTAGGCTAAATTAATCTAATAGACAGTTTGGTCAAGGGAGGATTCTAAATCCTAACAAATATTTTGATCATACATGATGTATATATTGTATGAATCATGGCAAGAATCCCAAGGCCAAGTCCCTGCCACTGATGGATGTTTTGTATATAGGTGATCAAGGCTAATGCCTATGGTTGTGGTGTTGGTTATGCACTACATGTTTCGATATATCACATAAATGCACAATTTAATAAAATACTACAACTAGTTGTGGAACTACAATGTGAAAGAGATGGGGAATGATTTCACAAGGGATGGGGTGGGGGAGTTGGTCAAACCTCTAAGAATATAGGGTTAAACCAGATTTCATTAAGAAAACCATTGAACCCCAGCTACCTTTGTTTTGTCCCTGCACTCAATCAATAATTCCTTCTAGAAATCAGATGAGGCAGTTAATGCCTAGGGTAGTGCAAGGCATGCAAGACTAAAATCTGCGCAAGCCTACAGCCTAGGGGAAGCCACACTTTTGCTTCTGCATGAAGAAAGCACGTGATCCATGCCTAGTCTATCAGAGGATATTGCGTTTGGGTTTTCCTCACTCCTCCTCATGCATTCGAACCATTCCATCGTTGTTCACTCACTCTACCATTTTTTAGCTCTCCAGACTGATCATGTGCGTTGTGTGTTCACTTGTGTTGCCAAACCGTGGTTTTTGTCTGTGATTGTCCATCCCTGATCCCGTCATCGTGTTGGTTCACTTCTTGAAACTGTAGAATGCGTTATCTATAAGCATTTCACTCTCTTGAGTCACGAAAGGTGTTTTTGCAATGGGTTTCTCTATTACGAAGTGAGAAAGTATGTTTTTGCTGGTCTATAGTGTGGTTGTTGTGTTGTGCAACCTGGTTTTGGGTCTAATTAGTATGCAAGACTGAGGAGTGGAAGAGAAGAGGAATGGAATTGTAACCTAGTGTAGAAAGGAACCTCGAGAAAAGATAAGAGTGGACGGTAGATCCTTATTGCATTCCCTAAAGAGCAATATAAGGGAGGCATAGCATGAAGGACTATTGAGCAGAGAAAGGGATGATACCTTGTGTTGGGATGCAAGTAATGTGTGTTCCAGGACAGATATATCTTGTAGAGTTGTCCTTAGCTCTTGAGTGAGCCACTAGTCTATCCATTTTAACTTTTCACTAACTGAGAAGCCTATAAACCCAAGAGATATCGGCTTGGCCTTGGGGCATGTTAACTCAATTAGATATTGGTTTGGATGAGTCTTGTTTTGTATTGTCCTTGTTTGTAATCCTTGGTTGGATAGCCCATTAATCCAACTGTGAGATATTGTTTGGACTTGGGGCCGGTGAACCCATTTGTTGGTTTAGCCAGTCCTTAGTGCAAGCGTATGCTTGATAAGCCAGCCTATTAACCCAACTAGGTGTTGGCTTGGCTGAACAGTCTGATAAGTCCAACTAGGTGTTGGATTGACTTTGTGTTAAAATATATGGCTATGTGTGAGTCTCTTGTTCCCTAGTTCCTTTTCAAATCATGCCCAGCTCAAGGGTGGAAATGGTGTTGATAGATTAAAGAACACACTGACCTATGGTTGGGTGGAACGTTGTAGCTACATAGCTAGTTCCATGAAAACTTCATCCTTCAAGATAAGTATTATTTTTATGTTTTTTATGTGATGAATTTTCCTATGAATTGTTCTATTCATGATTGAATGCTTAATGATAATGAAGTGGATGTTTATTTGTGTTCATTTCCTGCATGTTATCTTTGTATTTTCCTTAGATGTTTTTATGCAATTTTTCCTAAGTTCATGGAGGCTAGAAGCATGTTACAGAGCCTTTAGAATGATTCTGGCTTAGTGTTCCACCCTTTGAAATCCGCTTAGGAAAGGTGAAAGGAGGAATCCAGAAGCCAGAAAGGAGGAGTTGAACTAGGCAAAAAGGTTGTGTTTTTGACTTCCGGGATCCACCTGCATAAGGCGCAGGACCGAAGATAGAAATCAGGATAAAATATAAGGCAGAAAGTGGGCTTTCTGACTTCCGATATCTGAGTTCTGAGGGTGGAAGTCGGAAGCGTAGAAAGATTCTAAGGCATAAGGGTGACTTTCTAATTCCCAGGATCTTCCTGCTGAATGCAAGAAGTGGAGAGCAGAAAAATGCAAAACAATTCTAAGGAAAAATTAACGCTCTGATTTCTGAAGTTCGAGGTCAGAAAGTGGAAGTTGAAAGTGCAGAAAATGGTTAAGGTAAAGGTTTGGTATTCTGATTAAAGAGTTTTGCATTAAAGGGAGGAAAGGAGAAATGCAGAAGGCAAAGTCGAGGATAGAAGTTTCGTCGTTTGATTGTTTCCCAACTTTCGAGTTCCAAAGTATGGAAGGCGGAAAGAGCAAGGTGGAACGGTGGTTGAAAGACTCTATTGAAGGTTAATGTTTCGATTTCTAAAGCCCAAGGTCGAAGGGAATAAGTTGGAAGGACAGAGAAAATTTCAGTCAAAAGTTTAAGTTCCTGGTTTTCGAGTTTCACAGCGGAAGGGAGGACGATAGAATACGGGAGAATGAAAGTTGAGAAAGGTTGAGCATTGTGTTTTCACAATCTGAGTTCCACAGCAGAAAGGTGGAAGTCGGATGATGGACAGTTAACAAGTTTAGTTATCATTTCAATCATTTTTCGGTTTCCGACTTTCGAGGCCAGAAGGGGAAAAGCGGAAGTGCAGAAGTGCGGAGGGAAAAAGTTGAATCTTTCGCTTCATCGAAACCTTGAGGTTCTGACTCCCAAGTTCTGAGGTTGGAAGTGCAAAAGTACAAGTGCAGAAAGGTAAAGGTTAGTTCGGAAATGGCCATTCTGGATGCAGAAGAGATAATTGAAGGGCAGAATGACTAATATAGTGGTCCTAATCCTGAGATGAAGGTTGGAGAATAGGTTAACATCCATACTCGATGTTTATCAGAAGACCAAAGAGGTTCTTTAAGCAAAAATTTTAAATTATCTGCATTATGGGGTATGGGGATGTGACAATGTGGTATCAGAGTTAATGGTTGCAATATTGGGCCTAGATGGGCCATGTGAATAGTTTCCAGAACTACCGCTTGCAACATCACAGCTAACTGTGTTTCTATTTTTTGAAAATTATCATGTATCTAAAACACATGTCTGTTAACACATTTTTACAGAGTCATAGTGCAGATTAGAAAGGTGGGTTTTTAGATCAAGCCATGAGAACCTATAGCGTGTATGCTGTATGAGATCCCCATGGGTATGAGGAAGATGTTATGGGTGAGAACACTAGATTTGAAAATGATGAAACTGACTCTAATGGAAGGAGATATATGTATACCCCTCCAGATTTTGCAGCCACCATGAGAATCCTAAGGGTTGAAATGCAGATCTAAAAGGGAAGGAAATGAACATTTGGTCAAGGCTCAAGAATATCAAAATCAGCTAAACTGCAGAGCTTGAAATACTTACAAAGAAATATGGACTCTGGGCATGGGACAATAAATCCAGAAGGAAGTAAGAGAAGCACTAGAAGAAGGAGAAGGACTCCTAGTGAGACATCTAACTCAGAAGAATTGAGTGGGGGTTTAAGCTCTTCTTCTCACAAAACAAAGAAAAAGAGGTTCCACAAGAATAGCTCTCCAGATGAATTTAAGAAGTATAAACATCCTACCTTTAATGGTGAAATAAATACCGGTCAAGAAAATGAATCTTGGCTTCTTGGGATAAGGAAGTATTTCCAAGTCCAGGACTATTCAGGAAACATAAAGGAAAGGGTTTCCATCTTCAATCTAAATGGAAGAGAATCCATTTGGTGGGAGCACCTCAGACAGGTAAAGAGGATCGGTGAAAGAAGGCTTAAGTGGAAACAATTCAAAAATTATTTCAAGCAGAGACACCTCTCTAACAGGTATTATGATGACACAATTAAGGAATTCCATGAGCTGATATTGGGATAGCTGACAATGGAAGAATATTCCAATAAGTTCTTGGAATTGTTAATATATGTCAGGTGCATCAAAGATGAGAAGGTGAATATCCAGTGTTTTCTGTGTGGATTACCTCAGTATTACAAAGACCAAATTGAGTTTGATAGGACTGAAATGCTGGAAGAGGATATCAGAAAGGCCAAGTACTGTTATGACCAGAAAAAAAGAAATCATGATCATCATAAGGCTTGGAAGGAAAAGAAGAAAGAGAATTTTAAAGAGAGAAAGAAAGAACTCAACCCTTCCAACTTCAAGAACCAACAACAAAGGAAACCATCATAAACTGAAAATAAGCTAGCCAGAGTGATGGGGGGAAATCCAAGAGATCCACAATGGAACAAGGAACCCCTCCAATGTTGGAGGTGTGGAGGACCCCACACACGCAAGAACTGTCCTCATGAGGAAGGGTATGTAAGGACAACTTACAACGTCTAGGAAGCTAAAATTGCTGCTGAGGTGGCAAGGAAACTCCCTAGGATTTATGCAGCACTGGAGGACTGCCAGGAAGACCATCAATCAATTGTGGTTGAGGTTGCAGTTAAGATTACGGAGCAATATTTTTCTGTTTTGATTGACCCTGGTTCCACTCATAGTTATATTACCCCTAGGATTGTTGAAGTTTTTTCTTTTAAGAAGTTAAAGCATAGGAAGTCATGATTGGTTAAACTATCCACTGGAACCAAGATTAAGGTCAGTGAGATTGTAGAAAAATGTCCATTATAGATGAATGGAATAGTGACTCATGCAGATCTGAATCTTCGACCACTTGGTTCCTATGACATTCTCATTGGAATGGGTTGGTTAGAATCTCATAGGGTAAAGCTTGACTATTACAATAAGGATTTTTAATGCATGGATGAAGAAGGACACCCAAGAGTGGTAAGAGGAATTCCAAAAGTGGTTTCTATTAAGCAGATTCCATCCATGCAGCTGAATAAGTTCTATAGGAAAGGTCTCCAGTTATACACAGCCCATGTTTTGGAGGCAGCAGAGAATGAAACTCTTAGGTTAGAGGATTTTCATGTGCTACAGGAATTCAAGGATGTTCTTCCTGATGATGTTCCGGGGCTTCCTCCAAAGAGGGATATTGATTTTACCATTGACCTTCTGCCAGGAGAAGCACCAGTGTCTAAGGCACCCTACAGGATGAGCACACCATAGTTGTTAGAGCTGAAGATGTAGCTTCAGGAATTGTTGGAGAAAAAGTATATCAGGTTGAGTGTGTCTCCTTGGGGAGCACCAGTTCTATTTGTAAAGATCAAAGATGGTACACTCAAATTGTCTATTGATTACAAACAGTTGAACAAATTCATAGTGAAGAACAATTATACTTTACCTCGAATTGATGATCTTTTCGATCAAATGAGAGGGGAAAATGTATTCTCCAAGATTGACTTGAGGTCTAGTTATCATCAGGTAAGAATCAAGGATGAATACATTCATAAGACAAACTTTAGAACAAGGTATGGACACTATGAGTTTGTAGTGGTGCCATTTGGTCTCACAAATGCACCAACCACATTTATGTGCCTTATGAATAGTGATTTCAGCAGGTATTTGGACAAGTTTGTTCTTGTATTCCTTGATGGCATTCTTATATATTCTAAGAATTAGGAAGTGTTACGGAGAGAAATTCCTATGGCTTGGGGTACCACAACAGACAGCTTTGATTCCAAAAATCAATCTTTCCCAATATGCAATAGAAATAAAATGTCTAACACTAAAGGATCAGACCTCGTACCTTATTCCGGACGGTTGAAGTAGATCCCCATTGATCTTTCCAATCTTCAGCTTGAATTGATATAATACTTCCTCAACAACAAGTAAACAATACAAGCATACTATATATCATGGTGTTAGATATATTCTAGCACATATAATCAATAATGTAAAAGCATTTGACATATTTCAATGGATACAATATTTAATCAAATACACATCATTGGACAAGAAAAGATATTTCCATTAATATAAATCAGAGATTACAAGATAGATACAACCTCTGACGGCACGTCTGAGAACCGGAGAAACTGAATCCCCCACTTGGGCCTCCACCACCTCAATACTCCATCTCACGATAGCAAGCTCACTAGAAAAAGGCAAGCTTGGGAAGAACACAAAAGTGCTCCAAGGGACAAAGGGATGCAGACTCAAGTACAAATTCCGGCAACAATGAACTATAGTTTCGTTGCTCTCAATATCTCTATATGCCTTCAATGTACCAAGGGGTTCCTTATATAGCTTCACAAGGGATAATGAAGGGTCGAATCCGAGCGATCTCAAGGCATATGGAAGGCCAAGAGTCGAATGAGTCGGATCCATGTCAAGGAAAACTCCAAAAGTATTTGGATTATGCACACATCCCGATGTACACGGTTATAGGGGTCAAACCCGTGTATGTATGCAGTTATCAGGTAAAAATCCGCGTATATAATTTTTCATATAGTTTTAGGGATGATTAAGGAAACATCAAAGGATAAAAGATAGTCCATGGGGTCTAAAGAGTCTGCAGTGGGACAGAGGAAGGCCATACAAAGTGTGATTCACCTAGAGTGGTGAAATCTGCTATAACAGATACCCCCTAATGTGTGAGATCAGAGGGGTCATACGATGGCCGAAATACATTATAAGTCCATCCCAGAAGTGGAGTGATGAAGGATCCCAAATAGAAGACCAGCCACCCAATCAGCATAGTACAATAATACAACTCTGCATATAATTGCAAGTACATATAGCAGTCCCGGATACATAAGAGTACAATGGCCATGAATAGGCATGATACATGATATCACATATGTGGTCATCACCACGTACAATATACATAGATTAGAATCTCCATGATGAAGATATACACAGGACCATGATCTCCAAAATGGCTGAAGATATATAATAGATCAAGATCTCCATAGTGGCTGGAAATGTCTGACATACACTGGAATGAAGTCACGAGAGCTGAAATCTCATGAACACTGGCACGATCAAGGAGGTAGCATATAAGAGATGACACCAATCTGGAAATTCTTCTACACAAACTGCTATGAGTGCATGTCCTACTATGCAAATAGAGGTGTCGAGGTCGAACATAGTAGTCCATCGTCTGATTACCGGTCATTGATGTATACTATTAACAGATGCGAGATTACCCACCGATAATGAAAATGGGAATCAAGGTACTGGAGTGCAAACTAACAAGTGTGAATAGATGTGTTGAGGTCGAACACTTGAGAGAATCCATCGATCAGGGGGCATTGATGTATTCCCAAGAAACTATCGTTGGTGAGAGAACCTGCCACTGATGACTGCAAGTCTCAAGGAACTCAAAAGGACTCTAGATTCCAATCCCAGAATAAATGATCTGAAGTCAATGGGATGAAATCCACTGGAAGGAGGGCATTAAGGAATCCCCCATCATCCAACATGAGGTACTCAGCAAAGCTATATAATGTGGAAGGACTCGATCATAAGGTGCACGAACCAGTAACTGTACCGGGAATGGCTGACATGCAAAGTCAAGATAACTGAGGAATGGTCGACACAGGTTTCAACTTCCTTCGAACAAGAGCATAACGGCGTATGGTGACTGAATGAAGGAAGCATAGACTTGATATACAAACTGGGACATCTCTGTGACACAGGAGGCATCAACAGAGACTCCATAGGGACTGGAAGCTTAACCAGTCAGTGGAGATAAACTCAGATAAACAAGTACATCTCCTAAAGTCAAACTATAACCCAACCAATGGATGTGATATACAGTGCTCTGTTCGAAGGAAACACGACTAGACAGCTGCCAAATATAACATCTTTCCTTGTCCGGCTTTTTGGTTTTTTAAATTTATTTTTTTTTGGACTTTTTCAATTATTTGAAAAGCTTGAAAAAAGAATAAACTAGCTTTATAGTTACAAACTAGGAGGAGACGAGTGTCATAAGGGCAAACAAACTAGTTCCAAGTAGTGGAACATACCTATGCTCAATGCAAGGATACATGTGTAGGATATCGACACTTGAGGGAAAATCTCCTCCCGGTACAAAGGGAAATCAAGCTGCGAAGGATATAAAAAATGGCTCTGCATGGCTAGACATGAGACAAGCTCGGGCTATATGGCTGAAACGCAATGTCATTGGAGCTGGCATAAAGCTCAATAAGGCAGGAAAAGCTCATGATAATGCATTCACAACTTGACATAGGGGGAGTCCGGAGGGAAATAGGCCAGCATAAGATCAAGAGGAGTATGAGGCTCTTGCGAAATGTCATGGCAGTACTATACAACGGACTCCCACACCCTAAAGGAGAAAACGTCGGCATTGGCACCAAATGCAAATAAGGGGCTAACTAGGGCACCCATGTAAGGTGAAGCTCTACCACTCGTATTATGCCACTTCTAAAGCAACAAGAAGGTTCAGTGACATAATAGAGTGGGTTTGTACTTAAGGTCATGGTGACATGGTCATAAGGTTATGCAAAATGCAAATGGTGGTGAACCTAACCTATATGCCAGTGTAGACATTATACCTGAGATCAGTACGAACAGATCAATCCAATGGCTAAAACGGCACTGAAAATGGTCTTCTACATCACAAATTATGTCAGAAACGGTCCAAAATGGTTAGAAATTGTCAAAACTATAGGAAAGGGGGTAAAAATTTTCAAATATTTGAAAAAATTTCTATAAATAGTAAAAAATATAAATCATTTGAAACTTTTACCCATTGGAGCTCTGATTTTCAACTGCAAATTCCAGGAGATCCAGCCGGCGGAATTCACAACCATTTCTTCCAGGTATTTATTCATGCTATCCTCATGCATTTTAATATAATTTTTGTTGATTTTCATGATGAAATGAGGTTGTTTAGGCCATCTCTACATGAGCGTTGCGGCCCACGTGGATATCGAAGCTTTTTCCACGTATAGGGCTGGCTATACACGGAAAAGAGGCTAAAAACCGCGTACATACGCGGTTGTTTGCAAAATAGTCGCGTATGACGCCGCGCAAGTGAATTTATAAGAATCTAATGGGCAATGTGGCAATTTCTCTTGCAGGATGGTGCTAGAATGGAGAGAGTGCGAACACGGTGAAGTAGAGGAAGCTGTAAGGGCTGACATGATGGCTCAACAAGCTCTTCGAGCTTGCAGACTCTACAAGTTTTGGTGTCTTGGTGGTCTGAGGGCCAAACCAAGACTGCTAGAGATGCTGGTAGACTATTAGGATCCAGACTCAGAGTCCTTCCGGATAGATGGGATGTCTCTCACCATAGAGGTGGAAGACATATACTTTATCACAGGTCTATCTAGATGAGGGGAGGTGGTGAACCTTCGTTCCCGAGGTGGGCCAGGCGGTGGGCTTACTATCGATGAGTACGTAGCTGTGTACTGCTACCCAGATACTGAGAAGGTGGGAAGTCAAGTCCCCACCAATGCTATACAGGTGTTGGGCCTAAAGGCCATAATACTGACGCTAGGTAGGATAGCAGGATTAGACTCACTCCATCAGGCCTCGCGGCCACTGATGTTCTATGCGGTGGAGTGTATGAGACCGACCATATACGACTGAAGTACTACACTACTGAGAAACATGAAACACCAGCTCAGTGAGTGTAGGGCGGGAAGGATATGAAACTTCAGGTTCAGCAGCATTCTGAGCATGTTTTTCTTCAAGCGTGTTCCAGGATTGAGCCCTAGAGTGGACGTTCCTCTCCACAGGGTTCGAAATCTGGCCCAACGGCGTTGGACAGATGCTATGCGCAGATTGGGGGGTGGTAGGGTGGCCAACCCATATCCAGCTGACTTCTTTCCATGGTGGCGATGACAGATTATTGCCATAGATGACTACCCCTATGGAGGGATAGATTTCTCGGGGGATCCGGACATGCCATTGCCACCAGGATTGGCATATGGAGAGATAGGTACCGAATCTCGACTCTCACTCTTTTTTTGTTAAAAAAATTTTTGAGTTATTTAATTTTTTTGTATTTTATTTGATTATGTGGAATCAAAAAGACATGTTTTGGCATGACAACACATAGTGACATCTACTATTCATGTGCAGATGTGGGACCACGGCGACCAGAGGGCTTCCCACATCATCAACGGAGGGAAAGAGGGGATGACATCATAGGTGTGGATGCAGAGAGAACGCTCCAGATCATTCATACCAAATTCATGGGACTGACTCATAGAGTTCCCATGGTGCAAGTCGAGGAATTGCCTGAGGCCATACAGCGACAGGTGGTGGGCGTACCACGCGCATGGGTGCGTTTATTCCAGTGGCTAGCTAGAGCCGTAGTGACGTATCATGATCACAACCCTCCTCCTCCACAGGATTAGATACCTGGGAGTGTATATGTTTTGTACGACCGTGTATTATATGATGGAAGCTTTGAAAGCTCCACTTTTGTATATGACACTATGTATTACCACATTTTTGATATATATAAAAGGTTTTATGGTGATCGGTTTATTTATTTACATGTGTAAAAATGTTTGTGATTAATTTATTATGAATGAAACAAATGCCAATCTAACAAGTAGTTAGCATATGAGTCAGCAACTTGATTATCATTTCTTGGAATGTGTATATATGTGATACTGTCAAATTGTCGTTCTAACAATCTCACACGTAAGAATCTTCTCAATAACGTCGGATCTCTAACATGATACAAACCATTGAGCTATGACACTACTAACTCCGAATCAAGATGTACCTCAAAAGATAGAACGCCATGTGAAATGGAATCCCGTAGAAGCTCGATAACGGCGCTATATTCAGCAACATTGTTGGAAGATGGTCGTAGACATACACCTCTTGAAGACAGTACCTGACCCATAGAGTATAAATCACCCAAGCAGCAGAGGCTGAGTGTTGAGTGTGACGGCTTGCACCATCCGTGAATCCTATGTAGGTGGAAGATTCCATTGACATCTGCCAAAAGAAACAGAAACTAATCACAAACATGATCATGATAAGAAAAAGACCTAACTATGCAAAGTTATACACTAATATACAACAAGCAGCCTTGGCTAAAGATCATGCATAGTATTTTTTGAGATAGAGCCCATTTCTAGGCTCCGCCAAAGCTGTGCCTTCGTAATTGACTAGCTCATAGGCACCCTTCTCTAAGACACGCTTGACCACGTAAGGACCACACCACATAGGATTAAATTTCCCATCTATTCACACTTGTTAGTTTGCACTCTAGTACCTTGATTCCCATTTTCATTATTGGTGGGTAATCTCGCGTCTGTTAACGATATACATCAATGACTGGTAATCAGACGATGGAATACTATGTTTGACCTCGACACCTCTATTCGCATAGTAGGACATGTACTCGTTGCGGTTTGTGTAGAAGACTTTCCAGACTGGTGACATCTCTTATATGCTACCTCCTTGATCGTGCCAGTGTTCATGAGATTTCAACTCTCATGACTTCATTCCAGTGTATGTCAGACATTTCCAGCCACTATGGAGATCTTGATCTATTATATATCTTCATCCATTTTGGAGATCATGGTCCTTTGTATATCTTCATCATGGAGATTCTGATCTATGTATATTCAACGTGGCAATGACCACATATGTGATATCATGTATCATGCCTATTCAAGGCCATTGTACTCTTATGTATCCAGGACTGCTATATGTACTTGCAGTTATATGCAGAGTTGTGTTATTGTACTATGCTGATTGGGTGGCTGGTCTTCCATTTGGGATCCTTCATCACTCCACTTCTGGGATGGACTTATAATCTATTTCGGCAATCGTATGACCCCTCTGACCTCACACATTAGGGGGCATCTGTTATAGCGGATTTCACCACTCTAGGTGAATCACACTTTGTATGGCCTTCCCCTGTCCCGTTGTAGACTCTTTAGACCCCATGGACTATCTTTTATCCTTTGATGTTTCCTTGATCATCCCTAAAACTATATGAAAAATGATATATACAACTTTTTACCCGATAATTGCGTACATACGTGGGTTTGACCCCTATAACCACGTACATTGGGATGTGTGCATAATCCAAATCCTTTTGGAGTTTTTCTTGACATGGATCCGACTCATTCGACTCCTGGCATTCCATATGCCTTGAGATTGCTCGGATTCGTCCCTTCATTATCCCTTGTGAAGCTATATAAGGAACCCCTTGGTACATTGAAGGCATATAGAGAGATTGAGAGCAACGAAACTATAGTCCATTGTTGGTGGAATTTGTACTTGAGTATACATCCCTTTGTCCCTTGGAGCACTTTTGTGTTCTTCCCAAGCTTGCCTTTTGCTAGTGAGCTTGCTATAGTGAGATGGAGGATTGAGGTGGTGGAGGTCCAAGTGGGGGATTCAGTTTCTCCGGTTCGCCGACGTGCCGTCAGAGGTTGTATCTATCTTGTAATCTCTTATTTATATTAATGGAAATATCTTTTCTTGTCCAATGATGTGTATTTGATTAAATATTGTATCCATTGGAATATGTCAAATGCTTTTACATTATTGATTATATATGCTAGAATAGATCTAACACCATGATATATAGTATGCTTGTATTGTTTACTTGTTGTTGAGGAAGTATTATATCAATTCAAGCTAAAGATTGGAAAGCTCAATGGGGATCTACTTCAACCGTCCAGAATAAGGTACGAGGTCTGATCCTTTAGTGTTAGACATTTTATTTCTATTGCATATTGGGAAAGATTGATTTCTGGATTCAAAGTTGTCTGTTGTGGTACCCCAAGCCATAAGAATTTCTCTCCATCTCACGATAGCAAGCTCACTAGCAAAATGCAAGCTTGAGAAGAACACAAAAGTGCTCCAAGGGACAAAGGGATGTAGACTCAAGTACAAATTCCGGCAACAATGGACTATAGTTTCGTTGCTCTCAATCTCTCTATATGCCTTCAATGTACCAAGGGGTTCCTTATATAGCTTCACAAGGGATAATGAAGGGTCGAATCCAAGCGATCTCAAGGCATATGGAAGGCCAGGAGTCGAATGAGTCGGATCCATGTCAAGGAAAACTCCAAAAGGATTTGGATTATGCACACATCCCGATGTACGTGGTTATAGGGGTCAAACCCACGTATGTACGTGGTTATCGGGTAAAAAGCCGCGTATATATTTTTTCATATAGTTTTAGGGATGATCAAGGAAACATCAAAGGATAAAAGATAGTCCATGGGGTCTAAAGAGTCTGTAGCGGGACAGGGGAAGGCCATACAAAGTGTGATTCACCTAGAGTGGTGAAATCCGCTATAACAGATGCCCCCTAATGGCTTCAAAACTAGAGATTCTGGGTTCGGTCCCCAACAGAGTCGCCAATTCTGTTACGGAGAGAAATTCCTATGGCTTGGGGTACCACAACAGACAACTTTGACTCCAGAAATCAATCTTTCCCAATATGAAATAGAAATAAAATGTCTAACACTAAAGGATCAGACCTTGTACCTTATTCCGGATGGTTGAAGTAGATCCCCATTGAGATTTCCAATATTCAGCTTGAATTGATATAATACTTCCTCAACAACAAGTAAACAATACAAGCATACTATATATCATGGTGTTAGATCTATTCTAGCATATATAATCAATAATGTAAAAGCATTTGACATATTCCAATGGATACAATATTTAATCAAATACACATCATTGGACAAGAAAAGATATTTCCATTAATATAAATCAGAGATTACAAGATACATACAACCTCTGACGGCACGTCTGCGAATCGGAGAAACTGAATCCCCCACTTGGGCCTCCACCACCTCAATACTCCATCTCACGATAGCAAGCTCACTAGCAAAAGGCAAGCTTGGGAAGAACACAAAAGTGCTCCAAGGGACAAAGGGATGTAGACTCAAGTACAAATTCCACCAACAATGGACTATAGTTTCGTTGCTCTCAATCTCTCTATATGCCTTCAATGTACCAAGGGGGTCCTTATATAGCTTCACAAGGGATAATGAAGGGTCGAATCTGAGCGATCTCAAGGAATATGGAAGGCCAGGAGTCGAATGAGTCGGATCCATGTCAAGGAAAACTCCAAAAGGATTTGGATTATGCACACATCCCGATGTACGCGGTTATAGGGGTCAAACCCGCGTATGTACGCGGTTATCGGGTAAAAAGCCGTGTATATCATTTTTCATATAGTTTTAGGGATGATCAAGGAAACATCAAAGGATAAAATATAGTCCATCGGGTCTAAAGAGTTTGCAGCAGGACAGAGGAAGGCCATACAAAGTGTGATTCACCTAGAGTGGTGAAATCCGCTATAACAGGAAGAGCATGAAGAACACCTAAGGATTGTTTTGCAATTGTTGAGGGAGCATAAGCTATATGCCAAGTTGACTAAGTGTGAATTCTATAAAGATAGAATTCATTACTTGGGACACATCATATCATATGAAGGCATATCGGTGGACCCTGAAAATATTGAGGCCATCATGAATTGGCCAACTCCAATAAATGTGGCAGATGTAAGGTCTTTTATGGGACTTCCAGGATATAATAGGAGATTCATTGAAGGATTTTCCAAGGTTGTACACTCTATCACTTCTTTGCAAAGGAAGGGGATGAAATTTGAATGGGCACCTAAATGTGAGGGAAACTTCCAGCAGTTGAAGAATCTTCTCGCAAGTGCACCCATTCTGAAAATTGCAGACCCAGAAAAGGACTTTATGGTGTGAACTGATGCATGTGGCCAAGGACTTGGAGGAGTCCTTACGCAAGACAAACATGTGGTATGTTATGAGTCTAGAAAGTTAAAATATCATGAGAAGAATTATTCCATTCATGGATTAGAACTTGTAGCCATATTACATGCTCTCAAGATGTGGAGGAATTACTTAATGGGAAGAAAATTTGAGTTAAGGATAGACCAACCAACACTAAATGCTAGACAAGATAGATGGATGGATTTTTTATGTGAGTTTGATTTTGAAATCAAGCACATAAAGGGCAAGGAGAATAAAGTAGTTGATGCACTCAACAGGAAAGTGCATGAAATGCATGTGGCATCTCTTAGTATTTTCCAATCAGATCTGAGACAACTAATTGTGAATCATATTGCTAAATATGAGTTGTATGTTCAGGTCAAGGATAAATTGCAGTAGCAGAACCTTGAGAAGAGATATGAGGGATATAAATTGGAAGAACATGGGATTCTTACCTATAAGAAAAAAATTTATATTCCAAATGTAGCATATTTAAGGAGAGTTGTTATGGATGAGATCCATCAAGCTCCATATTCTGGTCATCCAAGATATCAAAAGACAATTTCTACATCCAGAAAGCATTATTTATGGTCGAGAATGAAAAAGGATATTGCTGAATACATTTCAAGGTGCATGAAATGTTAGCGAGTGAAGTTTGAGCATCAACACCCAGCAGGTTTGTTGCAGCCTTTGCCAGTTCCAAAATGGAAATGGAGAGTTATTTCCATGGACTTCATTACAAGTTTTCCAATGACTGGGAGACAACATGATTCTATCATGGTTGTGGTGGATAAGTTGACAAAGGAATCACATTTTATACCTGTCAAGTCTACACATAAGACTGATGACATTGCAAAAATATTCATGAAGGATATTTTCAAGTTGCATGGATTTCCTAAGGCAATAGTTTCTGATAGGGATTCGAAGTTCGCTTCCAATTTTTGGAAGGGGTTGTTTGTAGATTTGGGTACAAAGATCAATTTCAGCATGGTTTACCATCCTTAGACTGATGGTCGAACAAAGAGGGTGAATCAAGTGTTGGAATACATGCTTCACATGTATGTGATGGACAAGCCAACCAAGTGGGAAGACTACTTACACTTGGTAGAATTTTCATACAAAAATGGACAACAAGCATCCTTGGGGATGAGCCCATATGAAGCTTTGTATAGCAGAAGGTTTAGGACACCTATGACTTGGGATAATCGGATGAACATGATTGTGCTTGGGCCAGAATTTCTCAAGGAGATGGAGCAAGAGGTTGCAAAGATTAAGCAGAATCTGAAGGAATACCAAGACATACAAAAGAGCTATGATGATAAGCATGGAGTGCACAGAGAATTGTTTGTTGGGGATCATGTTTATCTAAGAGTGAGGGCAAAGAAGAGTTATTTGAATATTAGAAGTTGTGCCAAGTTGTCCACTAGATATTGTGGGCATTTTGAAGTGCTTAAAAGAATAGGGCCAATTGCATATAGACTTGCATTTCCTGCTAGCACTAGAGCTCATGATGTTTTTCATGTTTAGTTGCTTAAGAAATATGTACATGACCCTAACCATGTGATTAATTGGGATGTGATTCAGGTGGAACCCGAGGGAGAGTTCCAAATCGATCCAATGCGCATCCTCTACAAAAAGGTCACCATGCTCCAGAACTGAGCCATAGAGCAGATAAAGGTGCAATGGAAGAACTACGGTCCTAAAGAGGCTACCTAGGAGCTGGAGGATGCCATGCGATTGGCACATCCATTTTTGTTCAATTATGCGGAGAACTAAGGATAATTCCAGTGCAACATTTTTGTTCAATTTTGTAAGCACTAGGACAGTGCTAATTGAAGGGGGGATGGGAATGTAACACCCTACTTTTGACCCCATCATATTTTGATTGTACATGATATATATTGTATGAATAATGGAAAGGAGCTCAAGGTAAAGTTCCCACCATGATGGATGTTTTGTATATAGGTGATCAAGGCTAATGCCTATGATTGTGGTGTTGGTTATGCACTACATGTTTTGGTATATCATGTAAATGCAAAATTTAATAAAATATAGTAGATAGCTATGGAACTACAACGTGAAAGATATGGGGCATGATTTCACAAGGGATAGGGTGGGGGAGTTGGTCAAACCTCTAATCCTATAGGGTTAATCTAGATGTCAATCATTAATTCCTTCCAGAAATTCAATGAGGCAATTAATGCATGGGGCAGTGCAAGGCATGGAAGACTGCATTCTATGCGGGCCTGCATCCTGGGGGAAGCCACACTTTTGATTCTGCAAGAAACAAGCACATGATGCACGCCCACTCTGTCATAGGATATCGTGTTTGGGTTTTTCTCACTCCTCCTCATGCACTCGAACCATTCCATCGTTGTTCGCTCACTCTACCATTTTCGAGCTCTCCAGACTCCTCATGTGCGCTGTGTGTTCACCTGTGTTGCAGAAGAATGGTTATTGTCTGTGATTGTCCATCACTGATCCCGTCATCATGTTGGTTCACTGCCTGAAACCGTAGAACGAGTTATCTACAAGTATTTTCCTTTCTCACTGAATAGATCAGGGGTTCATGGTTTATCCAATTCGATTTCACTCTCCTGAGTCGTGTAAGGTGTTTCTGCAGTGGTTTTCCCTATTACAGAGAGAGAAAGCATGTTTTTGTTGGTCTACAGTGTGGTTGTTATGTTGTGCACCCTGTTTTTGGGTCTGATTGGTTTGCAAGACTAAGGTGTGGAATAGAAGAGGAATGGACTTGTAACCTAGTGTACAAAGGAACCTTAGGAAAAGATAAGAGTGGTTGGTATATCCTTACTGCATGCCCTAAAGAGAACTAGAAGGGAAGCATAGCCTGAAGGACTATTGAGCAGAGAAATGGATGCTACCTTGTGTTGGGATGCTGGTAATGTGGCTTCTGTTAGCACTCAGAATGTACCCAGGTTGTGAAAGGTAAATCCCAAGAGTAACAGCAAAACCACTTTTAGAAAGAAACTGACTTTTCTTTCTAGAGAGGGATCTCTCGGATATAGATTTAACAAGGCCAGAAATATATTTCAACACTCAAATATTATTAAAGGTGGTCGAAACAATACACATAACCATTGGGCATGGAGTCACATATAGATAAAAATATCACAAAATCGCATGTTCGGGAATTTATCAAAGGAAAGGTAACCATTTAATCAGAGTCATTTATTGATTCATTTGGAATAGAAGAAAAGAGAATAGTCCATCAATACAGAGCATCATATGACGAATTCTATATTGACTTTAGCAGAAGGATTTATAAAATATTTGAAACAATGATCAAAGCACGGCCAGCATGAGTTTTAATCATTCAACACTATATTTCAAATATGAAAGAAACAGAATGGAGTGCGAAACTGGGAAAAACAATCACAGAGAAAGAGAAGCACAGACTGTAATATAAATGACGCATGAATCTATGATAATTCATTCACATTCAACTTTGTTCTTCAAAAATATATGTTTTCCAAAACTTCTCAACAACAGGACAGGTTCCAACCCCCATCTCATAAAATAGATGCAAATATATAGATAAAATAGTTTGATCTTCCAAGAAGATTCATAACTGAATGATCGGCTTAATTAAAGTCTTGTAACTGAATTCCTAACTCTTAGGAATAAACTACAGCTTTAATTCTAACAAATCATTAAGCTAAAATCATCTTGACAACACGTCTTCGTCTAGTCAGCTCCATGGCGCGTAACACCTGTCTCTATGAATGAAGGATGTATTTTGTCTTCCTGAACCTTTCCACGGCCTTCCATTGCTCTGATATTGGGATATCACATTCCATCATTTCTCGAATGGCCACTTCCAGCTCCATGTACGCTTCATATGACACCTTGGGCAATCCTTTTTTGATCATCAAGAACTTTTGAAAAATTTCGAAATCCTCTGTCAATTTGTCTACTATAGCTTTTCCTGTTAGGCCTTTTTCCAAATCATCAAATTTAGAGTGGTCCATGTGGCTCTAAACTAACAAGCTGTGATAATGCTCTTGAGAAAACAACCGTCCCTCCTCGTCCCAAAAGGAAGGCAGGCTATCCTCAAATAGCTCTTTGAAAACCTGCTTGAAGTTATTAACCTGAGAAACCATTTCATCCGCTCTGTCTTGGACAGTCTTCATTAAATGATGCTTGTGGATGAATTTCTTAGCCCATAGCACTATTGATATCCTATCCTTTATTCCCATGTCATGCAATTTCTGATATGTCAATGAATTTAAAAAATTCAATGTGTTCTGGGCTATGGTAAGGGGCCTTTTTTCCATATGTTCATTCATTAACTTTAGTCTTTGGTGGGCCAATTTGATCAAAATGCATAGATCATCGATATAGTTCAGATGGTGCCGGAATTTGGTAATCTCTATAGACAAGGTGTCCCAAATGATGTGCTTTGCCCCTTGGAGAGGACCTTTCCCAATGTTTTTCTCTTTAAGTTCATTGAATTTTTTCTGCAGTTGATTCTTCTCTTGCAGTATTTTATTTTTATTTTCATTTGCTTTGGCCAATTCAGACTTGATATTTTCATTCTCTTCTTTTAATTCTTTTAATTATTTTATTTCTTCCTATTTTAAGCTGACCTGGAACATATGGATTGACAAGTCATCTGTAGAGAAGTCATTCAATGGTTTGTTAATATTCACAATAGATAAGTCTTCATCAATAGGTGTCTGACTCATCAACTCCTCCATGATCTCCTTTTCCTTGTTTTGGTCCTTTTTCAGCAAAGTAATTTGAGATATCAGTTCACTCCTCTCAGCTTCCCATCTGTATTTTTCTTCTTGCAGCTCGACAGCTTTTCCTTTATGTTCCATCATCTCTTGTTGCACCTTATATTTCTCTTCTTGTAGGACCAATAACTCGGAGTACTGAACATGTTCGGTGCCCGGGATCTTCAATTTTTTCCTTAAAACTTGGAGCGCATTGTCCTTTTCTTCTAGCATTCTTCTGACCACCTGGGTGTTATCTTTCTCATTGCCTGAATTTGCAATATCTGCTTGGAGTTTCTTAATCTGAATGGCATTTGCCTTATTCTTAACTCTTTCATGTTTCAATTGAATTTCTAATTTATCTACCAAAACTTGTAATTTGTTGATTCTTACCATAGCTTGTAACAGGTCTGAATAGATGATGTCACTTGTTTGCTTGCGAAGCTGTATCTTGTCCAGCACACTGATTTTATCCAACCGGATTTCCATCTCTGACATGTTTTTGTCATTCACCATGGCCATCTTGAAGGTATTTCTCTCGGCATCTCTGGCAGAGATCAAAGAAGTTTTTGGATTGTTTAGATTTCTTACTCGTGGAAGCAAACTTCTTGTCTCTTCCAGAGACTGTTTTCTTTTCTCCATATAACTAGCCTTGATATCCTCTTTTGACTTAAAAGTTGAACTTGACTCTGAACCATCTACACTTTTAAATGAAAACTGATTTATTTGTACAGCTTTTGTTGGGACCAGGGCAACTTCCTTGAAATCATCAGAAACTTCCTCACTTGAAATTCCACCACCTTGAGACAGCTTGGATTTTTTATGTGATCCGTCTTCATCCAATTCCATGCTCTCGACCTCAGAGAGACTTCTTTTAATTACAATACTAGTACCATGTGTTATTTGGGATACTACAACTGGCACGGTACTTGTGTCTCCATCAGACCTGGGAGTCTCCATAAACTGCAACAGATTGGCGGTTTCAGCCAAACCTTCAATAGACTAGTGATCAAACGGTTTGTTCTTGTTGGCCTATTTCCTCAGGGAGATCACATGGTGGGGATCATAATTTATCTTTGGATCCTTTTTGAATTCCATGCCTGCCAATAACTTTTCAATAAACACTAAGTCACATTTACTTTTAAAAATGAAAGAGCCAACCTTGAGGGGGAATTTAATATTTGAAGACTTTTTAAAAGCACCAAAATGCTCTTCCTCAAACTGCAACCTCTGCCTCATGAACTCCAATGCAAAAATTCTCGGAGTGAGGAAAGTTGGTAACCTATAAGGTTGTTCAGTGAATCCATATATTCTTAAAACTATGGAATATTTATTTAGGAACCAGTCTCCAACTTGGTCCTCGGGTGAGGACTGCATCAGACACGTCATTTCTTCTAGCACACGGGGCAATTCTTCATTGAACAACATTTTATACATCTCAGACATGATTGAATTCGCGAACTCAAACATACTGATTTGCTAGGGAAAATCAGAGGAGAAAATAGTACTCAAAATTGTAACTCATTGACATTTGAACATAGCAGCATGTTCAACAGGTAAGTCTGGAATTTAAAAAACCTGACTTTTGGGAATTCACTTAGCTGAAGATGAATTGCTTCTGCTAAGTACTCATCTAGACTAAAAACTGGAACCGACTGGGATTCAGAACTTAAGGAACTTATTTTCAATAAAAAACCAAGGATGACTTCACTCACTCGACAATCATCATCAAGACCAAATATTTGACAGACCAGGGATACTACTAACTAAACTTCACTTTTAAAAATATGCACAGGGTAAGGTAAGAAAAAACCATCTAAAGATTGACCTTCTTTCAAAATATTGGACAGGAATTGGCAATGGGTTTCAGTTTCACACTTCTTGAACAATTCAGCAAGGATTAACTCATTCACAGGTTCACGTTGGTCAGGGTAACTGTCAGGCAAATTGAGATTTTCGCAGATAACTTGGGCGCTGATTTTACAGAGGATTCGAGATGTAGAGTGGCTTACAATGATTCTCTGAGAAGGGGAGTAATTCACAGCACACCATTCTGAGAATTCTGGAAAATGGAGGGTTTGTTCAATGGTGAAATAGTACAAAAAGGATTTACAGACAGTTAGGACATCATTTCCTTGTGAGTTATAGTGCCATAACCTTTCCTTACTGACAGACACGCTTCCTACAGACAGAAAGGGGTTGCACACGCCCTTGTCTCTGTCCACTAGATAATCTTCCCTATCATCTACAACATGACCAGACCCTTGCAGTTCCTTCCCCTAGTCCATAATCTAGTTGACAATAGCAATTTAGACGGATGAATTATAGGTGCTTAAGCCTTACCTGTCAACTGTAGCGGCGTGTGCTCGACACTGACAATCGAAGGTTGACAAAGCTGCAAGTCTTTTTCACCCGTCCGATGCCAATAAAATAACCACGAGGCAAGTCAACTTCCCTTTTATAGGACCCCACTCCGGAACATTCCTTTTGCGGTTTACATGAAACCATTTTCGTCTCCGGATTAAACCACAATTTGCCACGTGGACAGCGGTTTATATTCCGCAACCGCTCTTCACTTTTATCTGCCGCGCACTTTCCCGCTCTAGATCCATTTGCAACCGTTGATCTATTCCACCTTTAATTTTCAACCATCGGATAAAATGCCACGTACCTCATTCCACCGGGCGTCCATATCGTATCCACCGTGCAAGTTACCTTTCCGGAATCATCCTCAACCGTTGATGTGATCTAGCTTTATTTTTCCGTCGTTAGATCAGGTGGTACGTATCTAATTCCACAGGGCGTCATGGTTTTATCTACCATGCATGTTTACAAAGCATATCTTATACGAATCGTGGATCTCATCTGGATGGATCAACGACCGTTGATCCATACATCACATTAATCGCCACCATATGCTTATTCTGCTCACATCTTTGAAGGGCGGACACATTATAGGCTGTTGATCTTCTCCTTTCCGCTTCGCACCATAGGATATTTTGATAATTTCTCTCTTTTTGCATCTTGCGCTATCCTCATACCATAAAACTTAACCAAAGTATTATGAATGACCATTATTTTCTCCTCACCGTGGTCTTTTTGCTCTCTGCTAAATAATGGTGTTAACAGCTTCCAAGCCAGATAGATCTTGTGGAGGTGTCCTTATCTCTTGAGTGAGCCACTAGTCTATCCATTTTAACTTTCCACTAACTGAGCAGCCTGTAAACCCAAGAGATATTAGCTTGGCCTTGGGGCATGTTAACCCAATTAGATATTGGTTTGGATGAGTCTTGTTTTGCATTGGTCTTGTGTGCAATCCTTGGTTGGATATCCTTTTAACCCAACTGTGAGATGTTGTTTGGTCTTGGGGCCTATGAACCCATTTGTTGGCTTGGCTAGTCCTTAGTGCAAGTGTTTGCTTGATAAGCTTGCCTATTAAACCAACTAGGTGTTGGCTTGGCTGGACAGTCTGATAAGTCCAACTAGGTGTTGGCTTGACTTTGTGTTAAAATATATGGCTATGTGTGAGTCTCTTGTTCCCTAGTTCCTTCTGGAATCATGCCCAGCTCAGGGGTGGAAATGGTATTGAGAGATTAAATAACACACTGACCTATGGTTGGGTGGAACGTTGCAGCTACATAGCTAGTTCCATGACAACTTCATCCTTCAAGATAGTATTCTTTTTATGTTGTTTATGCGAATCATTTACCTATGAATTGTTCAGTTCATGATTGAATGCTTAATGATCATGAAGTGGATGTTTACTTGTGTTCATTTCCTGCATGTTATCTTTGTATTTTCCTTAGATATTTTTAGACTGTTTTTACTAAGTTCATGAAGGCTGGAAGCCTGTTACAAAGGTTAGAATGATTTTGACTTAGTGTTTGTCACGTCCCCATCCCTCAGACTGGTGAAGAGGACACGACAAACACCACAAGAGCCGGGCAAACAGCCCCATGAACATATACCATCCATCAATACTAAAAATTAAAAGCTTAACATGATGCATAACAGGGATGCTAAGACATACAAGCAGATGCATAATCCAGTATACAGGGATTCATAATTCCTGTGACATCAATATACAGCGGAAGCAACACATATACATTTCTATCATTTAACATGTTCATCATAATTCATAGAACAATAGATATAATTGCAGAGATGAAATAACAGCAGCACTGATATTTTGATGAAGAATTCACCCGCAACCAGCTACATCACTGCAATGTTCCCCCCAACCATAGGCCAGTGTGCTCATCAATCTCTCAGCAACACTGCCACCCTCGAGCTGGGCATGATTCCTCCAAGGATAAGGGTCAACGCAGGCTTACCCATAGCCGAGGGACACCATCAGCCAAACCAACACCGCGGGGTTTATCAGGCCATCAACAACTGGTCAAGCCAGCACATTTCGAAGACCAACCACTGCTTACACGCAGCAAAACAATCCCTTCACAGCCCTGTGAAGAAGGCAAAGACAACCAGTGACAGTCCCAAACGAAAGGTGAGACACAGCTCAAGCCTACAAGGCAACACAGAGTTTTTCTTGGCCCTAACGTGGCCAAAACAACTCAGCTGCAACCCAAAACCAGGGTACTCCAGTAGCCACAAACACACAATGCATGATAGCCGCAATTCACAATCCCAAAACAGGGAAAACTCAGCCAACAGATTGAAAATCAACAGCCCACAGCAAACACAATCCTCAATGTAAACACTGAAGGATACAGATAGAAAAGTGGGGACAGAACAACTCACAATCTGTGCGTAAAGGAAAAGACACAGCCCAGGAAAAGCATGGATGCACACATGCACAGTTCGAAGTGGAAACAGAAATCAGACTCTCAACAGTCCCCAAATTGGACTTTCAACAGTCCCCAAACATCGTGGGGAAAACACAACAGCAACCCAAATCGTGGGTGAAACCAACAGCAAGCAGAAAACGTGGATTAAAGCCACGGCTATGACACATACCAGTGGAAATCAGGCCCTCGAGGCCGTTTCACCTGCTTGCTGCGTACACAACCAGAGAAGACCCGCGACTGGTGCGTGAGGATGAACAAAATGCCTCTCTGTGTGAGGATCCCAGCCTGTGTGCGCAAATCGACCGACCAACGTGAGGAAGAACCGACCATGGAGGGAACGAACAGACCATAATCGTGAAGGTGAAGACCAGGCATGTGAGGAGATGAACCGACCAGGGAAGAATGGCTAGAAGGGAGTCAAGGGAGAGTGGAGTGAAGGCAGTCATGGGTGGAGTGGGAGTGTGGGAAAGGGACTGACAGTCCTGCCACCCCACTCCCAAAGGAAATAACTGCCTCAACCACCAGCCACCCATTCAGCAATAACTCCCCAACTAACAAAACAAGCAATAAAGAGGTTGGATAAGACAAGAAAGGTGGCAAACACACAAGGTAGTAACACATGGGTTTTTCCCCCATAAACCAAGGTTTGACATCCCCCACCCCTTATCCTTTGGAACCATGCCCTTTTCATTCAACATTGCATTACCATAGCTGGTTGTGGTTTTAGTTTTAATTGATGTGCATATTTACATGATGCCGAATTATAATGTGCCCAATGGCACGATAAACCATCGGCAACTATCCCCATTGCCGAAACACACACACAACCAAATTGATGGTAGGGATTTTGTCTTGAGCTCCTCACCATAATTAATTACAATATATACATCATGAAAACGGGGTCAAAACCGGGGACATTACATTCCCCTCCCCCTTGGAGTAACACCGTCCTCAGTGTTCCATTACATATATATACAATACATATATAATTGCACATCAAAA
>LPNX010893583.1:629168-656804 GCA_001517045.1 Pseudotsuga menziesii
AAGACTCCCCCGTCTTACTAGCACCTTTTTCATTACCGCTCAACCTGAGCTTTTCAGGACAGTCACATGTCCACATGCATCTTTAGGATGCTCTCATAGTCCTCACTTCCAGCGACACCTATATCCAAACATTGAATGAATTTACATGTTTAGTTTATTCTCATCGGTTTTATCTCTAGAACAAGAGCTTGAAACATCCTAACCAAATCATATACACATGTATATTCATAAGCAAAATAATCCAATACTTATCTATATTGTGCGTTTCCTTGTTCGTCCACAGGATCCTGCTTTGCTTTGCAAACCTTGGGATCGCCTATGGACTTAGATGTTAGGTTAGTACATAGGCTTCTCCTCAACATCAAATAATTAATGTCCAGCCAATACATCCTCATGTCGACTGGGCTTGGAACTTTATCATGACCATTTCTAGGTCTAGGATCTACTATGGATCCCCAGGCATATCACAACCCATCATACACTTATATCAACAATAACACATACACTTATACCAACATACACTTGTATCACCAATACACTTATACCAACAATACACTTATACCAACCATACACTTATGTCAACCATTTACCTTTACCTTTTACCTTTACCTTTAGCCTGTTAACACCAGCAACACAAGCAATACAAGCAAACTCATCAGTGTTATTGCTCAAAACCTGTAATCACATTTCTCATCATTCACTATCAAGTATTCAGACACCAGGAGTGCACCCACTCCCTAGGGTGTAATCAATATTGAAAACCCTTTCATGACTCAAAATTGGAAAAGTGTGCACCCATTCCCGGTGTGCGCCATGCAGGCCCTATTCATACTCAAGCAATCGGTCATAATGGATATTAAATCAAAACATGTTCTGCATATGGAATTTAATCATTAAACATGCATATTCTTAGCAAGGGTCACAGAACACTTATCCATTTACCATCGCAGTATGCCTTTGTTAAGGAGGAATGGAGGCTCCTTTCCTGAGTTAACAGTCCCTCAGTTTGCCATCCCAACTCCTTTTTACATTTCATATTCACACATGTATTACCGACATAATTTATACCATCCCACTCATGTTACTACCGAACATGCAGTGCAGATGAGACATTTCAAAATGTCTAATGGTGTTTCACCCGAAACCCATTTTCAAGGGAAAACCTTCCCATGACGTTTGGCTCTTGCAGGTCATCACACATGATCTTCCTGCAATGTGTATCCCTGACACATTCATCAAATATCCAAACAGTCAATCATTACCTGATAATACAATCCAATTGATCGTTCCATAACCAAGCAATGACATTGGTAATCAAATTCAATAAGAATTTGCAATTCTGTCTACTGCAGAAATTGACTTGTTTAGTTGTGGGTTTCTTGTAAGCAACACTACTATGCCCATTATAACTTTATGCTTACTATCATAACATGATTACCCACTTACCATGCATCCCTCCTGACACAATCTTATACAAGCCAACAATGATTAGTAGTCGTCAGCAATTCCTTAAATTCGAAATTCACAATTCAAATTTAACAACCAACTAATTTCACAACCATGAGACTCTTCTCATAAAGCTTGGCTCTTTTACATGGTAGATTCTAGCATTGGTCAGGGTCTTACCTCTCACTGCCATGCCCGAAATAATCTACCTGAAATATGAGCTACAAACATCCAACACAATCTTATGCAAGCCAATAGTGGCTAGTAGTTGTCAGTAATTTCTCAAATCCGAAATTCACAATTCGAATTTTAACAACCTATTATGCATATTATATGGTAGATTCTGGCATTGGTCAGGATCTTACCTCTCACTACCATGCTCGAAATAATCTACCTAAAACATAAGCTTCAACATCCAAACGCAAGCTTATGCAAGCCAATAGTGACTAGTAGTTGTCAGCAATTCCTTAAATTTGAAATTCACAATTCAAGTTTAATAAGCTCTTTCACAGGGTAGATTCTGGCATTGGTCAGGGTCTTACCTCTCACTGCCATGCTCGAAATAATCTACCTGAAACATGAGCTTCAAACAACCAAACACTTGGTAAGTCTTGATGCATATAATTTTTTCATTGCTACAACTGTCACCCGAAGCATTTTCAGAATATAACATTCAAATACTTCCAGTTGTTAGTCACATCAATATTACCAAAACTCATTTTCTTCATGCAATCATCATCATGCTAACATTGCAAGGTATAGTCACAGCATTCATGCAATTAAATGAAGTGGTTAGATACTCTTACTTCACAAGCGTATCATTCATACCACCTTGCTCTTCCATGGAGCATTTCTGGCATCCAATTGATCATGACTATCCTCTTTATGCACTTACTATCCTGCATTCATAACAGCCTCTGAAACAGTTCCAGAATCATCATCAATTCATCATTTCAGCCATTATTTATTCACAATATCTCATGCACTCATCTCAATACATTCAACATACCATGGCCTAGCCATGTCTACTTCACATAGGATGCATTATTATAATCAATATCATCAACATATATAGGCATGACACCTTTTTATATTCCAGCATCTGCATGGTATGAGGTCTCTTACCTTTACCAATCCATGGAATTCGTCATAAGAAAACTCTTACTTGCATGGGTCGTACTTACACCCTTGACATGACCAATTTGGTTGGTCCTTGCAGGAGATTGCAGCGTTTGCTCACCAACTTTTATCCTGGACTTGTTGCTTTATCCCTTTCTTCATAGGGTTGCTGGTCACATTCATCAGCATCAACAACATATTCAGCTAGGTCCATGTCATCGTTGGTTTTCCCACTAATGCCAACATCAAAGCAAGGGTTATCATTAGTGGTTCATACAGAACATATAATTTTCAATACTCTTACCAACATGCAATATCCTATGCATGTAATACATATCCTCATGCATTTCATGCATAAAACTCAGGAAATGTAACATAGTTAGCAAGACAGGGTTTTTAAGGAAAACTTCCCTTTTCCAAATCCCTCATCCTTGCATGGAATTCCTCTTCCACATTGCAGCTGGTTGACTTCATAGTCCTTGCTACCCCTGGGCATGCAATTGTCCAGATTTGTCCATTTTATAGCAGCGGCCATCATTAGCACTTTGCTGCTTCATGCTCAGATTCTGGTGTCTTACCCTTGTTCCCCACTAGATAAGCTTTCCAACGCCTATCCACATGCTTCATTTTGACCTCGGATGTGAAAGCCACGCCACTTCTAAGAGTGAATACTTTCACCCAATCTCAGGCAAAGCACACAACTGTATTTTGGTCCAGAATGCTAACTTCAGCCACCTCATTTTCCGATGCACCATTCATCTTTTATGAATTTTGGGTTTAACTAATTTTCCCAAAACATAGAATTTTCTTTTCACATGAACGACTGTCTCAGGGAACATAGAATTTTCTTTTCGCGCAATCTGGCGCATTAGATCGCTGCCACTTTCTCAATATTCAGCCCTGAAAATCCACTGTAAAACCACTGAAAATTCCTCCAAAAAACAACTGAATTTTCCTTTGTTCAATCGGGTCTTATTCCAATTATCCATCCGCAGAATCGGCTCTCAAACCACTTTTTCTTCCGCAACGGCAGCCCTCGGAGTCATTTGTCTTCCGCAACGGCGGCCCTCAGAGTCATTTTCCTCCGCAATGGCGGCTCTCTGAGCCATTTTCCTTCTGCAATGGCAGACGGGAAACCGCTAAACTCTTCCGATCGGTGGCACAAGCTGATCGGCATAGGAAGAATTTTCACATCGGAAGCCTAATGCCTTTTTCTTCCGCAACAGAGGAACATGAAATGCTGTCTTCTTCTGACTGTCCGACGTTTTCTATACTTAGTCGATTTTCAAAATCAAATTCCTTCTTTCTTCCAACGCTTGATTGGCATCGGCGAGCTTTTACATCAGAAGCCAAATGGTTTTGGCTTCCGCAACGGTGGATCCTCGAAGAAATTTCTTCCTGGCGTCGGAGAACTTGCCCATTGGACGACTTAGTCTTTCCGACAACCGCAATGGTAGACTGTCCAATCGTTAAGTTCTTCCACAGAATCAGCAATGGAATCCCTTCCATAGCCGCAACGGCGGAGCGCAGAACCCTTTCTTCTTCCGGCGGCAATCTTAACCTCTGTCGGCAATCGAAAGACTTTTTCATCGGACGCCTAGTCGTTTAGACTTCCGCAACGATGGCGCACAAACCATTTTCCCTTCCGATTGGCTGCTCTTTTCTTAAAGAAATTTTAACTTCGGGCGTCGGCGGTCTTTGCCCTTCAGAAGGCTTTGTGCTTTCACTTCCGCAATGGCGGACGCTCAATCACTTTCTTCTTCCGCAACGGCGGAAGTTAAATTTTCCAACTCTTCCGCAACGGTGGAAGTTCACTTCGCCAATTGTTTCGATTGGGGAACACTTAGACAAATTTTCCCAAAATTTTGTCTTTCTTCTTTCCGCCGAATATAACACATGTCGGCAGTCGGACCATTTTCCATCGGATGCTTAATCGCTTCTTCATCCGCAACGGCGGACGTCGATCCACTATTTTCTTTCGACAGACACCGGACACTTAAAATTTTCCCAAAATTTTCCCCCCGACTGTGCTCCGTCGGACGCGCTTCCGCTTAACCTTCCTCAACGACGGAAGTCCATTTCACTAATTCTTCCGCCACAGCGAAAGTCAATTCCACAAGTGTTCTGGTAGTTCAACACTTAAACCAAAATTTTCAAATTTTCCCTTCGTCGGCAATCAGATCCACTATTGCATTGGCGGTTTAGTCCTTTCGACAGCCACAACGACAGACTGTCAAATGCCAAATCCTTCCGCCACAACGGAAGCAGGTTCCATTAACTCTTCCGACTGTCTAACACTTCGGCAAGATTTTCTTTTTGATGTTTGTTGTTGTTCTGCTGGACATAGAAGGTAATTCTACCTTCTATCACTGCATCCTTCATAGCCCATAGAGGCCCATTGTTGCAACCTTGAGCTCTGATAGCATACTGTCACGTCCCCATCCCTTAGACCGGCGAAGAGGACGCGACGAACACCACAAGAGCCGGGCAAACAGCCCCATGAACATATACCATCCATCAATGCTGAAAATTAAAAGCTTAACATGATGCATAACATGGATGCTAAGACATACAAGCAGATGCATAATCCAACATACAGGGATTCATAATTCCTATGACATCAATATACAGTGGAAGCAACACATATACATTTCCAGCATTTAACATGTTCATCATAATTCATAGAACAATAGATATAATTGCAGAGATGAAATAACAGCAGCACTTATCTTTTGATGAAGAATTCACCCACAACCAGCTATGTCGCTACAACGTTCCACCCAACCATAGGCCAGTGTGCTCATCAATCTCTCAGCAAAACTGCAACCCCCCAGCTGGGCATGATTCCTCCAAGGATAAGGGTCAACGCAGGCTTACACATAGCCGAGGGACACCATCAGCCAAACCAACACCGCGGGGTTTATCAAGCCATCAACAACCGGTCAAGCCAGCACAGTCCAAAGACCAACCACTGCTTACACATAGCAAAACAATCCCTTCACAGCCCCGTGAAGAAGGCAAAGACAACCGGTGATAGTCCCAAATGAAAGGTGAGACACAGCTCAAGCCTACAAGGAAACACAGAGTTGTTCTTGGCCCTAACGTGGCCAAAACAACTTAGCTACAACCCAAAACCAGGGTACTCCAGCAGCCACAAACACACAATGCATGATAGCCGCAATCCACAATCCCAAAACAGGGAAAACTCAGCCAACAGATTGGAAATCAATAGCCCACAGCACACACAATCCTCAATGTAAACACTGAAGGATACAGATATAAAAGTGGGGACAGAACAACTCACAGTCTGTGTGTAAAGGAAAAGACGCAGCCCAGGCAAAGCATGGATGCACACATGCACTGTTCGAAGTGGAAACAGAAATCGGACTCTCAACAGTCCCCAAATCGGACTTTCAACAGTCCCCAAACATCATGGGGAAAACACAATAGCAACCCAAATCGTGGGTGAAACCAACAGCAAGCAGAAAACGTGGATTAAAGCCATGGCTATGACACATACCAGTGGAAATCAGGCCCTTGAGGCCGTTTCACCTGCTCGCTGCGTACACAACCAGAGAAGACCCGCGGCTGGTGCGTGAGGATGAACAGAATGCCTCTCTGCGTGAGGATCCCAGCCTGTGTGCGTGAATCGACCGACCAATGTGAGGAAGAACCGACCATGGAGGGAACGAACAGACCATAATCGTGAAGGTGAAGACCAGGCGTGTGAGGAGATGAACCGACAAGGGAAGAATGGCCAAAAGGGAGTCGAGGGAGAATGGAGTGAAGGCAGTCGTGGGTGGAGTGGGCGTGTGGGAAAGGGACTGACAGTCCTGCCACCACACTCCCAAAGGCAATAACTGCCTCAACCACCAGCCACCCATTCAGCAATAACTCCCCAACTAACAAAACAAGCAATAAAGAGGTTGGATAAGACAAGAAAGGTGGCAAACACACAAGGTAGTAACACATGGGTTTTCCCCCCATAAACCAAGGTTTGACATCCCCCACACCTTATCCTTTGGAACCATGCCCTTTTCATTCAACGTTGCACTGTCATAGCTGGTTGTGGTTTTAGTTTTAATTGATGTGCATATTTACATGATGCCGAATTATAATGTGCCCAATGGCACGATAAACCATCGACAACTATCCCCATTGCCGAAACACACACACAACCAAATCGATGGTGGGGATTTTGTCTTGAGCTCCTCACCATGATTAATTACAATATATACATCATGCAAACGGGGTCAAAACCGGGGACATTACAGTGTTCCACCCTTTGAAATACACCTAGGAAAGGTGAAAGGCGAAATCTGGAAAGGAGAAGTTGAACTAGGCATAAAGTTTGTGTTTCCAACTTTTGGGATCCACCTACGGAAGGTAGAGGATGGAAGATAGAATCCAAGATAAAATATAAGGCAAAAAGTGGGATTTCCGACTTTCAATGTCTAAGGTAGGAGGGCAGAAGTTGGAAGCGTAAAAGGATTCTAAGGAAAAAGGGTGACTTTTCGATTCTCGGGATCCTCCTGCGGAAGGTAGGAAGCGAAGAGCATAAAAACACAGAATAGTTCTAAGGAAAATTTAACGCTCCAATTTCAGAAGTTCAAAGTTGAAAAGCAGAAGTCAAAAGTGTATAAAAAGGTTTAAGGTAAAGGTTTGTTCATTCAATTCTCGTGTTCTGCATTGAAGTTGAGGAAAGGCGGAGACAAGGATAGACGTTCTGTCATTTGATTATTTCCTGACTTCTGAGTTCCTAAATACGTAAGGTGGAAGGGTGGAAGGCGGAAGGCGGAACGGTGGTTGAAAGACTCCATCAAAGGTTAATTTTCTGATTTCTGAAGATTGAGGTCGGTGGGCCAAAGTTGGAAGGACAAATAAAAGTTTAGTCAAAAGTATAAGTTCCTGGTTTCCTAGTTCCGCAGTGGAAGGGAGGACAATGGAAGGCAGGAGAATGAAAGTTGATCAAGGCCGAGTATTGGGTTTCCACGATCCGAGTTCCACAGCAGAAAGGCAAAAGGAAGAGGACAAAAAGTGAACAAGTTCAGTTATTGTTTCGATGGTTTTCTTGTTTTTGACTTCTGAGGCCGGAAGGCAAAAAGTGGAAGTGCGGAAGTGCAGAGGGAAAAATTTGAATCTTTCTCTTCATCGAAACCTTGAGGTTTCAACTTCTAAGTTTTAAGGTCGGAAGTGCAGAAGCGGAAGTGCGGAAAGGGCAAGGTTAGTTCAGAAATGGCCATTTTGGACACAGAAGGCATAATTGAAGGGAAAAACGACTGGTATAGTGGTTCTAAGCCTGAGATGAAGGTTGGAGAATAGGTTAACGTCCATACCCGGTGTTTATCAGAAGAACAAAGAGGTTCTTTAAGAAAAATAAATAAATTATCCGCATTATCGGGTATGGGGATGTGACAGATGCATTGTTGATCCTCATGTGGTCGAAGGTATCCAAGAATTGCAAAGACGTGAAGATTAGTTAACATATCAAGCCAAGTGGAACATAAATAATGGTTAGTGGAAGCTATTATGAATAGGAATAGGAATAATATGATTGACACCAATGAAGAAAGCATGAACATGCCTTCACATCCAACATTATTGACCAGCGAAGCTGTCCATTATTTTATGGATGGAGTGGGTTTAGAAGAAGGTGATGTAGGCACTAAAGAACCAAATGCAGCAAACAATGTAGATGAATCAAAATTCTTGGATGATACTCATATCCCACCCAGTGGTTCCACACTCAAGACTGTTGAAATATTGTAACTTCGAAGAATATTCTATATGTATCTTTTTGTGGTCCCCGATGGTCCTACCATGAGAACCACTTGTATTACATTGTACCTCGATGCTTCTAATCAGAAGAACTAATAAGATTCATGAGGTAGTCCCCTCTAATTGTAAAGGTGGGTCATTAGCGCCCCAGTGAAAATTACTCGATCCTACATGATTAACTCAAGCCTACATGTCGAATTTAATTATTAAAGTGAACGGACGAATATAAATAGAGGTGTGGTGCTCCTCATTTGGAACACACACACTCACTTGTGTAGCGCATTAGTGGAGGAGAGAGAAGTAGTTGGAGAAGGAGGAGGATCAGTCTTTGATCAGCCTTTTGGTTTTACCTTTTATCTTTTTGGGAATCTATATTGAGGAAGCTTTTGCTGGGTTTTTCCCTTTAGGGTTTTCCCAGGATAAATCTGTGTTGTTCTTGTGATACTGTTTCTTTTAGTGATCCTTTTTATATGCTTTTGTTATGAAAATGAAATGAAATACTGATGTTTTAGCTAAGCATATGAAATTTTAACATGGTATCAGAGCTAGCCTGAATAGGACAGCTTTCACAAGGTGAAATAGCCCTCTCTCTCTCCCCGGAAGAAATTAGGGTTTCAGAAAGAAAAAAATTGAGTTTCAGAAAACTTCTTGTATAGAAAATTGCGCCCTCGCGGAGCGCATATTTTGATCCTGGAATCAAGATTTTTGCGTGTGTGACTCTCCGGGAAATTCAAACCCTAGTTTGACAACTGCACCAGAAAACTGCTGAACCAGAAAGCTGCAGAAGTTGAATCTTGCAAGTCTGATTTGGAAGGTGAAGAATTGAAATCCCCAGAATCCAAGTACACCAGTCAACTCACCTCATTCAAGCGCATCTCCTGGTGAGGTCAATTTCTCATTCCACAAAATTTCAATTTTTTGTGATTTTCTGACAAGATGGCCCCAAGCACTAAGTTTGAGGACAAGCTAGAAGGCATAGAGAATTTCCAAGCATGGAAATACAGGATTGGTCTCATTCTCCAAGAGAATGATCTTGATAAGTATGTAAAAGAAGAAGTTGCAGAACCTGAAGAAGCTGAAGCCAAGGAGAAGCACAGAAAGGATATGATTAGGGCACAAAGAATTATTGCTGACTCCATCAAGGATCACTTGATCCCTCAAGTGTCATCCAAGAAGACTCCAAAAGAAATGTATGATTCCCTATACGGAATGTATGAGGGAAGAAACATTAACAAAAAGATGAATACAAGAGCTCAACTGAAGAGCACCAACATGAGTCATGGAGAATCCATCCAAGAGTACTTCACAAGGGTTTCTCAGATCAAAGAGAAAATAGAAGCTATTGGAGATAAGCTTGATGAAGATGAAATGGTTATGACTACTCTCAATGGTCTCACTAGCCCTTGGGAGTCCTTCATCCAGATGATGTGTGCCAGAAAAGAAAGCATGAAGTTTGATATGGTATGGGAAGATTGCATTCAAGAGGAGACTAGAGTGGCAAATAGAGAAGCCTTACTAAAAGAAGATGATCAAGCCCTAGCCACTCACACCAAAATAAGAAGAGGCCAATCTAATTTCAAGAGAATAAATTTCAAGGAGTCTCAACCTCCCAGAAGAATCCAAAGGGTAAGACAAAATCCTCCCATTAGAGACTACTCTGATTTTGAATGTTTTCATTGTAATAAGATAGGACACATTGCCCGAAATTGTCCTATGAAGAGGCAAGAATATAGGAAGAGGATCAACAACAACAAAATACATCATGCTCATCTAATAGAAGATGAAGATGAAGAAGAATAAGAAGAAGGACATCCAAGAAAACAAGCAAGAGAAGAAGATGCAGAAGAGTATGTGTTATTCTCTGCACTCTCTAGGTATATAACACCTGGAGAAGACACTTGGCTTATTGATAGTGGTGCTTCAAATCACATGATGGGACAAAAGAAAACTCTGTCCAAACTTGAAGAAAAGAGCTCTCCTCAAAACGTATCCCTAGGAGATGACTATCAATATCCGATCAAAGGAGTTGGTGAAGCAAGTTACAAATTTGATTCAGGTAATCCCCTAAAGATGAAATATGTATTATATGTACCTGGTATAAAGAAGAATTTACTTTCTATCTTAGCTTTATATAAGAAAGGATTCAGAGTTGCTTTCATAGATGGCCAAGTACTCATGTGGCCTAAAGGAAAGAATATTGAAGATGCAATCATCATTGGTGAAGAAGAAGGAGGCTTGTATAAACTCAAAGGGCACTCAGAATCAGAAACAACCCTCGTGCATGAGTCCACTAACCCTAGTGAACTATGGCATAGAAGGCTTACCCACATTAATTACAAGGCTCTACCTCATGTGAACAAAGTAGTGACAGGATTACCAGACATGAAGATCAAACATGAAGGCATTTGCAAAGGATGTGCGAAGGGAAAGAACATCAAGAATCCATTTTCGAAAAGTGAAACAAAGACAAAAGGTACGTTGGAATTGATTCATTCAGATGTATGTGGTCCAATGTCTTCTACATCCTTAAGTGGCTTTGAATATTATATCACATTTATTGATGACTTTTCAAGAAAGACTTGGATATACTTCTTGAAAGCAAAGAGTGAAGTGTTTGAAAAATTCAAGGAGTTCAAAGCCTTGATATAGAATCTTTCAGACAAGAAAATAAAGACACTCCGATCAGAAAACGACAGAGAGTATACCTCAAAAGAGTTTGAATCTTTTTGCAAAGATTCCGGAATCAAGAGGAAACTAACTACTCCCTACAATCCTCAACAGAATGGGGTTGCGGAAAGAAAGAACAAAACCATCATGGAGGCAGTGAAGACAATGATATATGATCAAGATCTTCCAATGCATCTATGGGTAGAAGCGGCAAGAAATGTTGCATATGTACAGAATAGAATATCTCACAGTGCTCTTGGGTTCAAGACTCCAGAAGAGATGTTCACGGGAAATAAGCCTGAGGTAAGTCACCTCAAAATATTTGGTTGTCCAATATATATTCATATACCAAAAGAGAAAAGAACCAAGTTAGACCCTTCCAGAAAGAAGGGGATTTTTGTTGGATATTGTGAAGTATCCAAAGCATTCAGAATCTACATTCATGGATTCCATCACATGGAAATCAGTCGAGATGTGACATTCGATGAAGAGGCAGTGCTCAAGAGATCTAGGAAGTGCCAACATGGAGAAGTATATGAAGAAGAGGCATCTCCCAGAAATAAAGAAACTACATGTCTCCTGGAAGATGAAGCTCCTGAAGAACATGACATGGAAGAATCACAAGAACCCCCTATGATGGAGATATCAAGAAAGAGAAATCCTGCTTGGACAAGAGAAATTATACAAGCAGAAAGATATGGAGCTCTTGAAGGCTCCACAAGGGAAAGAAAGAAACCCAAGACTTTTTCCAACTATGTAGCCTTGATGTGTGATCTTGTAGATCAAGAACCTACAAACTATGAAGAAACGGTACAGAAGAAAGAATGGGTAGAAGCAATGACTGAAGAATACCAGTCAATAATGAAGAATGATGTATGGGATATAGTTCTCAAACTAGAAGAAAAGAGTATAGTATCCTCCAAATGGATATACAAAATGAAGCATGCAGCTGACGGAAGTATCGAGAAGTATAAAAAAAGATTTGTGGCCATAGGTTTCTATTAGAAAAAGGGAATTGATTATGAAGAGGCATTTTCCCCAGTAGCAAGGTATACTTCGATTAGAGCTATCATGGCACTTGCATCCATGATGAAGTGGGACTTACACCAGATGGATGTGAAAACAGCTTTTCTAAATGGTGTGATTGAAAAAGAAGTATATATAGAACATCCACAAGGATTTGAAGTTGAAGATAGACATACTCACGTATGCAAGTTGAAGAAGGCCTTGTATGGTCTTAAACAAGCTCCTAGAGCTTGGTATGAAAGGATAGATACTTTCTTGTCGAGCATGGGCTTTACCAAGAGTAAAGATTATCCTAACCTTTACCTCAAGGTTGTAGAAGATGAACCTGTCATCCTACTACTATATGTGGATGACTTATTCTTGACAGGGAATGAGAAACACATTATGGAAAGCAAGAAGAAACTAGCAAAATAATTTGAGATGAAAGACCTTTGGTTAATGCATTACTTCCTAGGTTTGGAAGTATGGCAAAGTTCAGAAGGAATCTTTCTCAATCAAGGAAAGTATGTAGTAGAGATATTGAAAAGATTCAATATGTTGGAATGCAAAGCCATGGCCACACCCATGGATTCCAACCTAAAGTTGTTAGCTGATGACTCATCAGAGTTACTGGATGTGACTCATTATAGACAGATTATTGGGTCATGATGTATTTAACAAACACCAGACCTACCATTTGTTTTGTTGTGAACACCTTAAGCCAATATCTAGTTCAACCTAGACGGGTTCACTTGGTAGCTGCAAAACATCTGATGAGATATTTGAAAGGGACTATAGACTTTGGTCTATACTATGATAATAGCCATGAGTATAGATTGTATGGTTATACAGATGTAGATTGGGCCGAAAGTATCTCAAACATAAAAAGCACATCAGGTGGATGTTATAGGTTGGCATCTGCTATGATTTCATGGTTTAGTAGAAAGCAATCCAGTGTTGCTCTAAGCATAGCCGAAGCAGAATATATAGCAGCTTGCTCTGCTAGTTGTGAAGCCATATGACTTCGAAAGCTAATGTTAGGATTATTCAACCTAGAGTTGGACACTACCGTGATTCTATGTGACAACCAAAGTTGTATAAAGATGACAGAGAACCCTGTGTTCCACGACAGATAAAATCACATAGAAATCAGGTATTTCTACATTCGAGATATGATGCAGAAAGGAGCCATAAAGCTCCAGTATGTGAGTACTGATGAACAAGTTTCTGATGTGTTGACAAAGCCTCTGTCTCGAGTAAAGTTCGAACACTTTCAAGACAAGATTGGTGTTGTTCGGAAAGACCTTCCCCGAAAGGGGGAGTAGTGATGTTGCAGTGGGATTGTATCATCCCTCGGCACTTGGTCTAAAGTGATCTGGGGACCTCGGTCCTTGAGAATGAAGTGGGATTGTATCATCCCAGGACATATGTCCAGAAGTGATCCGGTGACCTCGGTCCTCGAGAATGAAGAGGGATTGTATCATCCTGGGACATATGTCAAGAAGTGATCTGGTGACCTTGGTCCTCAAGAATGAAAAGGGATTGTATCATCCTGGGAAATATGTCCAAAAGTGATCCGGTGACCTTAGTCATCGAGAATGTGGCAGGATTGTATCATCCTTGAACTTTGGTTCAGAACGGATCTGGTGAACTTTGGTCATCAAGAAGGTGGTAAGATTGTATCATCCTTGAACTTCAGTTCAGAATGGATCCAGTGAACTTCGGTCATCGAGAAGGTGGAAGGATTGTATCATCCTTGAACTTCAGTTCAAAACAGATCCAGTGAACTTCAGTCATCGAAAAGGTGGCAAGATTGTATCATCCTTGAAGTTCGGTTCAGAATGGATCTAGTGAACTTCGGTCATCGAGAAGGTGGCAGGATTGTATAATCCTTGAAATTCAGTTCAGAACGGATCTGGTGAACTTCAGTCATCGAGAAGGTGGAAGGATTGTATCATCCTTGAACTTCGGTTCAGAACGAATCCGGTGACTTCGGTCATCGAGAAGGTGGTAGGATTGCATCATCCTTGGACTTAGTCCTAAATTGATAGGGACCGATTATCTCGTAATCAATGCGGTGACTTTGGTTGTCGAGAATGTGGTAGGATTGCATCATCCCTTGACTTTAAGTCCAAAAGAGATCCAAAGACTTCTTTGTCTTTGTACTGTGGTTTGCAGGTTGTTGCTGATGATGATGATGTTTTTGATCGAAAGATCAGAGTGTGATGATGATGATGTTTCTAATCAAAAGGTCAAAGTGTGATGATGATGATGTTGCTGCTGATCGAAAGATCAAAGTGCTGAAGATGTTGTTGATCGAAAGGTCAAAGTGCTGAAGATGTTGCTGTTGATAGAAAGGTCAAAGTACTAAACATGTTGCTGATCGAAAGGTCAAAGTGCTGAAGATGTTGTTGCTGATCGAAAGCTCAAAGTGCTAAAGATGTTGCTAATCGAAAGGTCAAAGTGCTGAAGAAGTTGATGTTGATCGAAAGGTCAAAGAGTTGCTGTTGTGAAAGATTGAAGATGAAGACTATATGACATTGAAAAACTTCCAATGATTTATAGATGTATTACCTTGATGATGTTGATGATGTCCTCTATCTCTCTCCTACTATTCTTGTTGTGGATGTTGTTGTAGAATACCCTTCTCATTAAGGGGGAGTGTTTAAATATTGTAACTTCAAAGAATAATCTATATGTATCTTTTTGTGGTCCAAGATGGTCCTACTGGGAGAACCACTTGTATTACTTTGTACCTCGATGCTTCTAATCGGAAGAACTAATAAGAGTCATGAGGTAGTCCCCTCTAATTGTAAAGGTGGGTCATTAGCACCCCAGTGTGGTTACTCGATCCTACATGATTAACTCAAGCCTACATGTCAGATTTAATTATTAAAGTGAACGGATGAATATAAATAGAGGTGTGGCACTCCTCATTTGGAACACACACACTCACTTGTGTAGCACATTAGTGGAGGAGAGAGAAGTAGTCGAAGAAGGAGGAGGATCAGTCTTTGATCAGCCTTTTGGTTTTACCTTTTATCTTTTGGGGCATCTATATTGAGGAAGCTTTTGATGGGTTTTTTCCTTTAGGGTTTTCCTAGGATAAATTTCTGTTGTTCTTGTGATACTGTTTCTTTCAGTGATCCTGTTTATATGCTTTTGTTATGAAAATGAAATGAAATACTGATGTTTTAGCTAAGCATATGAAATTTTAACAAACACATTCCTAATTTTGTAAGTGGAGAGAATGCTAGAAAAAGAAATGAGAGGACCATTATATGTTCTTCACTTAAGGAGGAGTTCACAATTACTCACATCAGATGACTACATAAAATTATTGGGTGAGGAAAAAAAAAAAAAAGGAGATGCAAGAACAAAGATAACAAAAGAAGGAACTTGAGAAAGAGAGGAAGGATGCAAATATTGTTCAAGTCGAGTCACGAAATATTGCAAGGCTTCAAAGAGAGAAAGAGAGGTAAGAAAAAGAGCTCAATAAACAATTGGCCAGGAATGAAAAAGAACTATGAAAGGCACAAGAGGATTGGCTTAAGATGGAGGAGAAAACAATGTCCAACTCATTCAACCACATTGAGGATAACACACATTGATTCCATGACCTTATACGCATATAGATCCCTGAATATCTATCAGCTACTCCTACCCCCCAATTCCTTTACGACAGTGGGAGGCCAAATTCTACATATGCTTTCCCTGCTCCTCCAATTAATATAGGGAGGATGGGTCAAGTCAAAACTTCACATTTTCAATCCCTCAATGGTTGCAAGCACCAAATTGGCCTCAAGCAAATGAAGGTATCTCACCCCTTTCAGCTCATGCAAGTGAAAGCAACCAACCCATACAAATGTAGGCATGCCAAAATACTTGGCCAATGCAAATGCAGGGAACCCGTCAATTTTAGGCAATCAAATAAGTCTACCTACAAAGAAGTGAATATGTTTAATGATTATGCCCAACCACTTCCAAGTGGAACTTGTTAACTAGGAAATGTTTTGTTTAATATAGAATGTGTTGTTGTAATTAGAACTAAGACATAAGAGCTTTGGAACTTACATAACCCATAATCTATATAGCCCAACTGGACAGGATACATAAAGGTCAAGCCTGATTTGTTTTGCAGCTTATATGTAGGTATTTTTGTTTGTTATCGAAGAGAAAAATAGGAAGCTAAATTTGTTTTCAATTCTGGATTCAATTTTTCCAATGGATTATACAATCATTTACTTCTTATAAAATTTACAACTACATATACAAATAACAATTTAAAAGTTCTATTAAATTCCTAAGTAATATATCAAAGCAGTGAAAGAGGCATAACACAAGCACCAAAAAAACCACCATACCAACTACAACCACAAATACAACTACCACTACAACTACATTTCATAATTCAAAACAACACCATTGAAATTGCCATTAAATCAATTTACAAATTTCATTGTGATTACCAAATTGCATAGAAGAACTAAATGCATTACAATACCATTTCTTTGTCAATTAACAAAACATGCAACATAAAAGAATTCATTACAGGAACCCTTACAAATTACAAATACCCTATCACCTAATTCATTACAATAACCATTGCAACTTACATATACCAACAAACCGATATTCATCATAAATCCATTCCCTTTACATTTTCCAAAATGAGTAACATGACAGAGTACATTAGAAAATCCATTGTATTTTACATTTACCAATAGACAAAATTCATCACAAGCCCACTCCCTTTACGTTTTTGAAAATCGAGCAACCCAACATATCTCATTACAAAAACCATTGCAATTTACAGCTACAAATTGCAATTACCAAAATCATTACAAATTACAATTACAATTTCAATTACCAAAACCATTACAAATTACAATCACCACAAATCCATTCCTTTTACATTTTCCAAAGCGAGTAATAGGACATAATACATTAGAAAAAAATTGCATTTTACGTTTACCAACAGACATAATTCATCACAAATCCACTCCCTTTACATTTTCCAAAACGAGCAACCCAACAAAGCTCATTACAAAAACCATTGCAATTTACAACTGCAGATTGCAATTACCAAAACCATTACAAATTACAATCACCATAAATCCATTTCTTTACATTTTCCAAAACAAGTAATAGGACATAGTACATTAGAAAAACCATTTCATTTTACATTAACCAACGGACATAATTCACCACAACCCTGCTCCTTTTACGTTTTCTAAATTGAGCAATCCAACAAATCTCATTACAAAAACCATTGCAATTTACAACTACAATTTGCAATTAGCAAAACCATTACAAAATAAAAATACAATTTCAATTATACCAAAACTATTACAAACTAAAATCACCACAAATCCATTACAAATTAAAATTACCAAAAAACAAAGGTAATTTAGATGTTACGCACAAGAATACACTAAATTTGGAACAAATAGACCTATTGTCCAAATGAAGGTCAAACAATGTAAACTTGCACCCCAATAACGAAGGTCAAACCATCTAAATAGGCATCCCATTGAAGGCATTATGCCATTGTGCCTATGAACAAAGCATGAACGCCCACAAGCAAATCCCAAATATTAGCATGCAAGCCGAAAAACAAGGAAATTCCAAATATTCTCATGGAAGCCGACAAACCCATCAAGCAGGGTTTGCATGATTTTGGCTAGGGTTTTGGAAGGAAGAGTTGCATAGTGTTGTATATGGTCGAGCCCCAAAGATAGTGTTCAAAATCGCACAGACTCTATAAGAAAATTAGATAGAGTCACTGCCAAAAATGGAGGTTAACCCTCACATAGCACACCCAAGAACAAAGGTCGCGTTCGAATTCCAAGCTACAAGCTAATTAGTTAGAGTCATACACCAGGCCATGTCCATAACACAACCAATACCAAAACCGTGCCATACCACAACAAAACTACAAGCTACTATAATCAATTCAAACAACAAACCCTAGCAAGAACCCTATCAAAATCCAAAATACAAATTAAAAACACATCAAGGGTGAAACATGTAAATTTTCTTCAATATTTGATGTGTTTAAGAACACAGAAGGAAAGAGACCCAACATTCGTCACAAGAGTACACAAAGATCCAACCAGTAGTGGAAGTGTTGATAAACATAGGGTCATCAATTGGTAGGGTTTAATGTCTACCAATTAAAGGAAGAACAACCATGATGAGCCACCTGCTCCACCATGCATTGAACCTCCAAGCACCTTGACCGAGATCTACAGTTAAGCTCCACCTGCCAAAAAATGAAAAAATAGTAGTAAATCACTTGGGAAACTGAAACCACTTTGTTGAAAACCAAACGGTCATGCTTCTCACCTAGTCGAGAGATGGTGCAACGCAGGTGGTGTGTCTAGCACGAACAACAACAATCGATAACGAAGCCGAACTCCAAGCAACCACCCATTAGAATCGACCCAAATCAAGTGTTGAACCAAACATCTAACTCCACCCACCAGTTAAATGGAATTCATGGTTAACAACGAAAAAGAATTCATGACCAAGAAGACAAGCGAGCATATCAAGCCACACCACAACTAGGGGGGAGGATCACACATCAAGCTCAATCAAAATAATAGTACACGAATCACCCTCAATAAACCCTATCTATGATGATCAACACATGCTCATATAATAGGCCCACCATAGACACGTGACGGGAAATCCACTTAACAAGTGTAGTATGCTTGCTTGTCATACACATGGCCACCACTATGGATACGGGAGGACGCACCACTATTAGTGTCCCTCCCCTACATATGTCGGTGAGACCAATGTATGACAGTGCGCACGCCATTTTCCTTGTAGTTAAGATCCTTTTTTAATATGGGATGCAACATGTGCATCCTTTAACATGGGATATACGGTTTAAAACAAAAGTTCTTTAATATGGGATTATCATCAATAAAATGAAATTAAATGGGGGACATACCTAGTTTTTAATGATTAAATGTTAAAGGGGAGGGTGCATGAAAGAAGACGTACATCTTAAGGGTATTATTTAATATAAGTGTTTTAATGGTGAGCTCCCTTTTTAAAACAACAACAAAAGCATGATGGGGATATTTATTTTTGAATTTTGAATTTTATTAGTTTGTTTTATTTTTATTTATTATTATTATTATTATTATTTTTAATAAGGTTTAATGTGAAGAATGTTAATAAGGGGTTTTCTTTTGTTTTGTAGCGGAAGAGGTTTTTCAAGATTCTAGAGATAGATACATATGAATACGCGAGAGAAGTATAGCTTTATGAAGGAAGAATATGAAAAAATTGAAATAGCTAGAAAGATGCAAAAATGTGACAATGAGAATCATAAAAATGCACACAGACATCTTTGTTGTAAATGCCCAGTTCCAAGTTACAGGAAAAAGTGAAGCATCGAAGGTGAAGAGGAGGATTAAAATTATGATGATCAAATCGACCAACTTCCACAAAGAGATTGACATCTAGTGTCACGTCCCCGTCCCTCAACCGGCGAAGAGGACGCAACCAACACAACCGGGCAAAATGCCCAATGAACATAAACAGAAAATCAAATGCTGAAATTGAAATTTACAAGCATACACAGATGCATTATTCTTCAATCATACAGCGGAAGCAAACATACATTCCATCATTTAACATCATTATAAATTATAGAGATGCAGTAAACAGCAACACTTATCTGTTAATGAAGAATTCACCCGCAACCAGCTACGTCGCTACAATGTTCCACCCAACCATAGGCCAGCTTGCTCATCAATCTCTCAGCAATGCTGCCACCCCCGAGCTGGGCATGATTCCTCTGGAATAAGGGTCAATTGCAGGCTTATACATAGCCACGGGGACATAAACAACAAACCAACCACAGCTGGGTTTCACAGGCTGTCAACAAACAAGCCAAGCCAGCACAGTCCAATGGACTAACCACTGCATACCAGCAGCAAAACAATTCCCTTCACAACCATGTGAAGAAGCAAAATGACCGATGAAAATCCCAAACGAAAGGTGAGACACAGCTCCAGCCTATAAGGCAACTCAGAGTAGGTTTTGGCCCTAACGTGGCCAAAACAACTCAACAACAGCACCCAAACCAGGGTATATCAGCAGCCACAACACACCATGAAGGATAACAACAGTCCACAGTCCCAAAACAGGGAAATTCAGCCAACAACACACCCAATTCCTCAATAGAATGGTTGGGAAACATCACACAGTCCCAACAAAGGAGAAGAACAACTCCTAGCGTGGACAGACAAGGGAAATTCAACCCACGAATTGGCAATCCACAGTGGTCCAAAACGAAATTGGAACCCACAGCCGACAACACTCATGGGGAAGACAACAGCCCCAAACACAAATAGCGAGCATGGCTCACGGCATGGGAAAAACGACCCAAACATCTTGTGCGTGAGGAAAAACTCGCACCCAACAAAAAAATGCACGGGGAAGACATACCCGATTTTCTGCGTGAGGATTCCAGCAGTAGAGGCCCTGCGTGAGGAGAAAACAACTCCGATTTTGCCCGTGGATGAACAAAACAACAGCAAGGACGCGAATTACAGTGCGTGGGTGCTTCAGCAACTCGTGGAGCCCCAGAAAATGTCTGCGTGAGACTAAAATCGCCCAGAGCTTGTGCGTGAGGAACCAACAGACCCAAAATCGTGGTGAGTGAGTGAACAGGCTGTGGAGAGAACGCGCCATGGGCACAATGAACAGGCGCGTGAGGAGAACAGAACAGGCAGGGAAAGCATGGGGTCGTGGGTGGAGTGTGGATGTGGGTAAAGGACTGACAGTCCTGCCACCCCACTCCCAAAGGCAATAACTGCCCATCCACCAGCAGCCATAACTGCCCAACCACCCAACAGATCATTAAAGAGGTTGACAAGGTTGGATGAGACAAAAGGGTGACAAATAACAAAGGTAGAAAACCACAAGGTAATAAAACATGGGTTTTTCCCCATAAACCAAGGTTTGACATCCCCACCCCTTATCCTTTGGAACCATGCCCTTTTCATTCAACGTTGCACTGCCGTAGCTGGTTGTGGTTTATTTTAATTGATGTGTGGGTTTACATGATGTCAAATTATAAGGTGCCGGATAGCACGACAAACCATCGGCAATATCCCCATTGCCGAACATACACAACCAAATCGATGGTGGGGCTTTTACCTTGAGCTCCTCACCACGATTAATTACATTATATACATCATGCATACGGGGTCGAAACCGGGGATGTGACATCTAGATACGACGAACAAGATGGATTAGCTGGTTCAATGAAGTATTTATATGATGTCTCAAAAAAACAAATACGTTGACAAAAATTGTATAAGAGCTCAAAACCGTCATCGTGAATTCTCTCTTGGAAATGTTTTTGTCACCAATTCAAGCTAAGATTCGAGATGACCATTATGTTGTACAAAATCCACCGACTATTGTGTATCCATTGTAATGAGGTCACATGGAAACCCCTCAAAAGGAAAATACAAAGGGATGCGAAGTAATTATTTAGATAAAATGAAATTTTTAATGCAATGAAATTTTCCTCTAAAAGAGAATAAAGATGAAGATATGCATTTGTAGAAAAGGAAAGAAGATGAAAAGTAACTAGCAATATGATAATTATGCAAAGAAACCTTTCAACTTCTAAGGGAGTAAAGTTAAATAGGGGAACATCAAATGAAATAGAGAATTTGGCTCTCAAACATTTCATGTGCTACTACTAAACTGTGAATGGGGAGAAGCAGCTTTCAGCCAAGTCTTTTTCCATGAAGATTTGATTCTTGCATGTTCTTTGTTGTGGACTATTCTATTGCATATGTCATACATGGGAATTATTTAGGAATATGTTTAACATGGTGGAATGTTCTTAATTGTAACTGATCTATTATTATTTCTATTTTCTGGAAATGCTCGCTTGAATCTATGTGTGAGGAATCATTAATGATTCTACAATCATTTTCTCCATATTCCTATTTTTATCCCAATCAAACTATTCCATGGTCATTGACAAGGGCATGTATGGTTCTAGTTTTATTCTTATAACATGTAATCATGTCTAGACACTTTCATTCTACATTTTATATTAGTTGCATTTCATCTTTTAATTATCAAACTATAAAAGGTGGACCAGACCGTAACTGGTGAAACACAAAATAATTAATCATCATTGGGTCAGAATGTGGATGAGTTCCCTATTCCAAAATGTTTGAGGTCTGATTGAGACTTTTTACCATGGAGAACCCCTACTATTGGACATGGTCATTTCAACCCATCAACAGCTTGGGTGCTAGAATGAGGGTTGGATGACAAGTTGACTTGTGTGAAGTCATTTTTGTAGATTGAATTAATTATTAATGGATTCTCTCCATATCCCTATTTTGGAACATGCTTTCAGTTCACCGATCCCATTAGGGAGCAATTCCAACAATACAACCAATCTCTTGTCTAAATTTAAGTTTAATGGTGAGGGGAAGACCTCTACATTCAAGCATTTCAATTAATTTGACATCATACATCAAAACCTCAATTTTATTCAAGATAATGTAATTTGTAGGTTGTTTACCCTCACATTAGATGGATGAGTTTAGGCATGGTACAAAACACTTCCACTGAATTATATCCATAACTAGAGACAGTTCATGGAAGTGTTTATAGTAGCACATGAGAATTATGATTATGAATATTTCTATGTTGAGATTGAGGGAATCCAGAGAAGAAAGAGTGAGTTGGATGATGCTTTTATATTAAGAGTGGCTCAAGTTTGTTACAGATTCTAGGAAAGTGATAAACCCCCAAGACAAGCATTAATTGACTTGCATGTACATCTCCTCTCTCTCCCTAAAGAAGATGAATTGTTAATGAGTGGTGATAAATATTTAAGTTGTCATAATTTTCCTACCCCAGGACCGTTCAACCAAGAAACATCATTCTCTAATGGAAAAATTAACCCGGAGACATTGATTTGTAAGACAATCTGGTAAATTATTCGTGTTTGGGAAAAGATAATAGATCTAGTTTACAAGAAAATGTGTTTCCATTCCTTTCTATGATTCACATGAGAGAAATTTCACCGTAATAGTGAATGAACCAAGTGAAATGACATGTGAGGAAATCAAAAAAATTGTGGATACGATAACTTTTATGAATAAACCATATTACGACTTGGAGTTAAACTATCCTTATAACCTGTTTGAACAAGTAAAATAATGTAATCAAAACATACCTACAACCATTGATCCAATAACTCATTAATTCTAGGAAGAGGGTAATGATTATTTACAGTGATCTTGTTTAGTGCCCAAAAGTCAACACACATCCTCCATGTGTCATCTTTCTTAGGAACCAATACAATCAGAGATCCACATGGAAAAGTACTTGGCCTTATGACTCCCTTGTCAAGAAATCCTAAACCTTCTTTTTTATCTCTGCATTATCTATCACTGATGACCTATACATACCAATGTTAGGAAGAAGAGCATCCTACTACAAACAAATATCATGTTCAATCTTCCTCTTCGGAAGAAACCCCTTAGGTTGAAGAAATACCCCATCATAAATAGAAATGATTTCAAATAATTCATGTCTATGACTTGGATCACAACATGCAAGGATTTCAGATACATGTTTCTCTTTCAATTTAAGAACCATAAGAACAAAATACTTACTAGAATTCACAAGTCTCTTCATCTGTCCTGCAATTATCAAACAAAGATTGTTCTTCATTCGGAGAGCTCTAACAATATATTCAACCGTGTCCTTGAAAATGTGATACTTATTTTATTCACAATAAAATATATATTTTCTATCACATAGATATGGGCTACCTAATACTTTTCTGCATATGTCAAGAGGGACAACATCTAATACAACCTCATTAGTAAACTTGGAAGTAGTTGAAAATTTAAGTGTACACTATCTAGTTACTTGTAATCAAATATCCTTTTGTAACCAACCCAAATGGTAAGGTATTATGAGGTTCAGTCTTTAATACCAACTTCTTAACAATAGATTCTAAATTCAAATTAACTTGAGAACCACTATCAAACAAAGCAACTACCTCGTATGCTTAACTATGACCCTTATGTGGAAAATCTCATTTATTTTCTTATCATAATTTTCAAACTTAGGAGATTGAATACAGGAACTTGAGATAGAAAATGATATACCCTTACTTCCCATTACATTGATCCTTGTCTCATCTCCTTAATTGGACCCAAGTTCTTGTTTCACTATAGCAGCAGTATGTTACTTCTCCTTTCCTTAAGATTTCATTAGTAACAACTCATGATGCAATTTCCAACACTTGGCCTCCACATTCACTTTCTTACAGCAATGAGTACATGTATGCTTCTCCAACTCTTTCTTTACTATAGCTATCTTCTTACCTTTCTCTTGTCCTTTCGACCGGTTCTCAAACTTAGGTGGCTTCTTGTACACATTATCCATACCATGTTTACCTTTTCTAGCTTCAAGATGAGTAGCTTGTACTGACACTTCGTCAATATTAGTAGGATTACACATCAAAATAGTATGGTGAAGATAATAATGCAAACCACCAATGTACTTAAGAAGATATTCACGACTGTGTAATGGAATTACCAATGCTAAAGATTTATTCTTAAATGCTTGCATATAAGCTTGAGCATTTTTCCCTTTAATTGTCTTAGATGAAACCATTTAATCATAATTGTTTGAGTATATGTCAAAGGATAGAATTGTTTTCTCACTGCAGAAATAAATTCAACCCAGGAGGAAATGATTTTCCCATCTTGTAACATATCCACTTGAGTTTGACTCTCCCACCATATTAAAGCTATACCTCCCATGCAAAGAGTAGCTAAATAAAACTTTGCAGTGTCTTCCTTGATCTTTTCTACCCTACACTAAACTTCTATCTATTCAACCCAGATGTCCAACTTTTCTACATCCAATTCTTCATCATAAACAACAAAAGAAAACTTAACATCCAATTTTAATAACGACATATCATGAGAATGAGAAGTTATTTCAGAATGCTTATCCTTGGAAGAATGTTCACTTTCACCATAAGTAGATGGTGGTGGTGGTGGTGGTGAAGAAGGTCCTAATGATCCTTCACCTTCACCTCCTCCTTCAATGTGTACTGAGGATTCATCTTCCCCATCCCGTTGGACTCATTGATACAAATATTCCACTATTTCCTTCTTTCCACAGAGTGTAGACATAACTTTCTCAGGGCTCATGGGAAATTTCTCTCCTTCATTTCCTGTGGATACCATCTCATGTTTAAGAAATCCCCTTTGGATTTCCAAATTGAAACTTGCAAGATTTCCTTCACCTCGGTTGAGTTTATCCCTCGTAAGAATCCACCTATCAAACATGCTCTTATACCACTTGATATTAAAGTATTAACTTGTTACCAATCCAACCATTAGTCCATCATTGATACAAAAAATATTTTTTAGTTAACAACATATTTAATTTGACAGTACACTTCACAATGTTAAGTTATTAGATTCACTTAACTAAAATCAACTTACATAATCCATTCATCATAAGTGAAATATAAAGAAGAGATCAAAGAGGACAATTCCAACACAATCACACCAAAAATTGATAATGGAATTCACCAGACGACTTGTATACATATCCAGGTTCACTCCCAATAGTGAGACCACTATTATTAATCTCAAAATTCTAAAATATACATAAATAAAGGTTTACAAAGAAAGTGTTGAAAAGACCCTTTAAGTTTTGAAACTCGAAGATAGAAACACAAACTACCATTGGGTTCATAGACTTTGTTATACTTGGCTTGAAAACAAAGTATCTAAATACCCCCTTCATATCTGCAACTCAAGTTCAGAAACAAATATGCACTCCTCTAGAATTCTGATTCTTTTGAGTATAAACATGACTACCTTTAGTTTCGGCACCGGGACCCCTCTTCCTAGAAAAAACTTCAAGACTACATGCTACACAATTTCGTATTGCATCAATTTATGTGACCATTGTGCCATCCATCAAAATTTGTGTCAATTTAAAAAGGTGAGGTTAGCCCAACCTCTACACAAATGACATGTGGAAGTTGTTTATTGGTCCAATTGGGTGTAAAATCGACCAAATCTAGGTGACATGTGGAAACATATCATGCCTCCATGTCAACATTTTGATTCCATCCTACCACGTGTCAATGCTTGAGCCTACCATTTATCGTACGAATGTTGATGTCATCCTTCTACGTTGGTTCTACGGATTCCATGCTAGTATTCTAACTCGCCTATACGATCTATACGTCATGGTATAGTCAACCATGTGTCACCCTTTCAATGGTTCCACATCATTGTACAATATCTACATCAACATCTGTATAGTTCCACATGGCACTCTCTAGTGGAGCCACGCGGCACCCCTATAAGCCCCCTTTTTATACTATTGTTCCAAAATATCATATTACAATATCTTCCTCATACAATGCAATTTGAGGTGATTCAAGTGCTGCTAGAAATCTCTCATTGAGCCCTACACAACAATTCTATTCTCATTAGCATTTGAGCCTGTTAATTTTAAGCAATCACATATCCTCTTGGATCATTACTTAATCTAGAAATATTGAGTTACAAATCCAACCATTAGTCCATCATTGACAACAAATATTTTTTAGTGAACATGATTTTACAATTGACAGTGTACTTCGCAATGTTATGTGATTAGCTTCACTTAACTAAACACTTCTTCTTATAAAAATCAACTTGCATAATCCATTCATCTTAAGTTAAATATAAAAAAGAGATCAAAGAGAACAAATCCAACACATTCACATCAAAACTTGATAACTGAATTCACCCAACAAGCTGGATACATATCTAAATCCACTCCCTATAGTGATACTACTCTTATTAATCTCCAAATTATGAAATATACATAAATAAATGCTTACAATGCAAGTGTCGAAAACACCTTTTCAGTTTTTCAACTCAAAGACAGAAACAAAAACCCCCATTGGCTTCTTCTCGAAATTCTGTGACATTTAAGTATAGACTCTAATATACTTGGCTTGGAACAAAGGTTCTGAAGACCCTCTTCAGATCTACAAATCAAGCTCGTAAATAGAGATCATATCTGAACCCCTTTCAAAATTTTGATTCTTTTGAGTATAAATATTACTACCTTTGGTTCCAATGCTGAGACCCCCCCTTCTGGAACAAAATCCAATACTACTTGCTAAACATTTATGTATCGCATCAATTTGCATGCCCACTGTACCCTGCATCAAAATTCTATGCCAATTAAAAAGGGCAAGGTTGTCCCAACCTCTACCTAGATCCTACGGTGACATAGCAATAAATTCAAATATATTAATTCACGTTAAGCCGCATATGGAATATATGGGGAGAGGTCATCGGTTCAAACCCTATGGACTCCTCCCCTTTGTACATGGTGGTCGTTGCTATATATATATACACACACACACACATATATATATATACATATACATATAATATTATATGTATATGTATAGATATATATATGTATGTATACATATATATATATATGTATGTATACATATATATATGTATGTATGTATATATATATATGTATGTATATATATATGTATGTATATAT
>LPNX010893583.1:656908-695354 GCA_001517045.1 Pseudotsuga menziesii
ATATGTATGTATATATATACATCTCTCTCTCTCTATATATATACACACACACACACACACACACACACACACATATATATACATACATACATACATACATACATACCTATATCATGGAATTTGGAGTTTCATTGAACCTTTTGGTGTGTTGGCCCGACTCCATGTGGATTCTCGAAGATGCCACATGGTGCCTTCTAAGTGGCCCATGTGTGCCCTATCACCACCCTATTGGCATACAACTCTGCTGACATAGATGATGACTAAGCTTCTAACTAGGATGTATGGCCTCCACATCATTTGAATGGATGACATGTGGAAGTTGTTTAATGGTCCAACTGGGTTCCAAATCGGCCAAATACAGGTGACACATGGAAGCCTCTCATGTTTCCACATCAGCATGTTGACATCATGTCTATATCATCTTGCCACATGTCACTACTTGATCCTACCACCTATCATATAGATGTTAACATCATCTTTCCATGTCGGTTGTATGAATTAAACACCAATATGCCAACTCACCTATATGGACTACCGCATCATTATATGATAAACTACGTGTCACCCTTTAGTGGTTGCACGTCATCGTAAGGTATCCATGTCAGATTCCAATAGTGCCACACTGCATTCTCTAGTGCTACCATGTGGCAGCTCTGCAAGCCCCGATTTTATTGTTTTGTCGAAACTTCAGATTGCAATATCTTCCTCATATGACATCCATTTGAGGTGATTCAAGCACTGTTAGAAAACTATTGTTGATCCCTATGCAATAGTGTTATTCTCATTATCATTTGGGACTATTAATTTATTATTGATCATAAATCCTCCTAGATCATTCCTCCCTATTGGGAATCCTTTTGGACCACCAAAAGTACAAATCAATCAGCAAGTAAGTGAGGGTAAAGTTCCCTTACTCTCCAAATATCGATCCACTTCACTTTTCTTAGATGTACCCCTTTAACACCAACTCGAAGATACTTCACATCACCACAATGAGAGGTTCTAGTTCTTCTGTTAGGGACAACATCTTCCTACAACTCATCTAAGTACTCAAGAGAAAAATCATCAATAGTAGGAATTTGAACATCTTCATTATCATCCATAATCATAGGAGGTTTATAAAGTTTCAAATGATCAACATTCACTATTGAATATGCATATAATATGGCAGATCTAAATGGAAAGCATTAGTACCAATCTTCTCCAAAATTTTGAAGAGACCATACATGATTGGTTTAAGATGTTTACCTTCACCTATGATTATTTCCTTGCAAATGTATAACCAAACCTGATCACCATTTTGAATTTGACGATCTACCCTATGCTTATCATGCTTCTCTTTGTAAGTGGATTGGATCTTCTCCAATTGTTCTTCCACTATCTAATGTACCTACAAAATCAATTGAAAATGTTATCTATTTTTCTGAGATGGATTTAAAAAGTGGCTACCATAAAATTAGGATTGCAAAGAATGAGATGTGGAAAACTACTTTCAAGGCTAGGAAAGGGTTGTTTGAATGGTTAGTGATGCCATTCAGTTTAAGGAATTCTCCTTTGACATTTCTGCGAGTGATGAATGATGTTTTCAGGCCCTTTATTGATGATTTTGTCATTATATAGTTAGATAACATTTTGGTTTGTAGTCGTACTTGGAAGGATCATGTAATGCATGTAAAGAAAGTACTTGATGTGCTAAAAAGGGAGAAGTTATGTGTAAACTTGTCTAAATGTGAGTTTTGAAAGAACTCTCAAGTGTACTTAGCTTATGTGGTAAGTGATGGTAAGTTGAAGGTAGATCCCTGTAAAGTCAAAGTCATCTTAAATTAGCCCAAGCCAAGTACTCTGACGGAAGTAAGAAGCTTCCTAGGGGCAGTACAATACTAGAGGAAATTTATTGCTAATTTCACATATATAGAAGTTCCTTTGCATGCGTTGACAAGTGTGAAACAAGTTTATCAGTTGGGAGGAAAGTAACCAAAAGCCTTTAAGACTTTGAAAGAGAAGTTGAGTATAACACCAATTTTGGCTTTGACAGATGTGGAACAACCAGTTGAGATACAGACCGATGCAAGTGGATATTCCAAGGGGGAAGTATTGATGCAACAAGGTAAGCATATATGTTACCATTATGAAACCTTTACACAAGAAATAATTAACTATCCAACATATGTTAAGGAATTGTATGCTTTAGTACAAAGTGTGAAAAAATGAAAGCATTACTTAATGGGAAAGGAAACAATAAAACACACAGATCATTAACCATTATAGTATTTGCAATAAAGGCTAAAACAATCAAGGAATTTTCATTGGATGGGTTCCTTACAAAAATTTCATTTGGTAATAAAATATAAAAAGGGCATACACAACAAAGTTGCATACATGTTATCAAGGCTAGTAATCAATGCATCCAAAATATTAAAACATACTTCTTTAGCACATGAAATTTTTGTTGAATAATACGCTAAGGATGATGATTTTAAGAATGTGTGAAGCTATAATTAATGGAAATTGTAATGAATAAGTAAACTATCACGTGCACAACAATCTATTGTATTATATTGGAAAACTTTGTATACCCATATATGAAAGAGTTAATGTGATCATGGAGGCCCATACATCACTCATTTATGGTCATTTCGGGGTAGGAAAAATAGTATCCCAATTGCAAATATATTTGTATTGGCCTCAAATGAATCATACAGTTTCAGTTATGTAAAAGGGTGTGTGTTATGTGCCACAAGTAAGCCTATAAGCATGAATTTGGGCTTGTATACACCTCTACCAGTCCTACCCAACCTTGGGAAAGTGTGTCCACAGATTTTGTTGGAGGTATGCCTAGGTCCATATCAATTCATGGTTACTTGTATGTTGTGGTGGATAGCTTCACTAAGATGTGTATTCTAATTCCAAGTCATAACTAAACAAACATAAATTTATCCTATAGTCATGTTTGGGTTCATTTTGAACTCACTGCTTATATTGTATCTGATTGAGACTCTTGATTTCTTGGGAAGTTTTGGCCTTACTTATTGGGTTTGATTGACACTAAAATTAAAATGAGAACTTCTTTTCATCCACAAACAAATAGACAAACAAAGGTAGTTAACAGAACAATGGTACATTTGCTTAGAGGGTGTTGCAGTAAACATCCTAAGTTGTGTGATGAACTACTGCACTATGTACAACATGCCTATAATCATTCCATGCATTCTTCTACTCATAAAAAATATTTTTAAGTATGTTTGGAGTATTTTACAAGTCACCTATGGACTCCTTTTGAATTTGTCTTGGAGTTTTTTAATTTTGAGGCAATGGTAGTAAAATATGTAGAGAAGGATTCAACTAAAATGAATGGTCTAGTTATTGAAATATGGATGTTGGTGTTAATTCTTTTTTCTACCAAAGAAACTCTTGAACAAAATCCTCTCATATTAACTGATAGTTTATTATTGAATCAAAATTTGACTGATGTTTCCCTTGACCATAGAAATTTTGAATGAAATTTATCAAATGACAATGAGAAACATTCAGTGATTAGATCCAAGAGAGGAATTAAAAAATTTCTTATAATAAATTATGTTGGATATGAATCTTATATAATAAATAATGATGAGAAGGAGGAATATGCAAAGGTTTTTGTTGTTCAATTTAAGGGTTATAAAGAGGAACCTAATATTTCCATGAATGTTCTTGATGAAATTTAGATTGATATTGACCTAGTTTATGGTCTGTAACAGAAAGAGGTCAGTTATGATATCCCATTGTGTCCTTATGACGATGACATGCTTGATATTGAAAAATTGCAGGTTCAAGGAGCTAACATTAACAAGTATCATGAGGAACTTCACTATCATATGATGGTTATGTCAAGTCCCCACATCATCTCTTCACATTCTGAATCAAACAACAAGATATTCTCCATGACAACTAAATTTGTATTTTTATCTTATAATCCTAATGAGGTACATCATGCATCCTCGTAATTTCCACGAGAATCGCATACCTTCCTTTCTAGTTTTCATGGCATTATTGAGACCTAGATGGAGATATCATTTTGTCAAAAGTTTCCATGTCACAACATCCTTTCTGTTGTGAATAGATTCCTATCTAATATTTTTTTTTCAACAATGTGTGGTGCAATGCACTAGTCCTATGAATGTATGCATAATTATGATATCCTTGTAGGATTGGAAGTTCTTCAATAGTTACACTGGCTCTATGATTTCACATGGATTGTGTTGAACTAGTGTAGGTTAGGTTAGGCATGGTATATGTTTTTTTTAGAATAAGAGTTTGGATAATTTAGTTTACATTTTAAATAAATACACTAGATAGTCATGGAGGTTTTGTTTATGATAGCTTATCTATCCCCCTTACTATCATTTTGTTCCTCTTAAATTTTGGAAATTGTGGATGATATCTTACATTATTCATTTTAAACCTAGATTTTGGATTGGGCTTCATATTTCACGAAAAAGACATGTGCAAGAGCATATCCAAATGACCTAAAAATTAAATGTTTTCAAATTGATCATTCAATCTAGTACTGTGTCTGAGCTTTGGTAAGAAAATGAACATGACTAGAAATGTCTGAACAGGTTTCTGCTATACAATTTCATTATTCAGAAAATAGAATAGAGTATATTCTGTAATAATGATAACTCACCTCCAAGATCAGTCAAAGGATTAGAGGACCTATCCTTTTGTTTCACACTCTCATTGACTTGGTCAATATACTAGTAATGTTTAATGGATTTAGGATCTCGAGCTAAGTTGAAAGGTATGAGTACCAATTCCTATTTGTTTAAGAATTTCAAGATTTTACCCTATATCCATGACCTCAATACTTTGCCTTTGAATTTTTCACAAGAAGTTGAAATGGATGTAATGGAATCAACAAGTATATGGAAAAAGTTTGAAAAATCATGGCACGGTTGTAACATTTTAAAGAGCCAAAACAGAGTCATTCTTAGCACTAGAAGCATTGATAAAGGAAAAAAATTGGAGTCGTCTTAAAGTTTAAGTAGCCGATATACCAGTAGATATTAGTTGTAGAAGTTCTGATAGCATTGATGTCAAGCAACTTTGAATGACACTATTGAAAGGCTTAAGGCACCGCAAGGGAAATAGGGTTCTAGGATTATGAACACAAATGAAAGAAGCATTTGAATGGTGTTGTTATAAGTTTTAAGTTGTCAAATTGGAAGCAAGTTATAAGATAAAGAGTAGTGAAAAAACCAAGAGGAAAAAAGATAAGCTTATAACTTAACATTGCACAACATCAGAGGTATTAAGTTGAAACCCATTGTAAAGATAAAATCAAAAGAACAAACATCCATGGCTTAGATAAATCTATATGTCTAATAAGGGAAGAAATATCATCACACAAATAGATTGTAGAGTGTTGATACCATTTATGATATAGGTTTTAAGGATCCAATGAAAGAAAAGGATAACTACTCTATTAAAATTTAAAGCATTGGTGAGCGATCACTGAGACACCGAATGAAGAACCAAAATATTTCCAAGATAATTTTAAATTGATGATGGCTTATTGAATGATTTACATTGAAGTCTCTAATCATATTAGATTGAGGGGATAAATTCATCGATAAAAATGGGTGAAAAGGGTTATAAAATTTAACATCCCATGGATCACTAGCTTAAAATTTTGATCATACTAGATCACTAGATGTCTTAAAAGAAAATTAAGATGCAATAAAACAAAAGAAGTTTCATCAACAGATGAAATGATCAAGGAAAATGAAGGGGAATCAATAGTAGTGATATGAAGAATCATATTCCAGCATAAACATCATGAATGGAAGGAAAATAAAAGAAGTTCAATCTTATTCTGCTCGAGCCTTGAAATAATAGAATTGGTAATATGCATGACTAGATGTGAAGCATCCACACATGTATGAATTTCCTGTCAACTCAAACATTAAGCTATGTTTTGAATGTTGAGCAGTCATAGACAAATTCTAACAAACTTACTTATAGGTTTGGAGGATAGTTAGGTAGAAAGGTCACATATTTTCTTATAGATAGCTTACCTCCATTTTGTCTTGTCAATTCATCTTGTTTCAATAGAAGGAATTGTGAATGACATGTCCCAAACCTAAGTCATGTCCATTAAAATGACACTTTCCTTGAGGATAAAATGAATAATTGGGTTTGCAATATTTCATCTACTTGAAAAGCTAACATTTTCAATAGAACCTAATATCAACGCATAGTAGTTGAAAGTTAATAACAACAAGAATTTGTTTGTGATTTGTATTCCTCTCATAATGGAGTTACTCTCATTTTGTGTCTATTTTGACATGTATCTATTGGAAGGAGGTGCATCAACTGATCAAGAGCTAAGGATATATCTTAATCAACATGATGAACACTCAAGGAAGTATTCAGCAACTATAACTTAATAATTTATTTATAGTTGCACTATTTTTTGGGTAATCTTGAAACACCATGAGTCATGATTTTTTTGCATATTTAATCAATCATATTTGGTAATAAAATGAATACAAATTTAGAAGAAAGTATCCCTCAAACCATCCCGGTTTACTTGTATATAGTCCTTGGAAGATTCTCTAAAAGATGCAACATTCAAGTTCTCCTCTTATTTTCTCTAGGATTATCTTGTCTGCCTCATCATTCATTCACCCCAGTAGTAAATATAACCTTGATCCTATTAGGTGAGCTTTATTTCCTTCCTATTGAGACAACTCTAAGCCTGGTATTGTTAGAATATAAAATTGGGAGGTGGGTGGAGCATGCTTGAGAAGTATGGAGAACCACCTATACTCAAGGTGACCATGTAGAGAAGATAAGAGCATGAGTAGCAAGTGCTTTAGGAAGGATGTTGAAATCGTGAATTAGCTTGAGCGATAGAATGTCAGAGGGAGTAATGCTTCTAAATTGGCTTGATGTGTTTCCTAAATGTTTACCCTTGAAATAACGCTTTTGTGATATTTCATATTCTTTGAAGTTGATTTTAATCTAATCTTGATCTTGCTCTTGGTCCTCTTGATTGTGACCCCTATTTCGAAGGGAATTTGAAAATATTGAGTTTACATACTATTGTTTTTAACTAATTCTTATGACTAGTCTATTATTTTTTCTCATTCATAGCCCAAGTAATTCTAATAGACTTTATTTATAATTTTATATGCCATTTGGTGTGGTCATTCATTTTCAATGGGTTGATTTGATTGTGCATATTCCTTTCTATTGCAATAAGTTTTGACTTGATTTTTCTTTTCAAAATTATAAGTCAAACTTTTAACACCATTTCCATTAGGGATCATTTAAAACCCATGAGTTAATTTGTTTGGGGGTTCCAAAAGTTAGAGTATGCACGATGGTACCATCAGGAATACATACATTATATTTGTTGAACACCAAATAATTGCATCTAAGCATTCTTACAAGTTATTTAGAAGTTTATAGTGGGATCCTTGTCATGGTGAAATGCTTATAAATTTGAAAGAGCTTACACAAGAACAATAGTTAATGCTCTAGGTGTCTTTTGGCTATTCTCTAGTGAGCTTTGTCCACTTCACACACTCAATTGGATAAATCATAGGATGTTTTGAAATGTTCAACACATAGGAGAATTCAAGGCATGACATTGCACAACAAATAAAAATGAGTCTACCTACCATCCCATTCCTTTAAGGGGCTTCCTGAATCTGCTCCCCTATCTACTCACTACAAAAAATAAAATCTCTAAGAAATCAAAAGAAATATATATGTACATATATAAACCAAAAGGTAAAATGGGATAAGAGCATTCAAATGTAAAAAGGGTTTAAGAGGCAAATTTGCAGAGGTTATAGATGCTTACAGGAAACAAATCCATGCTTTTGGTATAAGATATGAGGACTAAACATAAGAACTTGTCTGACTTAGAATTTCTTACTATATAGTGCTATTCCTAATGCAAAGAACATATGGACCAAATCTCATTAAACAAAATCCATCCTTTGGTTCCTAGTGAAAAACTGTAACATTATGTTAGGTCCATTATTCTTTATTCATATCCTTTTGAAAATTTGAATATTTGTTGAAGTGGTACCCATGAATACAAGAACTATTATGCTCATCTGGAGAGATTATCTTTAACACTTTGATGAATGGAATCCTTTGGGTGATTTAGATAGAGATGATTTGTTCTTCTAGTGGTTCGCAAATTGTTGTATCCACAACGAACTCCAGGCTACTTTTCTTGACTTTGGAGGAAAAAAATGATGTCCCCCCATACTAAATTTTGGGTTTCTAAATGTGACCTAAATTGATCCATAAATGATGAATGTTTTCAATGTAGTGTGACTACTTGAATTCCCATTATGATCTTCGATGACACCACCATTATCCTTGAATGAGTTATTTGAACTGTTGAATTAATTCTTTTCCCCTTCACCGAAAAATTGCTTTGACATGATTGCCGTTAGAGATTTGATAGTTGATTAAATTTACTAAGTGTCAATTTTGAGGTCCTTTATGTTACTCGTAATTCTCTTATGCGTGGTTCTCAATCCTCCTCGTCCAATTCTGATTTTTTATCTCACCCTACTAGGTTTAAGAACTGCATGGAATTTGCCAAGACAGGATAGGCCTCCACTCTCCAGTCTATGTCATGATGTGATGATTGGCATGTTCTATCGATCACATCCTTGGAAATGCTTTTATATCAATCCTTGAATCCTTGCAAAATCAAATCAATTCACATTGTTGCTTCATTTAGGCTACATCTAGTGGGTCTCATGCATCATTAGCCTTCTCCCTATATTTCATTATGTAAGTGGTTTTGCCTTGTATTAAGGCCTTCTCTCATATTTGATCATCTCTATACACATTCATCATTTACTAGTGGACTTAGATATGGTTTCAATAATAGATCAATAGTTCACCAGATATCAAGCATGAGATGGACCAAGGGGGTCAATTGGTGTAGTTCAAGGTTTAAAATATCGCAGTTGTTGATTACTGGTGTTAGTTTCTTCTTACACACAAAATTCCTATATGACATAGATAGTATGGAAGATGATAGAATTAAATTTGAGTAAATCATTCGCAAGATGAGGTCTCACATTCCATTAAAAAATGTTAATGTGCACAATTTTAGTGGCCAATGAAAGTGCATTTTTCATCAATGAACGAGACCAACTATAATTTGTGTTTCATCGCGAATCTCAACAACTCACAAAATTCAAATCTAAGATTCAAGAGTACCAACTCCTTTAATAACATCACATGGGCTAAGGTGTCAATATACATTACTAAAAAAAGTTAACCCCACCGCTCACAAGGCAGAGAGTACCTTTCTCTCCCTTGTTAAATAAGAGTGCATCCTTATTTCTAATTTCCAATGTAACTCCTTTAATAACATTAAATAAGCTAAGATGTCAATATGCATTACTAAAAAAAGTTAACCCCACCAAAAAAGTTAACCCCACCGCTCACAAAGGAGAGAGTACCTTTCTCTCCCTTGTTGAATAAGAGTACATCCTCATTTCTAGTTTCCAATGTAAATAATGAACATATCGATGTTTATGTTTCTTTAATGAAAAAATAGAAATAGGTTTTTGAGAAGGACTGTTTAATTAGGCCCAATGTTGATAGTGCCCACGGTCTTAAAGAACACTATTTTTCAATCCTTAAATCAGGTACCTCCCCTTCGCAATAATCATAAACTAAGTCATATCAAATAAAAAAACCGAAGTCAAAGTCCTAGCCCAAATATGGTGTATTGTGAGCATATAATTTAATGAGTTCTCACATCCCCTTTTAAAATTATGTGGAGGTTATGTCCTTATCACATATCATAACTCTAAACTAATGCTATCACACTTTGGGAGAGGTGCTTTTCATACCTTATCCCATGCTTGGCTTGGGTAATGTATCGTATGTCATCGCATGCATAAGACAAAGTGGTCAACTCCATAAGTCAGTGACAAGGAATAAGCCAAACCATCAAAAGAATAATGAAAAGGTAATGACTAAGGCACTGACACATCAAGGAGTTAATGAGTAAGAATGTAACACGTCGGGGGTCCTAATGCTATGTCCAGTTCCACATCGCAAGGTTTAAAACTAAGCATGTATGCTCATTATTCCTCTGTTGAGGGTTTTAATAATAAAAAATGCGTTGACCTTCATTTTCATTCACACACTGTAGCAAGACAGCGAACAATATTCATTATGCAGTAGAGTAATAAATGTTGCGACGTCAACATTGTGGGTTATTGGATCTCAAACGGGTTGAGATCCAACAACCCACAGTGTTGTCGTAGCAACATTTATTACTCTGCTGCATATAAAATATTTTTTGTCATAATGAGACAATTGAAACGACAAAGAGGTTTATGCTAATAGATCACACTGACAACTCCTCTCAGATTTTATTTTCATCCTCATGAGTTACCACCTCAATTCAAATCTGGTGGCTATGACCAAGACATATTATGATAGATAGCCTCTATATATTTATGAGCGTTGTGTTGTTTATATTATACTGTATTGCAATTGCATCGAAGAGGTATATTCCACAACTTAGTAAAGGTAGTTGTGTAGCTTTTTTTGTGCTCATCCTAGAGGTGATACATGTTCTTTATAAAAAATAATATGTTGGCTCAAATTAAATTTAAAATATTTAGAAGTGCATATATAAAACTAAACAAATTACATAAATTCAAAATCATAAACATTGCATTACACACTTTCTTAACATTTCCACTTTAAACAAAGAATTTAAAACTTAAAAGATTTGCTCCCTCTTAATACTTGGTAGATCTCTTTTAATATAAATCTATACTAATTTAAACAAATTAAAAAGCTAATATCTAAATACCATTTAATTAATAAACTAACTTTTTCACTATGAATTGATTTAAGGATTGTTTGTTTAAGGAGTATCGTTTTGGAATAACTTGTATAACCAAAAAGCATTTGCATGTTACTGAATTGATTTAATGACTTGGCTATTTTTTATTTGGTAAGAAAGCAGAAGTACAATATTTACTGCCATGTAAAGTCATAAAAATAGGTTCTATAATCGTGAAGAAAACACGAGTGGATAAAGATTCATTACATAAATATAATAATAATGTAGACATTTGATTGATGATTAGAGATATAGATAAATATAATAATGTAGACATTTGATTGATGATTAAAGATATAGGAGGCATTAGAAATAATCATTCTGATTTATATGATTTAACACTTTTTTAAATAGATTGAATGAAATTGAGGTAAGGCTCTCCTTTCCTTCCAGATGTCGCCCCAAGGCACTCTCAATTTCTTTGCAAATGTTTTTTTTTTTGTCATGGATAGCGATGTTGGATCCTTACTTTGGGGGTTTTACATGAATCTATCCCATGTTCTATAAGTGTAAAGGACCAGGGAGCTAAATGTTGACACAATATGCGAAGTAAATATATTTGGAAAAATTTCTTCTATGGATGTGTTTGTTGTGGTTAATAATTCATTTATATAGGAGGAGGTGGTTGTTAATGTTTTGAGTAATAATTAAGAAATATTAACTTTAAAACTTTTATCAATTAATCACTGCACATATGAATCTTATAAAACAAATCAACCACATAAATCATTTAACCATAGGAGACAAGATGTACCCTGAAAAAACCCTCCAAATACAAAGGATGAGAAAACTAGCAATTATTTGAGTATAATATAGATACTTGCAGAGAATGGTTTACAACACATTAGTAGATTGCCTAATAAGAGAGAACACATAGCAATAGAGAAGAGAGATAATCTACAACAACTGTAATAAACTTGACAAGTGCTCGACACCTTAATAACAAGTCAAAACCTCAGCCAAGTTGTTTGCCTGGCACTAGTGAACACATGCACCACATTTTCGAATTTGTCTTCAAGGGTGCCAAGTCAGTGCCTTGGATTCTTCTTCATGCACAAGGCATGTGCCATACCTTCCAAGAATAGATTTAATTGAGACATGTGCCATACCTTCCAAGAATAGCTTTAATTGAGACATGCGCCATACCTTCCAAGAATAACTTTAACTAATAGTTTAACTAAATTTGATCTAAACTCAATCTTTAACTAAATGTTATCACTGAGTTAACATACTAACTTAAGTGTCATCAGTGCTTCACTCTTAGTGTCATCCATGGAAATAACCTTATGTACTATTTTTAACTTTGCATGGATTACATAGAGATTCTTTATTTAACCGAAGCACACAAACTTTAACTGAGGCACTGATTGAGGCATTCATATTTACTTGAATCTTTACAACTCCATCATACTTAGCTATCTTTAAAAAATTAGAACTATGTTTCTCTCTCTATGCTTATCTCTTTATCATTTATCATTACTGCATGGTCCACATGTGTATTTATTTATCCATCTTATCATATTATACCTAGAAGAATTGTCACATGCTATGATCATATTATATTACCCCAAACCATATAGTCATATGCTAAAGTAATTCACTCTAGAGGTGATCAGTCTTTAGAGGAGACTTAATATCTTTATCCATCTTGAATGACCTTGGTTAGTAATATATCACATAACATTTACCTCTATGGGTATCAATTGTCTGGATGATTGCATGAGTATCATAACTTGGTATTACTCACAAGCCCATCTCCATAACTGGAGGTCCATCTCATAGGGTATCGTCTATGAGAATACTTGACTTGATATTATGCACAAGATTGACTTGATATTACTCACAAGTCTATAGTCTTGATATTACGCACAATACTTTAGTACTAGCATCCCACCTCAACACATGAGGATGTAGATGTAGGACTTGATATCACTCACAAGTCCTGACTCCATACAACACAGGTTTGGAAAATGACTCCTGATCTTATGCATTCAACATTGGTGGTCATTGTAAAAGACGTTATAGTTGTGCATAAATGAGCTAGTCCTTCAATATCTGAGCCGCATGTCATTCCAAGGATTTATTCAAGGAGTATTTTTTTGGAATAACTTATATTATCAAAGAGCATTTGCATGTCCCAACTCCTGCTAGACTAGAACACAACAAAAACAAGTTGCTCGGTACCACACTTTTTTATCATTTTGGGCACGTGGGATGGGGAGAGGTGCAAGATATTTGGTCCAATGCATACCAAATGTTTGGTAGGTTGAGTTCCTTTGTTGCAAGTCTCTCCAACACAAATATTTCTCTCAAACCCATCTTGCAGAGCTCCATGTCTTTCGTGTCATGTTTCCTTAAATTTAATTTTGATTGCAGATACTGAAAAGACAGACTCAACTCTGCTAGCAACTCCTTAACAAATCAATTTTTACTTGGGTATGAGCTCATGGCTATCTTTTTGTGTTTCTTGGTGTGCATTATCATGGCAAGACTCTGCTCTTGATAGAATATTTTGGGGACTTTGATGGGTTGGTTTCAATACTGTGTGCTTCCACATAATAATAGTCTCAAATTTGAAAAGAAATGAAGGTGGTTGATAGTAGATTGGACCTTATCATGATGGAAATCAAGCTTATTCAAACTAGTGGCTTCTCATCCCAACAAAATAGTGTACACGGGTTCCAACACTACAATGCATCTATCACCAAAAGTCGTGAAAATAAAAATATTTCAAAGGTGGAGCTGTGGTGTCACAAATTATATGCATTATGAAAAGGTATGGTACTTGCACATCTATTGTATAAATTGGTTCTAACTTGTCTTAATTTTATAAATATAAACTGAAAATAAATAAATAAAAATGTCTTATACCAATTTGATTGGACTGCAAATCTTGAGAACATTTTACAGAAGAATCCATGTCATGTAGCATTTGTATGGTGCTTTCCACGTAGCGTCTCCTCCTTTTATCATTGCCTCAGTGAGAACATTTCATAGAATAACCCATGCCAGGGAGCATTTATATGGTGTTTGCAATGCAACATCTCCTCCTATTGTCATTGTCTCCGTCCAACATATGGATAATCTGGGTACCTCACCCTTTTCACAAAGGGTTTGCCCCCATCAACAAGATAAATACTTTAAGGGACATGGATTTGTTCCAAGTTATAGATGCCCCTCTACAAGAAATAGGTTGTTCTATAAAGTGATGAAATTGCCCAAGATTTGAATAAAAAGTTTGAGAATCCATGGGACTATTCAAGGATACCTCACTATGAAGAGGCGTGGGTTGTGCAATTACGTTTCTTTGAAGTAAACTATGGTGAATCAAACTTCGTCGACGAGAGTTGCAAACATTGCTTATGCCAACATCTACCTAATCTCCATCGATCAGAAAGTAGCTCAACCATAACGAAAAAGTTTCCATGTTGATAATATGATTTCAGTGATTGGATGTGGTCAATAAACCAGGGTTTTCCAATTTTCTAAACCCTTAATGGTCTTGAGATAAGTCCTAAATCTATAAGCCAATTAAGCAAATGAACCGAAAGGTATTTCTTGAGGTGAAGGGAAGGAAGCATTGTTATTGATAGAATTACAACAAGTTATAGATGCCCTAATATAAGAAAGTCATTTCTCCTAGATGCTAGTGGTGGTGGTTCAATGCCAGCTGAAACTTTCTCAAAGTTGTATGAAAGTGACAAAGAAAATGATTGTCAATGCATGTCCATGGAAACTAAAGCAACCACTCTCAATGTATTAAATACCTTGTGTCTCCCTCTAAACCAATATATCCAAAAACTTAGGATATGCAAGCATGTCTCCAACAAATAATGAACCAATAATATCATAGATAAATTAATTTTAAAATTAAAAAGAATTAAACAAATTAATCCAACAATGTAAACTATATGGAAAAGTAAAAAAACTATGATCAAAATGTAAAACTAATATGCACTTGAAGTCATAATGAAAAAAAAAACAAAATACCTGTCATGCCTTCGGCAGGTATAATAAGGGATAGTACACGTGCATCCTTTATCCTGAAAAATTGTTTAAAACAAAAGTTCTTTAAGAGGGGACCTATTTGATATAATTAAATTAAATGAGGGACATACCTAAGCAATGATAAATTTTAAGAGGAGGGTGCATGAAAGAACACGTATATCTTAAGGGTATTCTTTAATAAAAGTATTTTAATGGAGACTCCCCTAATTTAAAAGAGATAATAGCGTGATGGGGATGTTTATTTTATAATTTTTATTTTTATTACTTTGTTTCGAGTGGATTATTTCATGGGTATTCATGTATGGCTGTACTCTTATTTCTTGTAACTTATAATCATGCCTAAATGCTTGCATTCTTTATTTTATTTAGATTATTTTTGTTTCATTATTTAATTAAAAAATTATAAACTAAAAACTCGGACATAATAGGTGAAATATAAAATAATTAATGGTTGTCGAACCAAAATACGGATTGGTTTCATATTCCAAATAGTTTGAGGTTTGATTGATACTTTTTATTGGGATACACCCTTTTATCTTCTAGGTCATTGCAAATCATTAACAAGACATCTCTTCAAGAAGTTAAATTACAGATGAGATGTAGATTAATATTGAGGATGTAGATACCATGTAGACAAAATTAGACTAAAGGTGTGAGTTGGACTAAAGGACCATGGAAATGAACTCAAAATAATGGGTGAGTGAGACTCAAGGACCATGGGCCCGTGAGTGAGACTCAAGAATATGCATAAACTATAAAGGGATAGGACTAAGTGACACAACATATATGCCTTGAACAAGGTGGTAATGGTAGTTATTGCCTAAATATATGAAAATGTTGATTATGAAAAAACATGATGTAATATCTCGAAGGTAAGTTCCAGAGACTTATGATTTTGGTTATTTAATTTTATGATGGATCTAGGTTCTTGAACCATGAACCATGGATATTATGATGTTTATTGTTGAGGTTATGTTCTTATTATATTATTATTATTTTACCTATAACTAAAATAATGGCACAACATGACAATAACATTGTTGGGTTGTTTTGGAATTTCATATGAGAAGGGGTTGGGGTTAGGAGTTGCAACTACCCCTAATATTATTCTACCCTTTCTAATTTTAATAATTTTGGACCATGGGGGTCCTAAATTACCTAAATAATGTTTTGCATGCACTATTGTGCCCTTGCTAGTGAGAATATTCCTCATTGGGTTGTTAATGGGGCCCACTTACACATCACTTTGGTCTATTGCGCCTATTTGGATAAGTTTGGTCATACATGCACCTAATTATTGTAACCCCACTCTAATTGGAGTGTTTTATCTAGTGAATTTAAGTTATTGTTAGTTAATTGCAGTTAATTGCAGTTAATTTTAGTTAAATGGATTTTAATTGAGTTATTATCCGTTAATATTGAGTAATCTCTCGTCACACCAATGAACTAGAGTACTATCAGTTAGTTTGAATCAGTTTGGTTAATTTGAGTCATTTTCAGTTAACAAAAGTAACCATCAATTAGTTAGAGTCAGTTATCCTATGTTAATTAGTGAAATTGTGGTTTAAAGATAAGTTGTCTTCAGATAATTAAATGGAACTCAAACATCTTTGGTTAATTTGAGTAATTATGTGTCAAATTCGAATCCAAAGTACATGGAGGTGTTTTCAAGTAAATTCAAGTTGATGGGAGAAATTTGAGTCGACCTCATGCAAGAGGGTCAGTTTGAGCAATTAAGAGTCAGTTAAGGGGCTTTAGATCTAATTTTGATGAAATTGAATTATTCAAGGACTAGGAGTGTCTCTTTTAGTGTTTTAGAGTCAGTTTCAGTGAATTCAAGTTGCTAAGTGAAGAACTTGAATGAGTCAGTGAGTTTTTTTGGAATCCCCAGTGATTGGGAGTCCTTCCTTAGTGATATAGGGTCAATATATTGGATGCAATTCGAGTTAGCCTAAGGAGGTTTGAATTCATCAGGAAGGAATTAATTCATTTTTTTTCTAGGTTTGGAGATTAAGCAAAGTAGATCTCTGGCAGGGTTTTGAATGCCAAAGGGATTTTTTTCCATCACTGTTGCACATTATTGCACTGTTTTTCTTGCTTGAAAATCTAGGAGGATATAGTGAGCAACTATGTTGGTCTTGGATACCAACTTTCTAGCTTATTTGGATGCCCTAGTAGGGTTCGGAGGGTTGTTTTATGGAGGGAATCTCCATTTTGTTTGAATTCCCTAGTAGGGATTTAATTTGTCATGTTGGGGGAGATGTTTTCCTTTGTTTTCAAATTCTCTAGTAGAGTTTTGAGTTTGTGATTCAACGTCGGAGGTAGAAAGTGTTGTGAAGGGTGAAGGAGTATCTTTAGTGAGATTATACAATGGGAGAGGTGGAAAATTCTATGTATATCTCATCTTGAGGCGCTAGATATTTAAGGAGAGGGGGACAATCCCAGACAAGTATCTAGGCTGCTTTATTTTCTAATCCTCTAGTAGAGATTCAAATTTGTGATTGATCTAGATGGAGATCGGTGGCCACCCACCTATTCCACTGGCTCAAAACAACTGTCCATTGTGGCAGTTTCCTAGTTATTTTTCTATGGTTTTTCGAGTCCCAAAATTTTGGAGCCCTTTTGAGGCCCTAAACGGCATTTTTTTGGCATCGAATGGCCAGGACAATATGAGTTCGTTTTGGACTCAATATTTGTTAATAGTATATGTAAATCTTGAATATATATTTCCAACGAGCTATCGAGCGCCCAAATCGGAGATCGTATGCAAAATTTATGACCCCGGGAAGTTGTCTGTTTAACTTACCACCTTGGGGTCGCAAACTTTATGATGATTCAACTTCTAGGGTTATGTTTTGGAATTTTGGGGTTCTCACCCTCATTCTTACTATAAATAGAGCCATTTGGCCTCATTTTGTATTCAGCTTTGCACGGATGAGCGTAGCACTCACATTTTGTATTATATTTCCACCATTTAATAGAATGTGTTTACTTATCTTTGCTATCTTTGCAAAATGTCTGTGATTATGAATATCTATCTGTTCTTTCATTTCGTTCACACATAAATATGGATCAGTCACTTGAACTGGGAGGTCAGAAGTGTTGTGAAGAGTGAAGGAGTAGCTTCATCTGGATGTGCTAGAACTTGTGAGATAGGGGGACAATTCCAGATAAGTTTCTATGCATTGTGCTCATCTTGCAGGAGAGGGGGGAAATTATATCAAGTGAGATAAATTTTAGCGGTAAGTAGTGCTTTGCGAGAGGGGGAAAATAATGAGAAGGAGACAACACTAGCCACTACTTTCCTTTCTGGGAGAGGGGGACAATACTGAGAAAGGAAGCGCTTGATTCTGATCTTTTATTTTGGAATAGGGGGACAAACCAGAGGAAGAGTGGTTAGAAGTCATCCATATTGTCTTAAGGAATAGAGATATCATGCATCTTTAATTGGTGTCCATATTAGAAGAGACCTTATTGTGTGATATTCCAGGACCCCATATCAGGGGTGGCCTTTCAGTGGGAAAACATATGCCAAGTAGAGACCTACAACTAGGACAAAAATTATTAGGTTGATGTTTTTGGTTTATCCAACNAGAAAACCACAAAATCAAACTCATTAATAAGATGATTTTAACAAAATTGTTTTTCTTCTACTACACAAAGGATGCACCAACACCATGTTTTATGCTTGCTCCAACAGACAAGGATGAACTAACACCCTGTATTTTTCTACATGCACCAATAGATAGGGATGCTACAAAACCCCTGTATTCCAACTAATACTAGAAGGAGGCTAAAACCTCCCTGCAGGCTTGCAACCTGACCTAGCACCACCCCACCTCCCTAATTTGATCTTTTTCTTCAATTATGTTTCTGATTATTCTTCACTTCATTGGTCTCTATTTTCTCTTGTTGTTACATTGATATGGATTGTTGAGACATCTTTCTTCCATTTCGAACTCTTTTTTAAATAATTGTTTCATCATGGCTTTGAACCATTGTGTATTTTCATTAAAACCTTTTCACTAATGCGTCTCTTCATTATGGAAACACGCATTTTCATGAACAGGTGCAAAACATCCTAAAACCCTATTTTGGAAGACCTATAAATTTTTCTTCAAGCACCTTTTAGGAGAAATAAGACCATGGCTAGATGCACACATCAACAAGCTACATCCTGATGGTCTCATATTATTTTTACCAGTTCCCTATAAAACATGGAGGGCATTTTACTAGGGCAACTTAGACCGATTTTTCAATACTTTGTCAATTTTCAACAAATTTCCCAAACTAGTCTGAAAGCCTCATTTTGGAAGACCTGTAACTTTTTCTTCAAGCAAGTTTTAGGGGAACTGAGACCATGGTTAGATGCACATATAAACAAGATAAATCCTGATGGTCTCATATAATTTTTATCAGTATCCTACAAAATATGGCGGGCATTTTACTGAGGCCACTTAGGCATATTAAGAAGAATTTATACTTAGTCAAATTTTCAGAGTTTGAACAAGAGTTTCAGCAAGTTGGCATACTTTTATAGAATGGTGTCAAATTTTAACAATGAATTCATGAGAGGAATAGAAAACCATCATACTAGTTTGCAACCTCATCACACATGCCACATGCCATGTCATCACTTCCTTTGTTATTTCTTTGTCATTGATGAACTTTGATTTTCCTATACTTAGTCAATTTTCAAAGTTTCAACAAGTTGCCATATTTTTACAGAATGGTGTCAAATTGTAAAAATGACTTCATGAGACAACTGGACCATCATCATATGACTTTGCAACCTCATCACACATGTCACATCATCATACATGTCATGTCATTTCCTTTGTCCTTAATGAACTCTTTTGACATCATGGAAACCATACTCAACATTCTCCCCCTTTGGCATTGATAGAAACAACTCTTCAATTCTCTCCCTCTTTTACATTAATGACAAAGGTATCCTTTTGACATATCCCCCTGACATAATGTCTTTTGAGTGAAGAAGGAGCTATGTTGGATAGTTTTGAAACTCAACGTTTCGACCCCTCTGGGATCATCATCAGGAGATGTTAGAAGCCTGAAAGTTTTAGGAAATTCCCACAGCTTATAAATATGTGTTTGGAAACATGAGTTTTTAATTTTATAAGTGGAGTCGGTTTTGGTAAATTAGGTTATTGTGATTTTTGTTAATTTTAGTTTTTATTATTTTACTATTATAAGGGATTAATGTTAATTTTATTTTTATTTTTATTTAATAGTTTTTGGTTGAGAATTAATAGCTATGTTTATAATATTTAATAGTTTGGTTTTAAAATGGTAGGTTTTTAGGTTCATAGTAATAAAAGAAATTTACTAGTTTAGGTTTAGGTTTTGGTTTAAGGTTTATAGTAATGATTGTTCTAACCATTTCTTTTCCTTTAAGAGTGGTTTCAAGTGTTAGTTGATGAGGGTTTTCTAAGTTGAAGGGAGTGTAGGAGTGGTTTCCAAGAGTCATTGAGCCTTGCGCCATCATCCATGTTAATGAAATTATGGCTTAAATTGATTTCGATTTTATCCCTAACTTTTCGTTTTATTAGGTTTTCTTCCCTAGCTAGGACCCTAGCGTTCTCCAAACATATTTGGTGACCTGTTAAGTGTGAATGTGAGTCTTTTTTATTTTTTCTATATCTATTGTAGGGATATTACTCCCAAATTTTGTCTAAGATGCTCAAATGCTTCTTTGGGTAGTGTAATAGTGAATATATCAGCTATATGTTCCCTTGTATCAGCATATTCCAATTTCACCACCTTCTGTGATACTTGATCCCTCAAAAAGTGATATTTTATAGGGATGTGCTTTGTCTTGGAGTTCATAACAGGGTTTTTTGATATGTTTATGGCACTGATATTGTCACAATTTATCACTATTGGATTCTCATACTTCACAAGTAATATTTCCAATGTATGTTATATCCAAATGACTTGAATGCAATCTGATGCACAACAATGTATTCAAATTCTGTTGTATATAGTCAAATGGAGGATTGTTTCTTTCTTAGCCATGATACCAAACAGTCTCCCAAGTAGAATGTTGCTCCACTAGTACTCTTTCATGTTGTATTTTGTGCAACTTTAGAAGTTATTCTTATTGATCTTCTTTTGTACCTCCTACGGGAGATGAACTTATTTTAATCAATCATACAAGCCCTGGAAGAACAATGTAGACCTTGGGGAGAAATTTAAGCAAAAGAAAAGATAAAATAATTTTTAAAATATAAATTATATTTCTCCCCCAAGAGAAGTTGCCTCCAGTTAAAATATTAGTGGAAAATATGCACAAATAGGAGGCACCCCTCCTCATTATTCCACACAGCAGTGACACAACATCACAAGTGAAGCTCACAATTTTCTAGGAGAGAGAGAAGTTCACATATACTGTAGAAGAAGATTGTTTTTAGGGTTTCTATCTTAGGAGATAATTTCCATATTTTTTATTTCCTATTCATTGTACACTATTCTCGGAATTATCATCTATAGATGAAGGTTGCTAGGTTTTCTCCCATTTTGGTTTCCCATGATAAAAAATACTCATGTTATTGTCGTGTTATTATTATATGATTTGTCTATATTCTAGTGATCCTATTGATAAATACAATTAATATATATTGATATAATCTTATGAAACTCTAACATGGTATCAGAGCAGTACTAGAAGAAGCCATTGCCAAAACTCTTTCGGAAACCTGTCGAAACTAGGGTTTCATCTTTCAAGATCTTCACTCAACTTTTTGTAGAAAAGGAGCCTTGGGACTTTCACTCTAAGGAGGGCGCATTTTTTGGTAAAGACTAAATTCAATTTTTATAATTTTAAATTTTTGACCTAATTCAAGTTTCAGGTTTTGACCTACTCCCTCCACAGTTTTGGATCGACTCTACCTCTTCTCAACTCGCTTCTATAGGGCACATTTATATGTAGATTCAGTTTTGCAAAACTCCAAACTTTAGTTTTGACCTAGTCTCTACTAGGGTTTCATATCTAGATCAATAGATGATCAACATGAAGGTTGAAGATCATCTGAAAGAGGCTTCCAACTTCATTCCCTGGAATTCTAGGGCTCTTATTGGAAATGACTAATTACAGTTTGTATATGCAAAGGTCCCAGAACCAAAAGACGAAGAATATCATCACAAGAAATAGGAGAATGAAGATCATATAGAATCCTTCTTCATATCAACTCTATCATGTACATTTCCCACCATTAATGATACTTGGCTCATAGATAGTGGTGCATATAGACACGTGACAAGATATAAATAAAATCTCATAGAAGTAGTTGAGAAATATTCTCGTCTTCGTGTTTTAGTTGGATATGATGGTAACTACGTTGTGAAGGAATTTGGGGCCATCTCCCTTTAGCTAGAGTCTAATTATACTCTACACTTAAGTGATGTGCTCTATGTTCATGGTATGAAAAGAAATCTTGTTTCTATCTCAGCCTTAGAGGACAAAGGATATAAAGTTGCATTTTCAGATGGAAACATACTTGCTTGGAAGAAGAACTCAAGCATGGACACAACCAAGGTAAATGGTATGAGAGAGGAGAGCTTTTATCAACTGAACACACTACCAGTCCAAGCCCTTGTCCGTGAATATGCAAGTATGGTTGAGCTATGGCACCAAAGACTAGCTCATATAAATTACAGAGCCCTGCCAACTGTAAAGAATATTGTTACAGGTATACCAGTACTACAAGTAGACCATGATGAAACATGTAGAGGATGTGCACTTGGAAAGAATGACAAGAAATCCTTCCCAAATATTGAGAGGAGATCCAAAGAAATCCCAGATGTAGTGCACTCTGACTTGTGTAACCCAGTGACAATTGCTTCATTGGGAGGATATCATTACTATGTGACTTTCATTGATAAGTACTCATGGAAGACTTGGATATACTTTTTCAAGACCAAGGAATCCGAGGAAGTACTCAGCAAGTTCAAATAATTCAAATCACAAGTCGAGAATTTTTTAGGGAAGAGGATCAAGATTCTAAGATCAGATAATGGTGGAGAATACACCTATACATAATTCAATGATTTCTGCAAGGAATCAGGAATTAAGAGGGAGCTCACAGTTCCCTACAATCCCTAGCAAAACGGGGTTGTTGAAAGAAAGAACAGAACAATTGTGGAGGATGCCAAAGCCATGATACATGAACATAGTCTACCTATGTTCTTATGGGAAGAAGCATCCAGAAAAACTATATACGTACAAAACAGATGCCCACATAAGGTAGCAAAGTACATGTCCATGGAAGAAGCTTTCACAGAATTAAAACCAAAAGTGGGTCACCTTCGAATCTTTGGTTTTTTTGGCATACATTCATCTACCCAAGGAGAAAAGGACAAATTTAGAACCTTTAGGAAAGAAGGGAACTTTCGTGGGATATAGTGAATTCTCAAAGGCATACAGAATTTATATCCCAGGATCTAGACAGATCAAAGTTAGCAGGGATGTGACTTTTGAAGAATAAATTGTTGTTAGGAAAGGTAGAGGATCAGACATGCAAATTGATGATGAGGAATTGGAGATGAGATCATCTCCCTCTCCAGTTTAGAATGAGTTAACCGGAAAAGATGAACCCATCAATCCCATTGATCCAGTTGCGACATTTGATATTCTCGAAGATATGACACTAAGTTGAAAAAGACGTAGATGAGCACAACAGACCTTACACGATGCAGAGGGGCATGAAGCTCCACATGGAACTTTCTGAGAAAGCAAAATACCTCAGAGGTTTTCCAGTTATGTTGCATTTATGAGTCACATCATTGACTCATAACCCACCACTTATGAAGATGCATCCATACACCAAGTTTGGAAGGATGCTACGGAGGAATAATATCAACCCATCATGAAGAATGATGTGTGGGAGATTGTACCGAGACCTGAGGTGAAATGAGTTGTAACTTCCAGATTTCTATACAAAATTAAACATGGAGTATATGTTAGTATTGAAAGCTACAAGGCTAGGTTTGTATCCATAGGGTTCTCTTAGAAATAGGGAGTCGATTATGATAAGACATTTTATCCCATGGATCGATACACTTCCATCAGATCGATCATTGCCATTTCTTCAGCTATGGGATGGAAGTTGCATCAGATGTATGCCAAGAGAACCTTTATCAATGGTATTATTGAGGAATAAGTATACATTGAACAACCATAATGGTTTTTGTTCCATGGAAAGTAGTCTCATGTATGGAAGTTGAAAAAGGATTTATATGGACTCAAGAAAGCCCGTCGTTCTTGGTATGGATGAATAGACGGATTCCTAGTGATTCTGGGATTCACCAAGAGTGATGTAGGCCCCAACCTTTACTACAAGGTTGTGAATCATGAGCCATTGATTTTGGTACTATATGTTGATGACCTATTTCTAACTTGAAATGAGAAACTTATCGTATGGTGTAAGAAGAAGCTTGCCTTTGAGTTCGAAATGAAGGATATTGGATTAACGAATTACTTCTTGGCATTAGAAGTATGGCAGAGGAAGAAGGATATTTTCCTAGGTCAAGGAAAATACACCATAGATACACTGAAGATATTCATAATGTTGGACTGCAAGTCCATAGCTACTCTGATGGATGCAAATTTGAAGAAGTTGATAGAAACTGCTTCACATTCAAATTTGATTGATCCCACTATGTATTGCTAGTTGATTGGGTCCTTGATGTATCTAACGAACACCATACCAGATATTTATTTTGGTGTGAATTCCCTTAGTCAGTTCATGTGTGAACCAAGGAAAATTCACTACACTGCTGCAAAACATGTGCTCAAATACTTACATGGCACTGTGGGATATGGTCTAATATATGATTCAGAATATGACTTGAAGTTGCAAGTGTTTAGAGACTCAGATTGGGCCAGATGCACTACAGATAGGAAGATCACTTTAGTATTTTGTTTCAGTATTGGTTTTGCATTAATTTCCTGGTGCACTAGGAAGTAGAACTCAGTAGCTCTCAGCACTACAGAGGTCGAGTATATGGCTGCTAGTTCAACAACCCGAGAAGCTGTTTGGATTCATAAATTTCTTACAAGATTGTTTGTCCATATTTCAGATCCAACCATGATTCACGGTGATAACCAGAATTGTTTGCAGATGTCAGTGAATCCTATATTTTACGACAAGTCGAAGTACATAGAGATTCAGTATCACTTCATATGTGATATGGTGTAGAAAAGTGTGGTCAAGATATAGTATATTCCGACAGATGACCATACTGCAGATGTTATCACCAAGCATTTTCCTAGGGTGAAGTTTGAATACTTTCGCAAAGGACTTGGACTATAAGAGGACACATCCCTCCTTGAGAGGGAGAGATGACTAAGAGACATTTATTATAATTTTTCCTAGGTACCTCTACTCGTCTAGGTTCTCGGCCCAGTTTGGGATAAATTGTTAGATTTTTATCATTTAATCAATATGATCTAGGATCTTATCTAATAGAATAACATGCAAAGCAATAATCACAAGAGAAAAGAGACACAAATAATTTTCCTCGGGGAAACCATAAAGGAGAAAACCCCGCAATTTCCTCAGAGATAGAATGAGCACCAATAGAAAAAGTAAAACCCAAAGATACAAAGATGATCTCCAACAGTTTTTCTCTCTCTCACTTGTGCGAGCTACTCCTCTCTCACTCATGCGCTATTATTGAGTGAGTATGTGTGACAAATAGAGAGTATCACTCTCTATTTATACATGTTTTCCACTTAACAATTGCTCTATAGGGCCAACCTCACTAGGAGAGTCTAATATCCCTAATATGACTCAACTGTGGGGACTATTGCCTTGACTTACAATGGAGGGTTAACCTTAATGAATTTACATGACTTTATTATATTAATGACTCTCTCGATCAAAGGAACAAACATATTCATAGAGGTACAATGAAGTACAATATAAAATAAACAAGTGAATACATTCCAAAGTTACAAATACATCAAAACTCCCTCTTAACTAGGAAGGTATTCTCTTGACATAGTTCATCAACACAAGTCTTCATCACTGGATCATCATCAAAGTTGGATCATCATCATTACCGTTGTCACTATATCGAGAAAATGGTGCTATCTCTCAAATCTACTTGTCATAGGAAGTTCTACAAAGCCATCCCTTTTTCATGTTGGATTGTTGAAATACTGAGAGGGGGGTGAATTAGTATTTGTACTATTTAAAACTTTAATCAAAAGTAGGTTGGTGATCACCAATCACAGCACATCATCAATGTGTATAAAAATAACAAGATGCACAGTTCACAATAGTTTTTAACGTGGAAACCCAAGTTCTGGGGGTAAAACCACAGAAGCCTTTTTAAAAATAGTTTTCTAGAAATAACTGGAAGGAAGGAACAACTCCCTTATTATTATAGACTTCAATTTTCCAGCTTCAAATGGAAGGAGGCTACGACCCCCTGATTTACAAGCTACGACCTGAAGGAAGCTACCACTCCCTATTTTTCTAGCTTTCACCAGAAGGAGGCTACGACCTCCTTTCCTTGCCCCATCCTGCCACCCTGATAAGAAGAAGATTGTCATGTCCCCATATTTTGGGACATTAAAAGTGTTGACCATGATGAAATTCCTAGGGGCTGAAATTGACATTAATTATTATTCCTAGGAAAAATATTGCTAATAATTTTTCTAAGGCATGTATTTAATTTTATTTCAGCAATTTTATTTATTATGAACAATAATGATGTGGAATTAAGGCTCCCATGTCAGGAGGGCACATTGGGGAAAGATAGTTAACTTTCCTTGGTGAAAATAAGAAATTCCATGACAAAAGCAAGTAGGAGAATAAAGGGAAGTTGCCTAAAAGTAGAAAAAGCAGACAGAGGTAAAAGCAGGAAAGTTTTTGAAGGAAAGAAAATTTTTCCTTATGACCCAGGAAAAGCAGAAAGCTATCATAAATCAAAAGAGGCAGCTTTTGACTAAGGGAGGGCACAGTTTCCAATTGTGAAGGATGATTTGGAATTGCAAACAATTCCACATGGTCCTACTTTCCTAATTTCCCAAAGGGGGTGCTTTTGTGGCTAGGGTTAGGTCACCATGGGGTTGACTTGCTCTCACAGGTCACCATTGGCCTCAACTTACTAAGCAGGTCATCCATAATTCTATAAAAGATTAATTTGAACCCATTGATTCAGTTTGGATGATTTTACATTGTGGTTATGCTATGTGAGCATACTCTCTAAGTGTTGTGCCTCAGACCATTGGGTGATGATCCCCAAATCCCTCCTCCCTTCTCTTCCATCTCCCTTTCTATCTATTGTAGTTTTATGGAGTGATAATGTCAGCCATTGAAGCTTATTCCAGAATTTATTACAGCATCCATCAATTTCAGGTCGAGCTCTATTGAATCCCATGATTCACCTATGCTCACAGCCCCTTGCTGGTCAAGATTCGGGCCTCCTGCCCCTTAATTTTGGAAGCCTCTTGTAATGGTTAGTAAATAATATTATTTCTATTTTGTAGTGTCAGTATCTTCTAAAAATTACATTTATCAGGTCTAGATATCTCATACCCTAAATATTATCATCTCAGTTTCATTAAAAGATCCTATTTTATCAGTGTATGGGGGGAATTGAGTGAATATGAATGTTGTAATGAATATTTCATGATGGGAAAGGGATTGAAATAAATTTTCATGTTCAAAGAACACATATTTATCTCTTTTATAAATATCAGGTTTCACTGAATTGAATTTAAGATGATTTAATAGTCTTTTTAAGACCCTAGCTAGATTACTAGTTTTTAATAACTAGTTTTATTGAAATTGATGCAAAATAGGTTCTGTAAAATCAAACTGAGCTCTGTCAGTTCCTGTAGGTCAGTAACAGGAATACCTTCCAATATATATCTATAGAAACATTTTTGGTTTGGTTCGTACCACCATTTTGCATCCTGCTCTGCACAGGGTTCTCCTTGGCCAAAACTGCCAAAAATCCCAAATTCACCCAAAACTTATTAGAAATTTCCAGAACATAAATGAACTGTATAAATACTTTATTTATGTTATATTAATGCTGGAATAAACCTCTGCAAGTTTCCAGAAGCACCTGTTTGAAACAGACCGAACTACTCTCCTTAGTTGCACGGTTTGGCTGCCCAGAAGCGTGGTAGTAAGTTTCTGCAGTGCGGAATCTAAACCCTAAATGGAACCAGATATAAATGTTTTAGGGGAGATGAAATTCAATGTCTGATTGTATTTGGTTTCTGCCTTCTGCTCACTCCTTTTGTCTACAAATTTCCCAGAATAAACCCCTTATTTTCCCAGTCAGAGAAGTCATTGTGCAAATTAATTCAAGTTCAGAAATTTTAATATAATTAACAGAATTGGAGAGTGTTCAGGTCTGTACACCAGACTTGGGACATCACAAATATTGTAGAACCTGTGGACCTGTCACATACCAAACTCTGCTGCTGATAACCTCTGCACTCTAGTCACTGTCAAATCATCCCTGTTGTTATTACTGTCACATTATCTTTCTGCCCATATAATCACTGTCATATTAAACATCAATACTGCTGGTCAATCTGCTCATCAACCATGTCATCTATACTGCTGCAATACTACAAAGTTTGCTCTTCAACACTGCTTGTCAAGTCATCAAATATAAAGTTCTGAACATCATCAAGGTCTGATCATCATCAAGGTTTAGGCTGTGTATTCATCATATAGGGTGTACCTCAACATCATCATCATAGGATAGTCAATCTAGAAGTTCATCATCAAAGTGCACAATGTATGTCATCATCATCAAACAAGGTCTGTCAAACTGAACATGTCATCAAGCAGTCACTAATAAATGGTGACTTGTAGCAGCTGTATGTTATTCCTCCAGACTACCTATAGATGAGGGGGCAGACCAGACTTTCCAAAAACATTGAAAACAATACAAACAACTCTTAGGATACCTGTGTTATGCGTGGTAATGAACACTGGTCTTTCCGGGACTGTAAAGACCTTTCCATTCCCACGAATTGGATTAAGGCAGCGTTATTATATATGTGATGTACTCTCTTCAATGGTATGGGTGCACCCTTCTCATATAAGATAGGTTATAACTTCTCCCTCTCATTTGATAAGCAATGATTCTTCTCAAAGTTGCACAGTCAACTAGATCACATGTACAGGGGCCATCCTAAGTCAAATAAATCAGGTTTAACGCATTCTAAAAATGACTGTGTAATTTCCCATCTCTGTCTGAGAGTTAGATCTGTGGCTTCCCTCTGCTCCCTTTCATACCCAAGGATCAGAGCTCCAAAACTCCAACAATTTCTTTTTATCCACAAATTTCAAAGAATAAGAAAAACTTCATCATCTTTACTCCTCAGCCAAAAACATAACTTGCAACAAAAAAAATATGGGACTGCTCTAAACTAAATATTTCCTAACTTTGCAATACCCCAAACTTACAGCGCGTTGTACAGACGGGATTCAACATAAAGTTGTTGTATCTGTTTATCTGCTTATGCTGATGCTGTTGGCCGGTAGAGGATCGTAGAGCACATGGATGTAGTTCCCCAGTGTTCCACAAAATTCATTCATGATTCACATTTCCTGTAGCTGCTATGATTGACCCGAAATTCTTCAGAGCTAAATAATCATCGACAAACTCTTTGTAGACTTCAAATCGGGTCTGTTCTTGCTTTTAAAACCAAAAGACAAAAATTATAACTATGAAAATTTGGATCTATCCTCTGCTGCTTCGATTTCATCGGCAATCCCAGCTGCGATTATTCTCTGAAATCATACAAGTCGAATCCACTGTACAGAATGAACTGATGAGGAATAAAAGAAGGTGTTGGCAATAATTAAGTACCGTTAGGAATACACCTCTGCACGTGGTCTAGAACTTGTCTTCAAACTCTAGACATAGCCGTCAACATTACTGTTGAGGATTATCAAGCTTCATTATTTTCAGTACCAAGAAATCCATGACCAGCGAAAAAAAAAAATTCAGTCAGCTACCCCGAAAACCTCAGACAAGTTTTTTTTTTCAAGTTCCTATTGTTTTTTAGTTAAATTTGTTAAGAATTTTGTGTATTAATACACTTGAGTAGGCGTGAGAGAAAGGTTATACTAAGGCCGACTTCTAGGGCAGTTTTACTATTTTAAGAATTAATTTGATAACCCTTGCTTATTAATTTTAAAAATGATATTATGTTAAAAGAACCATTTTAATGGGGTAGACCTCAAAAACTCATTTTATAATTATTTAAACATGTTTTAAAAGGTGGGCTAAACATTAAGTTTATTATCTTAATACCTTATTTATTTGTTAAAAATATTTTAACACTTTAACTTAATGGTAAGGGTTTTATGGGCCTTGTGGGTTTAAGGGTCATCAAACAAGGTCATCATTAAGACATCATTAGTGTTTTAGGGGAAACTCAAACAACATAGGGTAGAATGTAGGCTTAGGGACCAAGGGTAAGGGTTTTACGATATTTTGTAAAATTACCACATACTTTATAAATATGACCATCAGGGTGTGGGGGTGCCTAGGCTTCTCCTAGGGTATCAGAACCTCTATCACACGCAAATGACCACTGAGAGGGTCATTCGGACTCTTGCACCTTCTTTAACCCACCAAGAACACATTCTAGGGTAATAGGGCATGGTTGTGGTGCTGGGGAACCAATGACACAACTAGGGAACCATCGAACCAACTTGGGGGTACTTAACCACTCTACAGGGTGTTCAGGGCTTTTTCCATTGTCTCAAGGGCTCCAAGGGCTTCAGACTTAGGCTTGGACAAAGTCAAAAGGTCTCCTTTGACACTGACACTTACTCAGCCATCAGAGGATCCTCAAAGGGGCACCAAGACACATTAAAACACACCTGTTGGCATCAATGACAATTTAGTCAACAATGTATGCCTAGCCTCCATGTAGGTCTTCATATTCAACACTTATATCCGACCATGGGAGGCCCAACTTGCCACCATGTCTAAAAGGCTCAACACTTATATCCAACTATGTGAGTCCCAACCTGCCACCATGTCGAAAAGGCTCAACACTTACATCTGACCATGGGAGGCCCAACCTGCCACCATGTCAAAAAGGCCCATCACTTACATCCGACCATGGGAGGCCCAGCCTACCACCATGTCAGAAAGGCCCAATACTTACATCTGACCATGGGAGGACCAGCCTACCACCATGTCAAAAAGGCTGAGCACTTACATTTGACCATGGGAGGCCCATCTTGCCACCATGTCAGAAAGACTATGCACTTACATCTGACCATGTGAGGACCAACCTACCACCATGTCAGAGGGACAACCATTATGAAAAAGGATTGGTCATTGTACAGGTGCACGCATTATGAAAAAGCATCGGTTGTTGTACAGGTTGCGCCTGGCATGAAAAAAGGGTTGGTTGATGCACTGAGATGAGGATAGCACCTATCATGAAAAAGAGATGGTGTCTCACTGAGATGAGGGCAGCACCCAATATGAAAAATGGTTTTTGTTGCACCGAGATGAGGGTAGCACCGAGCTTGAAAAAGGGATGGTGATGCATCGAGATATGAGGTACACCTAGCATGAAAAATGGTTGGTTTTTGTACAGAATTCTTACGATGTATAGATTTGAGAGATGTCACTAGTCAATGTCTTAAGTACCAAGTTGTATCAGCAGTGATGAGATCCAGTGATGATGTCCAATGATGATCATGATAGAAGAATACATTCCTTGTTAAGAGGGAGTGTTGGAGATTGTGTAACTTCGGAAGATAATGTTCTTATATTATTGGTGTGTCATGTTGTATTATTATTGTACTCCCTTTATGGATATTATTATTGTAAGAATCATGTAAAGAAACCTAAAATATTTCAAGTGAAAATAGTCAAGTCGGCCCCATAGAAACCACTTGGTAAAAATGCCCCAGTCATCGAGTAAAACTGCCCCAACATTGAGTAAATTTTCCCCATTAAAGTCAGCCCATTTAAAGAATTTAAGATTGTCTATTTAGTGGAAACGTCACTTGGAAAATAAGTATAACTAGGGAGGATTCCTTCCCATTTGGACACATCAAGCAAGCTATCATATTTGCTGGAAAGAGAAGAAGAAGAAGTTCGCTTGGAAGGAAGAGTAGCTGCAATTGTGAAGACATCTTATTCTTGGGTTTTCTATCTTATCTTGTTCTCGACATATTTGTGTGGAAGAAAATTTATCTCTTGGATTGTAGTAGAAGGAATTGTTCTTGTTGATTTAATCTATACTGAAGAAGTTGTTGGGTTTTCTCCCTTCTGGCTTCCTAGATGAAAACCTTTATGCTCTTTTGTTGTGTTGTGATATTTTTTGTTGTGATCCTATTGCATATGATCACTGTGATATAATGAAAATAGTTTGAATATCTAACATAAACGTATTGGAAATGTTAAAACACTAACATTATTGGAAAAATTCAATACAACTGCACATGACTATAAAACTTAGCTCAATAGCTTAATGCCTCTTTTTATATCAAATCTTACTACAGGACAAAACACTCAAAAACTCAAAAGATACTATTGAACCAAACAGAGAACCTAAACCCTTTATAAAATATGCCTTATATAGGATAAGGTTCCCAAAACTGCAAACTTTTACTAGCCCACAATTGCTATCTAAAATCAGTGTGCAACATAATTGACTTTTGTTGAAGCGCAACTGATTCTAACTATCTAGCTTGGCACGCAAGGATAGGTATAAAACTTGGGAACAAACACATACTAGCTTAGCTCCTTGCATCAATACTACTCTCATAGCATACATAATTGCATCAGTCTCCACTTCGAAGGGATTTTGCAAAATGAGCAATGTCGGAATTGGTGCTTGACTAATCTTTCATTTTAATTCTTCAAAATCCTTTCATTGATTCTTTCCCCATTTGAAACTATTTCCTCTCATTGTTATGGCATGGAGTGGTGCAACCACACTTGAAAAGGATGATATGAACTTCAAAAGTTAATGTGTTTCTCTCATAAATATCCTAGCTTAAGGAATAATGGTAGGAGATCACCATTGGATGATGGTCTCCATCTTCATAGGGTCAATCCCGACTTCTCCTTCACCAACCACATACCCCAAGTACACCCAACACTATTTAGCAACTCCCATTTCTCAAGGCTTGCTAATAGTTGATGTTTTTTCAAAGTCTCTAACCCTTTCATGAGATGTGAGATATGCTCTTCCCAAGTATAGCTAAATATTAATATATCATCCAAGTATACGATTATAAGTGAATTCAGAAAGGAATGTAATGCATCATTAATCAAATGCATAAATGTAGCTAGAGAATAAAAAAACCAAACAATATTAACAACCTTTCCTTAAGGTGGCCTTTCATGAGTCTTCTTCTTTGATTCGCACCCAATGTTATTCTGATTCCAGATCCAGTTTGGTGAAGTATTTGGCTTGTCTCACTTAATAAAAACAAGCCATTATTCTTGGGAAAAAGTTGTCAATTCTTGACATTTTTCTTATTTAGAACTGTGTCATCGATACACATTCTCCACGTTGCATTTTTCTTTAACACAATCATGATAGATGACCCACAATGGGAAATGCTTGGTTGAATTACTCACTGGTCTAGCAATCGCTACAATTATTTTTTCATTTCATCTACTTCCAATACTGATTATTTATATAATCATATGTTTGGAAATGGTAAGTCAAGAAATAGTTGTATCTCATGCTTCACTTCCATGTTAGGTGATATCCCTTTAGGCTCTTTGGATAGTTATTTGTATGCTTGTAGAGGCTTCTCCAACTAGTATTTATATATGTATGTACATATCTCTAGAGATGCATTTACTTTACTTACCTTATATGATCTCCTTATTGACTCTATCTCAAGAAGAGTGATATAAACTTCCTACTTGAGAGAATTAGTTTCCTAGTTTGATTGGTACTTACCAAAGAGATTATTCACTTACCTTTATGCACATTGATGATGAAATATTTTCCATCCTTTCCTAAGCAATATTGGTTTTCTATCATTATGAATATCACATCCCTCATGTACATGTAGGGGATTCCAAATAATATACCACACACATCAAGTGGCACTACATCTACCTATGCTTCCTCAACATAGTTTGCACTTACAAAAAATATGATCTTATATTGCTTAGTAACTCTAAGATCCCCATCCTTATTTACCCATATTGGCATGTATGGAAAAGGATAGTTATAAAATTCCAATCCAAGCTTACTCACAATATCCTTTTCTATGAGGTTGGTCAGTGAATTAGAGTCAAATAGTGCATCCATAATTCTCATCTTGACTTGGATTTTGATATGGAAGTGTTTAGTAATATCCACCTCGTCCTTTGTATGGAGGTTGTTCATGTTCACCTCCTCTACACTATATTGAAAACAATATTCTCGTCTACATCTTAGTTGGTCTCTACTTGGTTACTCAAATCCATGCCTAGCATGATCTACTTCTTGGGCCTCCTTGTGCTTCTTTGGATTTAGCTTAGAATGTAGATTATATCACTTATCTTTAGTATGATATTTGTTAAGTTGTCCATTGTAGATATGAAAGGAGATTTTTAAAAGATAGGAGGATCATTGCATTATTGATTTTCTTCAAGGATCTGTAATGTTCCCAAATTTTTATTTTTAACCATTTCAGAGAAAAATAATTAAATGTGGAATTCCATGGCCTAGTCTCTTTGTAAGCTTCATGGTAAATTATTAAGGGGGTAATGTGGATCATAGAATTGTAAAGTATGGTGTCCAATATTTATGAATAAGGTGACATTAGACAAATTGGACAAGGAGGGTGCATTAGAGAAGAAATTGTTGGCCTGGGAAGGTGTGACACATGGAAGGAAGCTCAAATCATCTTGAGAGTGTAACTCACGACTAACTAAAAATATCCAAGAGGGGTGCATCAGTGGAGGAAGGAGTCCAAGTGGTTTGTAACTCCCACCAAATGAGGAAAAATATCCTCAAATCAAGACACGGTACGATGATGATATTCGATTGGCTAAAAGTAGCTAATGAAGGTGCACTAGATAAGTGTAACTCCCCAAGGAGGGTACATGAGGAGGTAAATGGGCCCAAATGAGTTGTAACTCACACTAAACAAGGGAGGAATCTCCTAAAACATATTCCAAGGTAGATCAACTATCCATGAGGAAAAAAATAACATTAGATGGGAAGTTAATGTCCCAAATAATCATTCTCTCATGAAAATAATATGTATTAATATTTTATTGATATTTTGGGGAGAAAACTCTAGAAGGATGAAAGAGAAATTATAAAATAAAAGTGAGGACACCTACTCAAGATCTTTTGGAAAAATTATTTCTGAATTGGAGATCTCTTGAGACTTTCAAGCTTGGGAGACGTGCCCCTTGCATTTGTGACTAGTTTCAATGGTGAAAGATTCCAACCTAGCTAATGTGAGAGGAGGGATCATCCATATCTCTTCCTTTGGGATTCATTGCGGGTGTTGAGAGAGATCATCTAGATATTTCTAATGAGCTTCATTGATCAGAGTATGTTGTGGATTTTAATGCAGATATGAATATTCATGTGTTCTAGTGTTTTATTGGGTTTGTCTTATAGTTTTCTTAGTGTGGAAGGTGCACTTGCTCTCATACAATTTTAGTTTGTTATTTCTCTCAATGCTGGAGGGTGTGCTTGTGGAAGATAGCGCACCATTTGGGAGATACAAACATTTTCTTGACTCTCTTTCTCATATCCATTGTGTTTAGGGATCTTGATGTGCAGTTGGAGTAGATATTTCATTGGAGCCACTGTTGGTGGGTCAAGATCAATATTTTGTTTTTGATAGTTGTGATAATTTTATTCTCAAGTAGATCTAGGAGCTAGAACAATTTCACCATCAAAGTGTTTGACAAAATATGCAAGAGAAAAATCAAGAGACTAAAATAGATGGAATAGAACATGTGAAAGGTGTTAATTACTGATCATATTATTATCATGCGTATTTATAATACATTTGACAAATTTGAGTGGCTATGGAAGACAATTGGAGTTGTACATGTGTCAAGATGAGAATTGAACACAATACCCCCTAGGTGGACCAAGGAGCTCCAAATCAGCCCAAACAATCACAAACCAAGCTGTGAACATTGGTGAAATGTGTTGGGGCATTAAAGACTCCAAGGCATGCATGAGTGAGAAGATAGAGGTAAGTGGGAGGCTCAAGGTGGCAATAAATGCTCCTAGGAGAGCCAAAGTGGAGCCAAAATGGACCAAATACACCACTAGTGCCCCCTAGTCAAACCCAGATCACCCAAATCAAGGATGTAACACCCTAATGAATTAAATGAGGGCGCACATGTACTAGGTTGATCAACTATAGTGGTGGTACATGTGTGAAAAGGCCAGGAAATAGCCAGTTCACCTCCTAGACAACTTCCCTAAGTCTAAACCATAGGATATCATTGTATGTAGGAAAATGAAGTTAACCTAAGGTCAAACCTATGTATTTAAGGATGTATTACTACTCCTAAAACCTGCTTTAATCCATACTTAGTAAAATTTAATCAAAAGATTTATTAAGGCCTTGGAAACTAAGGCACAAGTCGCCTTTTACAACAAAATTCTATTGATCCATGTAACAGAGGTAAGGAGGAAAACCTATGGGACAAAACCTCCCCTCAAAAATGGATTATGACATAGAAACAAGGCTGCATACACTCCAAACTAAATAAAAATTTCTGGAGGAATATTCTTCTTGGAAATAAGTGGAATGTGCTCAACCAACTCAGTAACAACTGCATGATGAATCTTCAGACCATGTAGAACATCTGAAATGTACTAATAGGAGAGAAAATGGCGCTCTTCAGAATTGAACCTCAAACCAAACAGGATGCCATGCCCAAGAGAGACTTGAAGTGCTTGAGAATAGGTGACCCCAAGAAATTCATAAGGATCTTGAAGCATCAACTTTGAATGAAGGTTGTAATCAGCTCCAAGAAGGTTTGACATTGTGATGGAAAGGGCTTCTCCATCTTCATATGAACTCGAAGGAACTCTACTAATGATTGTGGAGGAATATATGGGAAAAATAGTGTTAAGCAATTAGAGATATTCACTTGACATCCAAACATATCCATATTTCGAACCAATACTCTCATGTGAAGAAAACCCATCTTCTAGAGAAGGCTCGCTATGAACATCAACTAGCAATACATCTTCACCATTCGCAACAGAATACATAGAGGAGAAGGGTGTAGAATGGATAGATAAATCTTTAGTAGTAGTGATGGCAGCAACTTGTATGCTATGTTCATGAAAAAACGCTTCTTGACAAGGAGACGAAGCCACAGAGAAAGAAACTTGAGTTGGATCATTTGTTGAATCTCTAGCTATTTCTTCTTCTTCATTTTGAACAACTTCTTAAGAAATGCATGAGTCCGAGATCATAGGAGGAAGAACACATAAGGAGGTTCCCATTTTCTTGCTCTCCATATAGCTCACATCTTCTTGCTACATGCCAAGAGCTTCCTCTTGATTTCTCCAAATCTCGAATGGGTAATCAGCAAAATCAAGGAGGTAGTGCATTGTAGGAGGTATAGCTAGACACATAGTTCCATAGCCTTCTATCATTGTCATTAAGCCAATCACACTTCTCTTGACATGAATCTCGATCTCTCATACCACAAATGGAAAAATCATAGAGATATTTCCTCTTGATATATGCACATACATTCGACTTCCATTCAAAATAATTGAATAGGAAAGGAGAGGAACAACTTTAGAATCCATGAAATTGTTGTAAAAAACTGCAATGGAAAACACTCACATAAACTAGAAATATGCCCTAAAAAACAACTCAAACCTCATAATATTTGTTTGCAGATCCAACTAGCTCTGATACCATGTAAGAATTTTCTTCTCAAGTATATCTAGGAGCTAGAACAATTTCACCATCAAAGTGTTTGGAAAAATGTGCAAGAGAAAAACAAAGAGACTGAAATAGCTGGAATAGAACATGTGAAAGGTGCTAATTACTTATCATATTATTATCATGCATATTTATAATACATTGGACAAATTTGAGTGGCTCTCGAATCCAATTGGAGTTGTACATGTGTCAAGATGAGAATTAACCTCAATTCCCCCTAGGTGGACCAATGGAGCTCCAACTCATCCCAAACAGTCACGAACCAAGGTGTGAACATTGGTGAAGTGTGTCAGGGCATTAAAGACTCCAAGACATGTGTGGGTGAGATAATAGAGGTGAGTGGGAGGCTCAAGATGGAAATACATTCTCTTAGGAGATCCAAAATGGAAAAATACACCACTAGCTCCCCCTAGTCAAACCCAAAGCACCCAAATCAAGGATGTAGCACCCTAAGGCATCAATTGAGGGCGCACATGTGCTGGGTTGATCAACTATAGCACCAGTGCATGTGTGAAAAGGCCTAGAAATAACTAGTTCACCTCCTAGACAACTTCCCTAAGTCTAAACCATAGGATATCATTGCATGTAGGAAAATGAAGTTAGCCTAAGGTCAAAACTA
>LPNX010893583.1:695995-731890 GCA_001517045.1 Pseudotsuga menziesii
TTTGGATAAATTCGAAAACCAATATAGTCTCTATTGAAATATTTGGAGTTAATTTTCATGATTTTTAATTGTGAAGATATCACAGTGGTATCAAAGCATGTTCCTCGACAATTGTGGGAACTCGAGAGGAATTTTGAAGAAAAATTGAGATCAAAACTTTTAAAAGATGAAGTGCATCAGGTGTAGAAGAATAAAATTCCATCAATGGATAGATTTGTTGATGGAATAATGCTACCCAATTTCCTTCCAACCTCACCACCTGAAGAGAAGAAGCCTAACGGAGATAAGATATCGAAGAAACTAGATAAGACACAGCGGGAGTTAGAACATAACTTGCAGCAGTGTAAATCCTTACTACCATAATTCTCTACATCATGAATTATGGAGAGGATGTTTGGTGTCCTTGCAAGTAGAGAAACCAAAGGTTACTATGATAAGTTTGTCTCAAAACACATTGAATCTATTGTCATTGTTAAACCTTAAAATTAACATGAGAAAAGAAGCAGTCCATTGAGGGAAGAACCACGTCGTTCCTCTAGTCAAAACAATAGGACACCTAGTCATATATGCAGGGACCCTAAAGAAGAATCAATTCATGAGGAGTGTATGACATTTCCTTATGGCTGCAAGACTGAAGAAGAGTGTGTATACGATGAGCATGAAGGGAATAAGAAAAATCCTACACCTAGTTATATGGAGGAATGGAACATAGAATATGGCCTAGCAACATTTCATAAGGTTGATATCATTTCCTTCCTCCTACACCATAACTAGTCAATTGTATATGGCTAATGGAATTCATGAATTAATGGAGGAACCTCGTGTGATGGTTGAGCATGATGAGCATCCAAATTGGAACAAATGATTTTTTCCATACACTTGTTTTTCATTCTGAGGATCATAAGCCACCTATGTCAAAGAGAGATTTATCCATGTAGGTGCTTGAGGACATGGTGTATGGACCATCCAGTATGAGAGCATATGCATCCATAGATGATGGATAGTTATATGACAGATATGGAGTCACACTGGGATACAATTTCAGCTTACACCAGTAGTGTATGTTGATCAAATTGACATTGTTGGCAACATAGATCAACACAGAACTGCAGATCTTGCAGATGGATCATTTAAACAGAGGTTGATGGGAACCAGATCCGTGAAGTAAAAGTGTATAGGATATAGAGGTCTGCAAATCAAAAGTAGATGTTCCACAAGGATCATAGATCGACGAACAATAAGGAAGCCGTAAAATATCAACCACTCACATAGAGTTATGCAGGAGAAAGTGTTCAAAGTTTAATTTCCTGAATGGATGAGGAGTTAGTAACAAAGGTTAAAGTTCACTGTATATCGTGGATCTAACGGCCAACAGATATTATAGAAGGACCACTTGTATATCTATCGGTTGTAAGGATTTGCGGAAGACAATTTGCGGGAGACAAATTGTGGAAGCATGTTTCAAAAAATTTGAAAGGGATCCCTGCAACCTGCAACCTGCAATTGTGAAAGGAAGGAGTTCTCACATATTGCGGAAAGGACGATTGCAAAAATATCGTTGCGGAAAGGGTAAATGTGGAAGCTTGGTTCAAAAAAATTGAAAGGAATCCCTGCAACCCGCAACCCACAATTGCGAAAGGAAGGAGTTCTCGTAGATTGTAGAAAGATCGTTGTTGCACCTAAAATATCCACTGATGCCTGAGTACCCTTCAAAGAAATTGGCCAAGGATTATTCTGGATGTTTTTTCCCACTCTTGAGTAGGTTGATGCACTTTCTCCCTTAGGACAGAGCGTCAATGCTTGTTTCCCATTGACATCAGGCACCGCCGGTGCCTTTACCTTGTTCACAAGGAGCATCGACGCCTTTACCCTCTATGCAAGAAGCTCCAAATCAGCCCAAACAGTCACAAACCAAGCTGTGAACATTGGTGAAATGTGTTGGGGCATTAAAGAATCCAAGGCATGCATGAGTGAGAAGATAGAGGTAAGTGGGAGGCTCAAGGTGGCAATAAATGCTCCTAGGAGAGCCAAAGTGGAGCCAAAATGGACCAAATACACCACTAGTGCCCCCTAGTGAAACCCAGATCACCCAAATCAAGGATGTAACACCCCAATGAATTAAATGAGGGTGCACATGTGCTAGGTTGATCAACTATAGCAATGGTGCATGTGTGAAAAGGCCTGGAAATAGCCAGTTCACCTCCTAGACAACTTCCCTAAGTCTAAACCATAGGATATCATTGTATGTAGGAAAATGAAGTTAACCTAAGGTCAAACCTATGTATTAAGGATGTATTACTACTCCTAAAACCTGCTTTAATCCATACTTAGTAAAATTTAATCAAAAGATTTATTAAGGCCTTGGAAACTAAGGCACAAGTCACCTTTTACAACAAAATTCTATTGATCCATGTAACAGAGGTAAGGAGGAAAACCTTATGGGACAAAACCTCCCCTCAAAAATGGATTATGACATAGAAACAAGGCTGCATACACTCTAAACTAAATAAAAATTTCTGGAGGAATATTCTTCTTGGAAATAAGTGGAATGTGCTCAACCAACTCAATAACAACTGCATGATGAATCCTCAGACCATGTAGAACATCTGAAATGTACTAATAGGAGAGAAAATGGTGCTCTTCAGAATTGAAACCCAAACCAAACAGGATGCCATGCCCAATAGAGACTTGAAGTGCTTGAGAATAGGTAACCCCAAGCAATTCATAAGGATCTTGAAGCATCAACTTTGAATGAAGGTTGTAATTGGCTCCAAGAAGGTTTGCCATTGTGATGGAAAGGGCTTCTCCATCTTCATATGAACTCGAAGGAACTCTACTAATGATTGTGGAGGAATATATGGGAAAAATAGTGTGAAGCAATGAGAGATATTCACTTTACATCCAAACATATCCATATTTCGAACCAATACTCTCATGTGAAGAAAACCCATCTTCTAGAGAAGGCATGCTATGAACAACAACTAGCAATACATCTTCACCATTCGCAACAGAAGACATAGAGGAGAAGGGTGTAGAATGTATAGATAAATATTTAGTAGTAGTGATGGCAGCAAGTTGTATGCTATGTTCATGAAAAAATGCTTCTTGACAAGGAGACGAAGCCACAGAGAAAGAAACTTGAGTTGGATCATTTGCTGAATCTCTAGCTATTTCTTCTTCTTCATTTTGAACAACTTCTTAAGAAATGCATGAGTCCGAGATCATAGGAGGAAGAAAACATAAGGAGGTTCCCATTTTCTTGCTCTCCATATAGCTCACATCTTCTTGCTGCATGCCAAGAGCTTCCTCTTGATTTCTCCAAAGCTCGAATGGGTAATCAGCAAAATCAAGGAGGTAGCGCATTGTAGGAGGTATAGCTAGACACATAGTTCCATAGCCTTCTATCATTGTCATTAAGCCAATCACACTTCTCTTTACATGACTCTGGCTCTCTCATACCACAAATGGACAAATCATAGAGATATTTCCTCTTGATATATGCACATACATTCGACTTCCATTCAAAATAATTGAATGGGAAAGGAGAGGAACAACTTTAGAATCCATGAAATTGTTGTAAAAAACTGCAATGGAAAACACTCACATAAACTGGAAATATGCCCTAAACAACAACTCAAACCTCATAAGATTTGTTTGTAGATCCAACTAGCTCTGATACCATGTAAGAATTTTCTTCTCAAGTATATATAGGAGCTAGAACAATTTCACCATCAAATTGTTTGGAAAAATATGCAAGAGAAAAGCAAAGAGACTGAAATAGCTGGAATAGAACATGTGAAAGGTGCTAATTACTTATCATATTATTATCATGCATATTTATAATACATTGGACAAATTTGAGTGGCTCTCGAATCCAATTGGAGTTGTACATGTGTCAAGATGAGAATTAACCTCAATTCCCGCTAGGTGGACCAATGGAGCTCCAACTCATCCCAAACAGTCACGAACCAAGGTGTGAACATTGGTGAAGTGTGTTGGGGCATTAAAGACTCCAAGACATGCGTGGGTGAGATAATAAGGTGAGTAGGAGGCTCAAGATGGCAATAAATTCTCCTAGGAAATCCAAAATGGAAAACTACACCACTAGCTCCCCCTAGTCAAACCCAAAGCTCCCAAATCAAGGATGTAGCACCCCAAGGCATCAATTGAGGGAACACATGTGCTGGGTTGATCAACTATAGCACTGGTGCATGTGTGAAAAGTCCTAGAAATAACTAGTTCACCTCCTAGACAACTTCCCTAAGTCTAAACCATAGGATATCATTGCATGTAGGAAAATGAAGTTAGCCTAAGGTCAAAACTATGTACTAAGGACATATTACTGCTCCTACAATAGCTTTGTGAATTTATGGGCTATGAGACATGTTCCATTGTGTCTATATCATTGTTTGTAGTGGGAAACATTTTTAATTTCTCCCAAAATGGTTTTCAGATGACCAAGTTACAACCATTTTACCAAATCTGGGGGTTATAGCTGTGAAGAATGCACCAATACATTTATATCTAAATATTTCTTAAGTTTTGAGCAGAGCTATCTAGTGTTGTAATGTTGTTCCCATCAATGTCATAATTTCCATCCATTATTAATAAAGATTCAGGGTGATTTCCTCATATTGTGTCCAAACAATTGATGTGTTGGTCAATCCATGTATAGATTTGTAGTTATAGTGGTAGTCAGAACTCAAGTTTGTGTTTAAATATTTCATAAAATTTCTTCGGTGTCTGTTAATTAGCCATTAGGTTTTGTTTGAGTGTGTTCGAGTCAAGTAGGATTTGTTTGGAAGAATTTCGATTGTTTTGGAGATGTTTGGGAAAAGTTGAAAATCTAGACAAACTATATATTGAAATTTGATCTTGTTTTCCTGGATTTGAACTGGTGTTTGTGAAGTTGTTCATGTCTAGTCAAATCTAATATATATATATATATATATAGATACATCATTCATGTTTTTCATTGAGTCAAGAACTCTTCCCTTCAATGTGGTGTTGTTACTAGTGCTTCATATGCTTCAAAACTAGTGATTAAGAGGTTGCATACAAAATGTTTGAAGTCATGAACGAGATTTAATAACCAGCCACAAAAAATTAATAACATATATTATTTGGCACATTACAGTGGGTTCAAAGTATATTTAATGGGTTGCACATCATTATTCAGATCTTAAATATAAATGCACTCTTATGTCGATGAGCTAGAACATATCATAAGCCTTCATAAGCCATTGTTTGGATAAAGTCGAAAACCAATATAGTCTCTATTGAAATATTTGGAGTTAATTTTCATGATTTTTAATTGTGAAGATATCACAGTGGTATCAAAGCATGTTCCTCAACAATTGTGGGAACTCGAGAGGAATTTTGAAGAAAAATTGAGATCAAAACTTTTAAAAGATGAAGTGCATTAGGTGTAGAAGAAGAAAATTCCATCAATGGCTAGATTTGTTGATGGAAGAATGTTACCCACTTTCCTTCCAACCTCACCACCTGAAGAGAAGAAGCCTAACTGAGATAAGATATCGAAGAAACTAGATAAGACACAGCAGGAGTTAGAACATAACTTGCAGCAGTGTAAATCCTTACTACCATAATTCTCTACATCACGAATTATGGAGAGGATGTTTGGTGTCCTTGCAAGTAGAGAAACCAAAGGTTCGTATGATAAGTTTGTCTCAAAACACATTGAATCTATTGTCATTGTTAAACCTTAAAATTAACATGAGAAAAGAAGCAGTCCATTGAGGGAAGAACCACTTCGTTCCTCTAGTCAAAACAATAGGACACCTAGTCATATATGCTGGGACCCTAAAGAAGAATAAATGCATGAGGAGTGTATGGCATTTCCTTATGGCTGCAAGACTAAAGAAGAGTGTGTAGACGATGAGCATGAAGGGAATAAGAAAAATCCTACACCTAGTTATATGGAGGAATGGAACATAGAATATGGCCTAGCAACATTTCATATGGTTGATATCATTTCCTTCCTCCTACACCATAACTAGTCAATTGTATATGGCTAATGGAATTCATGAATTAATGGAGGAACCTCGTGTGATGGTTGAGCATCATGAGCATCCAAATTGGAACAAATGATTTTTTCCATACACTTGTTTTTCATTCTGAGGATCATAAGCCACCTATGTCAAAGAGAGATTTATCCATGGAGGTGCTTGAGGACATGGTGTATGGACCATCCAGTATGAGAGCATATGCATCCATAGATGATGGATAGTTATATGACAGATATGGAGTCACACTGGGATACAAGTTCAGCTTACACCAGTAGTGTATGTTGATCAAATTGACATTGTTGGCAACATAGATCAACATAGAACTATAGATCTTGAAGATGGATCATTTAAACAGAGATTGATGGGAAACAGATCCATGAAGTAAAAGTGTATAGGATATAGAGGTCTGCAAATCAAAAGTAGATGTTCCACAAGGATCATAGATCGATGAACAATAAGGAAGCCGTAAAATATCAACCACTCACATAGCGTTATGCAGGAGAAAGTGTTCAAAGTTTAATTTCCTAAACGGATGAGGAGTTAGTAACAAAGGTTAAAGTTCACCATAGATCGTGGATCTAATGACCAACAGATATTATAGAAGGACCACTTGTATATCTGTCGGTTGTAAGGATTTGCAGAAGACAATTTGCGGGAGACAAATTGCGGAAGCATGTTTCAAAAAATTTGAAAGGGATCCCTGCAACCCGCAACCTGCAATTGTGAAAGGAAGGAGTTCTCACAAATTGTAGAAAGGACGATTGAAAAAATATCGTTGCAGAAAGGGTAAATGTGGAAGCTTGGTTCAAAAAATTTGAAAGGAATCCCTGCAACCCGCAACCCACAATTGCGAAAGGAAGGAGTTCTCGTAGATTGTAGAAAGATCATTGTTGCACCTAAAATATCCACTGATGCCTGAGTACCCTTCAAAGAAATTGGCCAAGGATTATTCTGGATGTTGTTTCCCACTCTTGAGTAGGTTTATGCACTTTCTCCCTTAGGACAGAGCGTCAATTCTTGTTTCCCATTGACATCAGGTGCCGCCGGTGCCTTTACCCTGTTCACAAGGAGCGTCGACGCCTTTACCCTCTATGCAAGAAGCACCGACAAAGTTAAAATGGGAAAAAAAGGAAGTTTTGAGATGCTTCCATATGAAATCCCTCACGGAGGTGGTTTTTATCAGCTAAGTATTGAAATATTGTAAATTCAATGAATATTCTAAATGTAGTTTATTGATGGAACCTTTCAGATATGTTATTATTCCTCCACCAGGATGATATTATTGTATTAGGTCAGTAGAGAGTCATGAGGAAAACCCTCCGTTGCAAGTCAGGTCATTAAGACCCTACTAAATATAATATTAAGTTTTTTTGAGTCCTCTTAGAGAAGTCGGCCCAGTCAAGTTTAGTAGCGCTGACTTAGTTGAGTGAAAAGTTAAGTGAGAGGAAGAATATAAATAGAGAGAGGCACTCCTCATTTGAAACACACAGACATACACTTGTGTAGTGCATGAGAGAGAGAGAGAGAGCCTTATCTACAAGGAGGATAAGGACCAGTCTGAGGTTTTATATTTTATCTTTTTGATCATCTATATTGAGGAATATTTTCTTGTTGGGTTTTTCCCTTTAGGGTTTTCCCAGAGTAAATCTGTGTTGATCTTGTGATACTATTTCTTTTAGTGATCATGTATATGCTATTATTGTGAAATTGAATTGAATACAGATAATATAGCTTAGCATATAGAATCTTAACATGGTATCAGAACTAACCTGAATAGGACAGCTTTCACAAGGTGAAAAATCCCTCTCTCCCTCTCCCACAAGAAATTAGGGTTTTAGAGAAAATTGGATTTCTGAAGATTTGACTACATAGAAAGTTGTACCCTCCTAAAGCTCATCCACTGAGCCTGAGATTGAAATATTTAAGTGGGTATATCTTCGAGAAAATCAAACCCGAGTTTGACACTGGACCAGAAAACTGTAGAAATCCAGAAAACCAGAAAACTGCACTGCAAAATATTGCAAGTAAGTTTTGAAAGGTGAAGACTTGAGATCTCCAAAAACCAAGCACACCAGTCAACTCACCTCAGTCAAGAGCATCTCCTGGTAAGATCAGTTTCTCATTTTCAAGAATTTCATTTTTTCTAATCTCCTAGCAAGATGGCCCCAAGCAACAAGCTTAAGGACAAACTAGAAGGAATAGAGAATTACCAAGCATGGAAATATAGAATTGGCCTCATTCTCAAGGAGAATGATCTTGACAAATATAAAGAGAAATAAGTTGCAGAACCTCATGAGGCTGAAGCTAAGGAGAAGCACAAAAAGGATCAGATTAGGGAACAAAGGACTATTGTCAACTTTATCAAGGACCACTTGATCCCTCAAGTGTCATCCAAGAAGACTGAAAGAAATGTAGGATGCCCTAGCAAGGATGTATGAAGGAAGAAACATCAATAGAAAGATTAATCTAAGAGCTCAATTGAAGAGCACCAAGATGAGTCATGGAGAATCCATCCAGGACTGTTTCACAATTGTCTCCCAGTTCAAGGAACAACTAGAAGCCACTGGAGACACCCTTGATGAATATGAGTTGGTTATGACCTCTCTCAATGGTCTCACTAGACCCTAGGATTCATTCATCCAAACTATGTCTTTCAGAAAGGAAAGCATGAAGTTTGATACTGTATGGGAAGATTGTATTCAATAGGAGGCTAGAGTGGCCAATAAAGAAGCTCTACTGAAGGAAGATGATCAAGCCCTAGCCACCCATACCAAGAGAAGAAGAAGTCAACCCAACTTCAAGAAGGGAAATCACAAGGAGTCTGAACATCCCAGAAGTTTCTAAAGAATAGGAGAAAGTTTCCCAAAGAGGGACTACTCCAACTTTCAATGTTTCAATTGTGATAAGATAGGACACATTCCTAGAAATTGTCCTTTAAAGAAAGAAGAATACAAGAAGAGGAACAACAAAAAAATATATCATGCACATCTAACTGAAGATGAGGATGAAGAAGAAGAAGAAGAAGAAGAAGGACCTTAGAGAAAGCAAGCAAGAGTAGAAGATGCAAAAGAGTATGTACAATTCTTTGCACTCTCTAGGTCTGTAACACATAGAGAAGACACATGGCTTATTCATAGTGGTGATTCAAAGCACATGACGGGACAAAATAAAATTATGTCAAAAATTGAAGAAAAGAACTCTCCTCAGAAGGTATCTCTGGGAGATGACTATCAATATCCAATCAAAGGAATTGGTGAAGCAAGCTACAAGCTTGATTGAATAATGTTGAAATATTATAACTTCAAAAAATATTCTATATGTATCTTTTGTGGTCCCCGATGGTCCTGCTAGGAGAACCACTTGTATTGTCTTGTACCCTGATGCTTCTAATTGGAAGAACTAATAAGATTCATGAGGTTGTCCCCTCTAATTGTAAAGGTGGGTCATTAGCACCCCAGTGTGGTTACTTGAGCCTACATGTTTAACTCGAGCCTACATGATTAACTCAAGCCTACAAGTCAGATGAGTTAATTGAAGTGAACAGATGAATATAAATACAGGTGTATCTCTCCTCATTTGAACACACACTCACTTGTGTATCGCACTTGTGGAGGAGAGAAGTAGCTGGAGAAGGAGGAGGATCAGGTTTTTTATCTCCTTGTTGGTTTTACCTTTTTACCTTTTTGGGGCATCTATATTGAGGAAGCTTTTGCTAGGTTTTTCCCTTTAGGGTTTTCCCAGGATAAATATTTGTGTTCCTTTTGTATGGTTTTGCTTGTCTATCTTTTAGTGATCCTGTTTATATGCTTTTGTTATGAAATCGAAATGAAATACTAATGATCTAGCTTAGCATATGAAAATTTAACATGGTATTAGAGCCACCCTGAAAGAAGACATTGTGCAGCTAAAGAATATAGGGCTTCTTATTTTTTGGGTCTCTATCCATGATTGATCATCAAAAGAAGGCTATATTGACTCTCCATTGAAGGGCGCATCTTTCTGTCGAAGCGAAATTCGATTCCGAGCATTTTCAGTTTTGGTGCAAAAAATTAGGGCTTTCTACAAAAGAAGAATTTTTGAGTGAGCCCAACATAGGATTTTTATCCTCATCAAAATAAAATTTTAGAGACCTGGATCAAGAAATTTGGTTGGGTGAAACTCCGAGAAAGTCAAACCCTAGTTTGACCCCGATCTAGAAAAACCCTAAATACTAAAACTGCTAAGTTTTGGTACATTCGCTATATCCTCAGATTAGCGAAGGATAAGGAGTTGAAAAATTCAGAGTCCAAATATAACATCCTGATGTACACTGTGTCCAAATTTCAGCCTCAAATTCACTATATTCTGGGAGATATGACCCCTCCAAGTTAGGGTTCCAGCCTCTTCCAGAATTCATCCCTAAATAGGACACCTGGGGATAATTACTGTAGCGTGGGATACATAGGTCCAAATGAAATTAATGAAGATGTTATATAAATATCATAGACTTTAATTTCTTTGGTCCAAATTTCAGAACCTGAAGATGAACTAGGGACATGTGGAATTCCGTACAACTTCACTATTCTGAACAGTCTTGTAACAGGTCACCTTGGGAAAATGATCATAAATCCAAATTTATGAAACCAATTCTTATGAAACCTATTTTGTTGGATCAGGGACATGCATGGTTACCTCAGTGAGAAATTTCAGACACATAGGAGCATTAATTTCGGAGATATCACAGAAACAGTAACAAGAATTTCTGCAGAAGAAATTGGAAAACTAGGGCTTCCTGTTCCGGGAGCTTCCCTCCACTGTTTTCAGAAAAGGAGTACATTGGAAAGCTCCATTTGAAGAGATATATATTTATATCCAATTAGATCTAAAATATTCCAAGTTTTGAAAATTATGGTTTCTTTGACAAACCCTAGATCAGCTAGCTCCGGAAGCAGGACGGACACCTCAAATCAGTAAGATCTAATCTTTTGCTATTTGCATTTGAGGTTCTCATTTCAAAGTGATCTATCACATCAACTTGATGATAAGCTTGAAAAAATTCCAATCATGGAAGTATTTGATCTCTCTAAAGAAAATGAGTTGGACACCTACATGAGTAGAGAGGTTCCAGTTCTAGAGGGATATGAGCCTCAAAGCCTTACACAAGAAGATCATTGTTGATTCAATGACGGATCAAATTGCACCACAAGTGTATTCCCTAAAGACACCAAAGATGTTTGATTCCTTAATCAAGATATTTGAAGATAAGAACATAATTCAGAATATCGATTTGAGAAAACAGTTGAAGAATGTGAAGATCCAGAATGCATAACATCTTGAAGCGGTAGAAGAAGTAGAGAATGTAGAAGTGGTGATAGCCACCTTGAATGGCCTCCCATGATCATGGGATTCATTAATGCAAAGAATGTATTCCAGAAGTAAGTGATTACTTTCAGCTCAACTAATAAGAAGAGAAGAAGAATATGGGAGAAATTGAAGATCAAGCTCTCACTATTCAAAGAAGATCCCTCAAGCGATGAGGAATATGAAAAACTCAATTCTTGAAGAAACTCTTATTCATCTTATCATTTGGATAAGAAATGATGATTTCATGAATGAAGAATATGATAAAGCAGAATGATCAAGATGGAGTCTACCCATGAAACAAATAAAAGATAAGTATTCAATTGCCATTTCATGATATTGTTTTGTTATACATTTGATTGTATTCAGTTGATGTGTTATGCATGATAGATTGTTTACATTAATACTACTAATATGCATCTGATGGGTACGTAGCTCATGGCGCTATACAACTTTCCAGTGCTACTTATCAAACCTCTTTACTGACATATTGGATTAGTGCACAATCTCAATGATGTCATGGTAGAGATGGAAGGCATCTAGAAAGTTTCTATGGATGAATGTTGTATTGGCTAAATAGTTGCATGATGCATACGAATTTGTCATTATGCATATGTTTTATGAAATAGTTCTAACCATGCAACTGGTGCATTTGAATTGTAGGAAAGTTTCTATACAACCTCCTACAAGAAAAGAAGGACGAGACTTGTTCCGAAGAACAAGTGATGACAATTCAATAAACATGAATATGAATCTCCCAGGGTCAGAGACACCATGACGGAAGAAAGAGATTCAGAGAGCGGTAGATCCACCTCAAAGAATGAAGAACACCATGGGTATGAGAGATAACTCAAGATGAAGAAAAGAATGCTATGAAAGAAACTATGATCAAAGAATAACAGTTGATCATGGGGAATGATGTATACGATATGATTTCGAGACATAAAGAGAAGTACATAGTATCCTCCATATGGATCTACAAGAACAAGTGTACAAATAAAGGTTCGTGATTTGCCTCAGAAAGAATAGACTATGACATGACATACTCTATTGACCAGTATATATCCATCTGTACAGAATGAAGAAGGAAGATAATACTCCACTCAAGGGGGAGTGACTACAAAAGATATTTGAGTTTGACACAGTACGGCATGATGGACAGCTTCTTGATGGATTGAGACTTTACCAAGAGTAAATGTTGGTTCTATGGGAAGACCCGGGTTTACTGTAATGTACTAGCAACACCCCTAGCTCACTGGCCCTTTTGGGGACAGACTGCAGAGCAGCCTGAAGTCTCACCCGAAGTGATCCTAATGGGTTGGCCAAAGACTCAAGTGTCTTCGACCAGGTTCTGTAGCATCCTTGGGTCTCGCGGCTCTTCTTAGCTAGCGAGGTCTTTCTCCGCGACGCACAGTCTCTCTTCCTCGCGAGTTCTAACAGGGGAAGGACTCCTATCGCATCTCAATGACTCTGGCGATGCGCAACTCTCTCTTCCGCTTAACCCGAGATCTATGCTATCTCACACTGCAGCTCCTCTGACGGTGCGATATCACCTTCTGTCCACACAATATCTACTATAGTACGGCCTAATGCAACCCTCACGGTCCAAAGGCTATCGCACTGGGTGGAATGACTTGGCTAACTTTCAACAAGATATTAAACACTTTGACGTGAACTTCCACAGTTCAACAAACTCTACCTCAACTATACTTACTGTTCAAATAAGTATACTAGAAACACTTTAACAGAATGACTTATTACTGTGTGAAACAAGCACTGATAAACTCATATGCAGACGCCTGATACATGTAAATCCACCTTTAACCTTCTCTAATGCTGTAACTGAATGAGACATACAGACATTTACTAACTAATATACAACATTCATGTAACAGATAACATATATCAACTAAGTAAATCACAATCACATGAAATAACCACATAACACACTGGTTTTATGTGGTTCACTTCCAGGGTAGAAGCTACATCCACAGAACTGTGTTTATTATATCTTGAGAGAGTACACAGTTCTGCTGCAACCTGTTGTGCAGCTAGAGATCTTTTGGGTAACTCTGCACTCACTGCCGGGAGCCCTTCTCTCCTAGATCTCTTCTCTTTCTCTATATTGCCTTCTTACAATATTCTCTCTCTCTCTCTCTCTCTCTTTGTCAATCCCTACGGATTGTTACATACATGCTTCTATGAGCCAGCTGCTGGTTACAGTAAGATACTACAGACTGAATATAGAACCAGAGCACGAGTGTCTATGAGTTAACAGATCAACCGACTCTGTACTTGTATGACTAGCAAAAATACCCAATGACTAACTAGCTAACCTTTTACAATACAAAATACATCCCTTTATAGGTGGCCCGAAGGTCTTGCCATTACAACACTGTGGGCCTGTCCCAACAGTAACCCAAAATCCTAACTAGTGACAGTCGGTCTATCTGTACTCGAACTGCAGCTTTCCGTCACACCACAGCTCTCTACAGTCTTCCATGCTTCCCGGCGCTGACCATGGGTACTGTGCACCGCTTCCCTTCTCTGTCCTTCGTCTTCAATACCTTAGCCTCATTGCCCTTTTTCCTTTATGAGGGTAGCTGAGCCCTCTTGTCTTCCACCACTGCCTTGAATGCAGTGGGTGAACTCTCTTTTCTCGATCACTGCCTTTAGTGCAGTGGGTGAGCTCTCTCCTCTCAGCTGCTCAAGTACTGTCATCTTCTTTGACTTCTCTATCCCGATAGTCATAGTTTCCGTCTCTGCTCTGCAGCTAGAAACATGCTACGGTGTCATATCTTTACCTTATCTCTTATATCTTCGCCAAAACTATCTATCCGCCAAAATGGAAGCTTCTCCTATAGCTGCGGGACCCTACTCCAACAGTCCCCTAACACTTACTTGTGGCTCGTCTTCAAGCCACTAACAGCGGGATTCTCCTACTGTAGCTTCTCCTTGGCTTCTTGCGAATTCTTTGTAAGTTTCTGCCAAAGTCCTGCGACTTCGTTCTGCATAGCTTCTGTAACTTAGTTCGTTGGTCTCTCTTATCTTTCCTTCCCTTATTGTCATGCTCTCGCTCTCGTTGCTTGCGAGACCTTTAAGGATATTCAGGTTTTGAGAAGGCTTCCACATATATTCTTTCCTCTTTATCTGGGTTAGAACTTTTATCACAAGGAAAATCTATATCCTCCATCCTTCTCAAACATTTCATTCAGTCTAGATCCTTTCGTACAAACTATACAGGCCTTGAATTCCATTCCAAGAACCTTCATTCCTTTCTTTTTTCCTTTTGTTTTTCTACGTCTCAGATGCCTATTTCTCGGTCCTCTTTTTCCTTCTGTGAGATCTTCTGGGAAACTCCACGCGCACAGCCATCCGATTTGGCCTTCTCTTTCTATTTCTCACTTTTACTTTCCTCCTTTTCCTTTTTCGTTGTTCTAGGATGGACTCGTCTACTGTCTGAGCTTGACTCCTCGTCCTTGGTAGCTGTCTGGCCTATGATGAACTTGGTTTCATACTCTTGGGTGGTGTCGCCATAGCGAACACAAGGCCTCCACGCTCGAATCGTCTCACAATGTCTTCTAAAGGTTCCTCCTTAGACAGAACCCACTCGGTGCAATACTCTGGATTGGGAATGGCTGCGAAATAGGAAAATCATAGCACTCTGTAACGAACTTAGCTCTGCACAGGGAAAACTTAACAACTTACTCTATAGCTCTTGGATCTTGCAAAAGTAACCGTCCTGAATGAATGATCTCTGCTTTTATACTGAAGGCTATAATCCCAGACGCAACGGTCATCTAGGCTGAACCCATCGGTGGTATTAATTGTATGGACGAGACCACACCCGTTGTTTCAATCCTCATTAAATGCTGAAATACGATCGAATTTCCCTCAAAACCTGTGTGCAGGCGCCAGTCTCGTCGAAGATTTACTAAATCTGGAAAAGTTATTATGCTATTGCCAAGTCTACGGTAAGGTATACCGGTCATTTCTTCATTAACTACCTGTTAGAAGGAAAATTGACTGGCCCTCTGTCCTTTTTCAAAACTGGATACGTGGCACAGGGAATCATCGCCTTACCGCGATGTCACACCACATCACCTGTGCAAAACAAACTTAACAGTTTTTTTTGTTTTTTTTTATAGAAAAACTCTCCTCATGCAAATTCTTTTTACTTACCGGTGTAGACTAACTACTGGTGCGATGCCTCCTTTCAACTACACTAGACATATGCACTCTCATAACTGTCTGAGTTAAGGCTGGGACGTGGAGTGGCTAGCATTGTAAAGCTTAAGCCTACTACCATTAATGAAAGTGGGAAGAAGCTCCCCGTTCAGTTTGCTGAGCTGAATGGCTCCTCCATCTGTAACTTGCTGAATCTGGTATGGCCCCAACCAATGCATCTTGAATTTTCCTGGAAACTTCACAAACTTACTGTCATAGAGGAGGACTAGGTCTCCTATCTGAAAAATCTTGTTCTTTACATGCCTGTCATGCCAAGCTTTCTCTCGTGCCTTCTGCACTTTCTGATGGAATCCTGCGATGAACCTGTCTTCCTATAAGGCAAGCAGCTACGTTAGCCTTTCATTTTTCGTATCTATGTCTGTCATCCTAGTGATCTGAGCAATTCTTAGACTGGGCATAATATACTCCATAGGCATAAAAACCTCTTGTCCATACACCAAGCTGAAAGGTGTATGTCGTGTAAGTTTCTTGCATGTCGTCCTATAAGCCCATAACACAGCATTAACCCTGAGGTCCCAATCGTTTCTTTGGCTGTTGCAGATCTTAGTAAGAGTGTTTTCTAGAATCTTGTTAAAGGCCTCCACCGTACCATTAGCTTGTGGGTGGTGTTGCTGCTGCAACGTTTCTCCCCAAATCTCTTAAATTTTGGGCCCCTCCTCATAAATGAATACCGCTTCAGGTTGTTTCATCCTTAATGTTTCTTTGGTCATGCTTTAAGTCTGGATGTTTTGAACAATTTATATACAGCCTGTTCCCAGAATTTGTTTGTGCTTGAATTTTGCAGCGGGTCGCATAGTTGGGTTTAGTTTTTCCAATTGTCTTTGATGGACCGTCGTTTTGAAAATGAAATGGACCTTGACTGTTGTTGAATTTTAAAGGCTTTCGAACACTTAATTTTTTCTGTTAAATCGGCTGCTTTTGTTCTTTTTCCCTCCGCCGTTGCAGCTCCCAAAGTGGTTTGGTGTCTGAAGTCCAAATCGCTCCGACGTCTGATTCGTATTTGTCTTCAATCGCTTTCCCATAGCTTTTACCCTTCCATCGTTGCGGTTGGGAAAGCTATTGAGCTTCCGATTCAAATGTCTTTCAACGTCCAACTAAGCCCTCTCTCGCCCACGTTTCGCTTATGTCTTCAGTCTTTTTCCTTCCGCCCTTGCGGCTGGGAAAGTCCTTTAGCCTCCGAAGCATAAATCCGTCCGACTTCCGATCTAAAGTTTTCCCGCCCGTGTCACGTGTTTCCAGCCTTCCCTTCCGCCGTTGCGGCTCTCAAAGTCATTGAGCTTCCGAAAGGGAAATCCATCCGACTGCCGATTCAAGGTTTTCCCACCCGCCGTCGAGTGCTTGTAGCCTTTCCTCTTTCGCCGTTGCGGCTGGTCGAAGCCTTGGACTTCCAACGTCAGTATCCTTCCGACTTCCGCCATGGTGCAACGGGCCGTTTTCTTGTGGAATAGTTGCTCAATCGGTAGAATATAATGCTATGTTTTGAAACACCATTCCAATGAATGATGCTTGTTGATTGGTTGCAGGTTGGTTTGGGAGATCAGTCAGAATACCGTGGCATGGAGGAAGATGGATAGTTTGGTATAAGCAAGGCCGAAACTAGTCGAATCGCAGGAAAAGGACAAAATGAACGGTGATAGAGGAGCAACTCTAAAATTTTCGGCATTTATTCAACCAATCACGAGCATGCGAGATATAGGAATATGAAGCGTTGAGGAACTTAAGGGTCAGGCGTTTGGGGGGCAGCCCAAGCGGTCTGCAGTTGTAGTTTAAATATTTGAAAGTAGAACTGAGAAAGGGATTTTTCCCTGAAAAAATTTGTAAACTCTTTTGCTTGTAAGAGGAACTACTTTGTTTTACAGTCAGAAAGTGCAAGTTTTTCCTGCTGGAGAGAGTGAAATGTGGAATGTATCAATGCAACTAAATGAATAATGTTGAAGAGGAACTATTTCGTTTTCAGTTGTGTTTCATTTACTGTGAGAGTATTTAACTTCCTGAACCTATGTTCTTGTTGAATGTTCTTCAGTATCTTTTGGGATGTTTTCCACTGTGAGTAATAAATGTTGTTCATAAAATAATCTGCTATCTGGTTGTTTAAATATCTGTAATTGTTCATGTGTCTTAAAAGAAGTGTCAGCTAATTGTAACTCTTCATAATGCATGTAAACAATGTATTACTCACTTACAAGTGATAATCCTGCTCCCTAGGTATAGTTTGGGTAGTTAGTTTCTTTTCCTTGTTGTCTGTGATTGAGATGCTAGTGAGTCTAAGACGAGAGGTAAGAACCTGCGCATCACATTGTGACTGCTCCTCGCATCTTATCACCATGCATGGTTAATTAGGCACTTGCATATCATACATAAGTCAAAAATACAAAAATATACACGGTGGACCGGGCCGCAACCGGTAAAACCTTGTTTTGTTACTTTGACCTACGGTAGCCGGACCGCAAACCGGATGGATTCCCTATACCAAACAGTCAATGGGCTAGTTGGGAACGTTGATTGGGGAGAATCCCTTACTGTTGCTGCTTGCGAATTTTGGGGCCTCAACAGTTTTGGTGCTCGAAGGAGGGCCGCTAGTGTATGGCTAGCTGAGGAAACCTGTTTTCCCGAGAATATTCCACCGGTAACAGTTCTGAAAGCAGTGGGTTTCATAATCCAATTCCGGAATAAAGAGAACATCTATATTCTGTTGGCAATGAAATTGTTAATGATCTGAGAAGACACACCAGGGAATATGTAAAGAAGATTGGAGGATTGCCAATCATCCCTGAACTGCCCAGAAGAGAGTATAAAAAGAAGGATCGTCCTGAAGCGGAAGGCTCAGTGTTGGTTGGAGACTGGGAAGAGCTTGTAGAAATAGCCTTATAGGAATTTGTGCTACCTTTGAATCAAGAAGGCCCAGAAACCCCTCACAGTTCTCCTGCTCACACTCCAATTGGTTCACCTCCTCACTCTCCACCCAGACTCATGGCTGGCGTAAACACAAACCAACCACCTAACCTTCCAAATCTGCCACCTGCATGGAGAGCCAGATCACCATTAAACCTGATCCCTCCGTTAAATGATTTGCCTCAATCCTTTGAAAATTTGCTTCCTAAGTTCGACCCCAATGAGAAGATACTAGTAGATGATCATCTGCAGAGTTTTTACTTGGAAATAGAAGGATTGAGGGATGGGGAGCATGAAGATGTAGTCTGCAGACTATTCCTGCATACTCTTAAAGGAGTTGCAGCATCATGGTACTTTGGGTTTCCTACTAACTCTATCCCTGATTGGGATACCTTCGAAAGAATTTTCAGAAGTAAGTATGCAACTCAGAAAACTCATGCGGATCTCATGAAAGGGCTGTGCGCGTTGAAGAAAGAAAGAAAAGAAAAGGTGCACAGTTTCACACAAAGGTTTGCAGCCTATCTCAAGAATTTCTTTGAAATGGATAGACCTTTAGACAAAATTCTGATTGAATATTATACTTCAGCTTTAGGCCCTGATCTGGCCATGTTTGCCAAAGGCAGGGCCAAGCCTACGTTGAAGGAAACCTATGAAGAGGCTGAAGTAGTGGAAGCTGAAAGAGAGAGTATTGAAGAATATCCAGAGTAGTCAAGAGAAAAGGGTTCGGGAAGAAAAACCTTATTGTTTACTAAGCCTAAGGAAGAAAAGTCGCCAGATTTGGAGAATATGGCCAAAATGATGCAGAAACTTTCCAACAAAATCATAGATATGGAGAAAGAAAAGGAAGCACAAAAATTTTATAAGCCATATTATAAGAAAAGAGAGGATAACCATCAGTCTCAACCTCCTCCTCACAATGTTGCATCTATGAATTTAATAGAGGTAGGCTTGGACAATTTTTGCACTTTCCACCAACAGCCACACTCTGAAAAGAATTGTCCTCAATGGATTAATTTGATGACGTTGGTCATGAATCAACTGTTAGATTCCAGATTAACAGAAGAGGGAGAAGAAGAAAGAAAAGAGACTTCTACTTCTACTTCCACTAAAGAACGAGAAGAGGAAACCATGGATTTATGGAATTCTGTCTCGTTATTTGATGCTAAATAAGAAAAGACTCAGGTGTACAAGGATGTTGTGGAAACCAACGTAGCCACAAGGAGCCAAGGGACGGTTAAAGAAGACAGTCTTATACTCCCAAATATTAAGAGGCTGCAGAGAAATGTTAAGAATAAATTTCAAAATAAATCCTTGGCTGATAAAATTCCAGAATTCACTATTACCAGCCAAAATCCTAGACAGAATGATACAACGACAAAGCCAAATGAAGTTAAGGAGAATGCTGATAAACCTCATCCCACAGAACAGCAGATGGATTATGACATTGTGGAGGATTTAAAGAAGATAAAGGCAAATGTTCCACTATTCGAGATGTGCAAAGTGCCGTAGCAAAAAGAAAGGCTGTTGAGAGCCCTTGAAGCATCAGAGGAGAAGACGCCCACTAACAATCAACCAGAAGAAGAAGAAGAGATTGGAGAGACCAACAGTGGAGGTAAGTCCAAGCACAAGCATCCACCTTTCCTCCTTACTTTTGAAATATTCAACTACAATGTACATAATTGCTTGGTAGATTCAGGGGAAACTGTTAATGTCATGCCGATATCTGTCTGTAAAAGAATCAATGGGCAGCCTAAGCCATCCCCGTGGAGAGTAGTTCAGTTGGACAGGACAGATGTGAAGGTAATTGGTGAGATGGAAGATGTCCTAGTCCGTCTAGCTTCAAATGATAAAGTATGCCAGGTCATTAATATCGTGGTGGCTGATATACCAGATGCGTACGGCCTTATCCTGAGCAGAGATTGGTCGGCCAAACTTAATGGATATTTCGCTTCTGATTGGTCACATCTGTGGTTGCCATACAAAGGAAGCCCGAATCAGATTAAGATTTTAAGAGAGCCTCATTTGAAATATAACGTCACTCAGCTGGATGAGAAGAATGTACCAGTGGATTCTGTCTTGGGAAACTATTTTATTGAGCTAGAACCTGGGAATTATCAAGCGGAAGAATCCAGCAACACATCTGACACCCAGCCTGATCTCCTTCGATTCTCGCAGGCTGATGAGATTGACTGTAAAATAGTAGACTTAGCAGCAGGAGTAGATTCATTTTCAGTAGTTAATGATTTTTGGACTTTATTTTTCGATGGCTCTAAGACATTAGAAGGGTCAGGGGCTGGCTGTGTCTTGATTAACCCATAAAAGAATAAACATTTCCTTTCATGTAGATTAGAGTTTGAGTGTACTAATAATACAGCTGAGTACTAAGCACTGGTGCAGGGACTAAAGAAGGCAATTGAATTAAAGGTAAGTAATCTAAAAGTTTTTGGAGATTCTGAAATTATTGTGAAACAAATCCAGAATCAGATACATTGTGTTTCTCCTCACTTAAAGGCTTACCAGAACAAGGTATGGGATTTGCTGAAATATTTTAATGCATTTAACATTATTTCAATTCCAAGAATTAAAAACGCAGCTGCTGATCTATTGGCCACATCAGCCGCTAGACTCATACCCACTAATAATCGATGCTCTGTTGAACTTATTTTCAGGCCCTCTGTACCTAATATGATTATGAACCTACGAGTGTTCGATGATGACCAGCAGATCATAGAATGTTTAACGAATGATGAAGTGTTTAAAGGAGCGATCATAGATGATGAAGAGCATCAGGTTGAGATGAAATACGATAATTTCATTCCTAAAGGAGTCAGAACGTTGGAAAAAATGTTCAATTTAAATGAAAAATTTAGAAGACCACCCAACGTGAAGACCCGCAGCTCATCTCTGCAGTTTGAGTTGATTAATTTAGGGACTGAGACGAATCCCAAATTTGTAAATCTCGGCAAGTGTTGTTCGCCTGCAGAAAGAGATAGATTCATCAATCTGTTTAAACAATATAAAGATGTTTTCGCATGGACGTACAAAGATTTGAAAACATACGACACCAGCATCATCAAGCATGTCGTTCCCATTAAAGCAGGTGTCAAGCCATATCAGCAACCATTAAGAAAAATGCATCCAAAATTGGAGGCCCTGATTCAGAGTGAAGTAAAGAAATTATTGGATGCTAGAATCATCTTCAAAGTCAGACACTCTGAGTGGGTATCAAATCTGGTACCAGTAAGAAAAAAGTCGGGAGAAATCAGGCTCTGCGTGGATTTTAGGAACTTGAATCGTGCTTCCGATAAGGATAACTACCCTGTGCCGCCCATGGAGCAATTGTTGCAAATGGTCTCTGGTTCTGAATTGTTTTCATTATTAGACGGTTTCGCTGGCTACAATCAAGTATTGGTAGCCGAAGAAGATAGATTGAAGACAACGTTCAGAACCAAATGGGGAACCTTTGCCTACAGAAGAATGCCCTTTGGGCTGATAAATGCTGGAGCAACGTTTCAAAGGGATATGGACATAGCTTTCTGTGGATTGATTGGTCGAAGTGCTATAGTATACCTTGATGACATCACAATATTCTCGAAGAAAAGAGAAGAGCACACGTTTCACCTAAAGCAAATTTTCGAACGCTGTCAAAAATATGGCATTTCCCTCAATCCTAAAAAGTGTGTGTTCGCTGTCACAGAGGGAAAGTTGCTGGGTCACATAGTTTCAAAGACAGGAATTTCTATTGATCTAGAAAGAATCAAGGCCATTGAGCAAATCCCCTTGCCCCATAATAAGAAAGGGATGCAATCTTTTATGGGAACTATAAATTTTGTTCGAAGGTTCGTACATGATTTTTCTCAGACTGTTAAACCGCTGCAGCAGATGGTGAAACAAAATGTACAGTTCAAGTGGACTGAGCTTGAGAAGGACGCTTTCAGCAAGATTAAAACTGCTGTTGCACATGCACCTTCCCTGAAAATCCCTGATTTTGATAAATACTTTATTCTGTATACCTTTGCATCGGACGAGTCGCTAGCAGCTGTGCTTACACAAAAGGAAGATGGGGGGGATGAATTCCCAATATCCTTCATGAGCACTAGTCTGCAAGGGGATCAATTAAATTACCCAGCCATTGATAAGCAAGCTTACGCAGTGTTTAAGGCAGTGAAGCAATTCAGGCCTTATATACTAAAATATCAAACCAAGGTAATAGTCCCCTACCCAGCTGTAAGATCCCTTCTCGTACAGAAAGAGTTAGGAGAAAGAAGGGGAAACTGGGTAACAACTCTTCAAGAATACGACCTTGAATTCAAGCCATCCTCTATCGTCAAAGGTCAAGGGTTGTGCAAGTTAATGACTGAAAATGGGAATAATGAAGAACACGCCTGGGAGGATGAAGCCGACTTACAGTTAATGGATGTATGTCCTTTGTTTACAGCCCCCGAGTCTTGGTATAGAGACCTTGTGCATTACTTGCAGGCAGGGCTGTTGCAAGCAAAGAAGAGCGCTACATCTTAAATCAACATCTTATCAAATTGTCGAAGGACTATTGTTCAGAAAGAATTATGACAGGGTTCTTCTCAGATGCCTAGAAAAGGAAGATGCGAAGAAAGTAATGACAGAGTTGCATGACGGGCCTGCTGGGGGACATTATTCAGGAGACACTATAGCCCACAAAATCCTCAGGGCAGGTTATTATTGGCCTACGTTCTTCAAAGATGCACATGCACATGTCAGGAGATGTGACATCTACCAAAGGTGTGGTGGGATACAACCTAAAGCAGTGGCACCCCTAAAGCCTGTGGGAACCCCTAAAGCCTGTGATGATCACTGAACCATTCGAGCAATGGGGGTTGGATATTATTGGAGAAATAAAACCAAATTCTTCTCTCCAGCACAAATACATTCTGACTGCAACTGATTATTTCACTCGCTGGGTTGAAGCTGTCCCACTGCACAAGATTAATGAAGACGAGGTCATCAGCTTCCTGCAAACCCACATCATGACCAGGTTTGGAGTTCCAGTTTCGTTAGTCTTTGATAATGCTAAGTACTTTTCATCTATTAAATTGACTGCTTTTGCTCATGATAAATGGATTAAATTGCATTATTCTGCTAATTACTATCCACAAGGAAATGGCCTGGCTGAGTCCTCTAACAAAATTTTGATTAGAATTTTAAAGAAGACTGTGATAGAAAACCAGAGGAGTTGGCACTCAGCATTACCAAATGCCCTGTGGGCTGATAGAGTCACCCCAAAGTCTGCGATAGGAGTGTCTCCATATACCCTGGTCTATGGTAAAGAAGCTATTCTCCCTCCCAATATCATGCTACCATATTCCATTCTAGCTCAAGAGTCAAGTGGGTCAGAGAATGAAGTTCTGCAGAGGAGGATATGCAATCTTCTAAAAGTAGAAGAGGCTAGATCTAAGGCCAGAGAATGCTTTAAGCAACAGCAGGATTTAATAAAGAGATGGTTCGACAAGCATAAAGCTGGAACAAAAGACTTTGAAGTGGGAGACTTAGTCCTCAAGTGGGATCATGCCCATGATGAGAAAGGAAAGCATACTAAATTCCAGCAGTTGTGGGTAGGCCCTTTTCAGATTTCAGCAAAGCTTGGACCTTCTATTTATAAAGTGCAAGATCTACAGGGGTGGGAAGAGAATTTACCAGTGAATGGCTTGGTTCTCAAGCCTTATTTTTCCTGAGTTTCTTTGAGTTTTTCTGTCTTGTATATAAATAAGTTGTTTGGCTGTCTTGGAGTCATGTTTTTCAGTTTGTTTTAGTTTAAGTTTTATTGATTTCAATAAGGGAGGAAAATCTACGGTTGCATGGGGAACATCCGATTTTCCTAGGATTGATAAACGTTCTTGGTATCAGACTGTGTATTGTTGTTTATCTGAAAAGAACTTCTTCCAGTTTAGTAGTTTTCTCAAATAGCTCTGTGTGCATTGAAGTCCTGCTTAACCCCTATGAAATAAGCCAGACTCAAAGAGTCCAGAATACTATGTTGAGGCTCCATCCACTTCACACTTAAATTGTTCTAAGGGGCAGCAGTAGAGGACCCATGGAAAAGAGCAAGGTAAACAGTATATTAATATAAATGATCCCATGCCAAGAAACGAATGCCAAAAGGAAAATAAGAGTCAAAAAACTCCTCTGAAAGCATCATACATTAAAGCAAATGTTGAGTCATCAGTACTAAATTGCCGAAAGATCCTCTCCGTCCGTGAGCTGAAACCTGAAGTACACCACTCACACAAAAGGACACTATGGGATAGAGGATCCTGAATTAAAATTCAGTAAGAAAGGCATGCAGGAGGACTCATTTAAAAGGAACAAAAGTCCAAAAGCACAAAAGTGCTAGAATGGCATGGGAATGAGGAACAAACGAATATTTCTGTTTACCATATGCTACAATCCTGTGTGGTCCAAAGCTACCAGCCACCTGAAGAGAAAGGTAATAATGAAACTCATCTTCCGGCCTCGACAGAGTTATCTGGACTTGAAAATCTTGGTTTCCACTTTCCCAAATTGGACTATTATCAATGATTGAAGGTACACACTACCGCCATTCGATAAATCTAGATAGATGGAAGAATTCAAAAGGATGCATCTATTGTTAAAAATTCTGTCACTCAAAGAGTAATTTCCCAGAGATCTAGGTTCACCAGGTAATCGCCAGTTGTTGCTGCTGCAACTTTTCTCCTCAAATCTCTTAAATTTTGGGCCCCTCCTCATAACTGAATACCGCTTCAGGTTGTTTCATCCTTGATGTTTCTTCGGTCATGCTTTAAGTCTGGATGTTTTGAACAATTTATATATAGCCTGTTCCCAGAATTTGTTTGTGCTTGAATTTTGCAGCGGGTCGCATAGTTGGGTTTAGTTTTGCCAATTGTCTTTGATGGGATGTCTTTTTGAAAATGAAATGGACCTTGATTGTTGTTGAATTTTAAAGGATTTTGAACACTTAATTTTTTCTGTTAAATCGGCTGCTTTTGTTCTTTTTCCCTCCGCCGTTGCGGCTCCCAAAGCGGTTTGTCGTCCGAAGTCCAAATCGCTCCGACGTCCGATTCGTATTTGTCTTCAATCACTTGCCCGTAGATTTTACCCTTCCGCCGTTGCGGTTGGGAAAGCTATTGACCTTCCGATTCGAATGTCTTCCGACGTCCGACTAAGCCCTCTCCCACCCGCGTTTTGCTTATGTCTTCAGTATTTTTCCTTCCACCGTTGCGGCTGGGAAATTCCTTTAGCCTCCGAAGCATAAATCCGTCTGACTTCCGATCTAAAGTTTTCCCGCCCACGTCGCGTGTTTCCATCCTTCCCTTCCACCGTTGTGGCTCTCAAATTCATTGAGCTTCCGAAAGGGAAATCCGTCTAACTGTCGATTCAAGGTTTTCCCGCCCACTGTCGAGTGCTTGTAGCCTTTCCTCTTCCGCCGTTGCGGCTGGTCGAAGCCTTGAACTTTCGACGTCAGTATCCTTCCGACTTCCGCCGTGGTGCAACGGGATATTTTCTTGTGGAGTAGTCGCTCAGTCGGTAGAATCTGATGTTGTGTTTTGAAATGCCATTCCAATGAATGATGCTTGTCAATTGGTTGCAAGTTGGTTCGGGAGATCGGTCACACTACCATGGCATGGAGGAAGATGGACAGTTTGGTAGAAGCAAGGCCGAAACTAGCCGGATCGCAGGAAAAGGACAAAATGAACGGTGATAGAGGAGCAGCTCTGAAATTTCCGGCAGTTATTCAGCCAATCACTAGCATGCGAGATAGAGGAATATGAAGCGTTGAGGAACTGAAGGGTCATGCGTTTGGGGGGCAGCCTAAGTGGTCTACAGTTTTAGTTTAAATATTTGAAAGTAGAATTGAGAAAGGGATTTTTCCCTGAAAAAATTTGTAAACTCTTTTGCTTGTAAGAGGAACTACTTCATTTTACAGTCATAAAGTGCAACTTTTGCCTGCTGGAGAGAGCGAAATGTGGAATGTATCAATGTGACTAAATGAATAATGTTGAAGAGGAACTATTTCGTTTTCAGCTGTGTTTCATTTACTGTGAGAGTATTTAACTTCCTGAACCTATGTTCTTGTTGAATGTTCTTCAGTATCTTTTGGGATGTTTTCCACTGTGAGTAATAAATGTTGTTCATAAAATAATCTGCTATCTGGTTGTTTAAATATCTGTAATTGTTCGTGTGTCTTGAAAGAAGTGTCAGCTAACTGTAACTCTTCATAATGCATGTACACAATGTATTACTCACTTAGAAGTGATAATCCTGCTCCCTAGGGATAGTTTGTGTAGTTAGTTTCTTTTCCTTGTTGTCTGTGATTGGGATGCTAGTGAGTCTAAGACGAGAGGTAAGAACCTGCGCATCACATTGTGACTGCTCCTCGCATCTTATCACCCTGCATGGTTAATTAGGCACTTGCATATCATACATAAGTCAAAAATACAAAAATATACACGGTGGACCAGGCCGCAACCGGTAAAACCTTGTTTTGTTACTTTGACCTACGGTAGCCAGACCGCAAACCGGACAGATTCCCTATACCAAACAGTCAACGGGATAGTTGGGAACGTTGATTGGGGAGAATCCCTTACTATTGTTGCCTGCAAATTTCAGGGCCTCAACAGGTGGTAGGGAGTGCTCTTATGGTGCTGTATCTGGAATTCTTCTGTCAAGGCCTCAATAGTGTGGTTCAAGAAATGGGTGCCTTGATTGCTCATCAAAATTACTGGACATCCAAATCTACTGATGATGTTCTCAAAGAGGAACTGTGCAGCTATAGAAGCATCACAATTCCTTACTGCTTTAGCCTCCACCCATGTGGTGAGGTATTTTGTTCCTGTGATGATGTATCTCGCACCAGTTCATTTTCCTGGTGGCTTGATAGGACCCACAAAGTCTATAGCCCACTTGTCAAATTCCCGCAGTGTAATCTGTGGTCGCAGCGGCATTTCATCTCTCCGCGAAGGTTTTCCTACCCTCTGGCAGATATCACAACATCTACAAAATTCCTTAGTATCCTTATGCAAAGTAGGCCACCATAATCCTGCGGTCAGGATTTTCTGCACAGTCGGATTTCCTGCAAAATGACCTCCTGCGGTACCGGAATGTGCTTCTCTAATAATGGCCTCTTTCTCGTGCGGCATGACGCATCTGCGTAGGACTTCATCTAGACCTAACTTGTATAATTTTCCTGCGATCAAGGTGAAGTCTGCTGCTTTAACAACCAACTTCTTCTTTTGCTGCTTAGTAAAATCAACAGGTGCCCATCCTGTAGTGAGAAAGTGAATAATATTAGCATAGTACTCCTCTACGATCTGAATAGAAAACAATTGCGCATCGGGCAAGTTTTCCTCTAGGTTACTTGGCTCTTCTCCTGAGTCTATCCTTGACAGATGATCTGGTCTGGCATTTAGTTTCCCTGGTTTGACAATAATTTCAAAATCATACTCTTGAAATAGGAGTAACCATCTGCAGATTCGTCCCCCTAACACTGGCTTATTGACCAAGTACTTCAAAGCGGAATGGTCAGTGAACATCTTGAATGAGGCACCTAGCAGGTAGTGCCTAAATTTCTATAGAGCATACACCATGGCTAAACCTTCTCTTTCCGTAGTGGTGTAGTTATTTTCTACGGTGGATAGTTTTCTGCTTGAGTATGCGATAGGGTGATCGATACCTCCTTCTCCTGGCTGTGTTAAGACGATCCCCAGTGCGATGCCAGATGCATCCACATGTACATGAAATGGATTGGTCCAGTCTAGGAATACTAAGATGGGTGCTGCAACCATCTTCTCTTTAAGTGTGTCTAGACTTTTCTAACATTCCTCATTCCATATGAATTTTACATCTTTCTTTAACAGCTTTTCCATAGGTGCTGTGATCTTTGCATAACCTTTGATAAATTTTCTATAGTACCCAGTATGACCAAGTACTGTCCTCAATTGCTTGAGTGAGTTGGGTGCTGGAAGGTTTACAATTATGGAAATCTTTGTGGGATCTACCATCAAGCCTTGTCTATAGACAATATGACCCAACAAAATACCAAATGGCGCACAGAATATACATTTTTTCAAGTTTAGAGAAATCTGGTATTGCCTACATTTCTCTAACATCAGTCTTAAATCTCTGATGTGCTTGTCGATTAATCCAAATACAGTCCAATCATCAAAATAAACCTCTAAGAATTTATGGATGTATTCTTTAAATACAACAACTACTACTCTAGAAAAGATAGCTAGTGCATTCTTAAGACCAAAGGGCATTACCGTATACTGGAATGAGCCCCATTCTGTCATAAAAGTGGTCTTAGATCGATATTCTGGATGGATTATGATCTGGTGATAGCCTGAAAAGCCATCAGTGAAGGAGTAGACCTCCTGTCCTCCCACATTGTCTAACACTTCATCAGTGAAAGGTGTCAGAAATGGATCATGAAGTGATGCATCGTTGAGTTTACGCAAGTCGACACAGATCCTGATGTCTCCTTTGGTTTTCTTTTCTTGCACGACCATGGGACTAACCCATTCACTTTATTCTACGAGCTCAATGATGCCTGCTGCTAGCATCTTATCGATCTCGTCCTTAACTTTTTCTTTATACTGTGGATTTAATCTGTATGGGTGTTGCTTAACTGGTCTAGCATCCTCTTTCAATGGTATCCTCATTACTCCCAATTCTCCAACTATTCCCTTCATCTCTGTGAACTTGGTGAGGAATAGGTCCTGATAGTCATGTAGCAAGTCTGCAATCTGTCCTACTGTTTCATCGTCCCAATAGTCTCCAATGGATGCAAACTTTGGTTCTGTGTCTGTGCCAATGTTGATCTTCTTAATCTTGATAGGCTCCGTGATAGCTGGAGTCTCTAGCTTCGGTCCATCAACATCGCGAGTCCCTTTTGACTTTGGGATGTTGATGTTGCGAGGATCCTCATCCTCCTCCTCTAGTTTTGCTGCAAAGTTATATCTCTCTAGCGCATCTTCTAACTGGATGGCCCACTCAGGTTGAGTATGTACTGATAGGGTACAGTCCTCAAAGATCTTAATCTTTATAACGTCTAAAGCCTGATTAATGTTTGGGTACCCAGATTCAAAAGCAAACGTGAGTAGAAAGCTATCTATCATAAGTGGCCATGTGGTCGTTCCCTTGCGCAATTCAGTCTCTATGTACCAGTTCCTTGGAACTGTGTCCAAAGTGTAAATGAAACGGTGAACCCATTCATCCTCGGGAATGTCCGACCAATTCTGTTCACAAGTCTGAATATGTGACCTGGGGTCACTTTGTCTTGTGTATTTCTACTGGACATACTCGCTGTCAGTAGAAAATATGATCACCATAAATCTCTTAAGATCATCCCATGATGCGATATTCTCTTTATGTGCATACCACCATCTTGCAGGTGTGGCTCATACTGCAAGGTCTATAGCTGCGATCCTTTGCTCGTGAGGAACTTGTTGTTCAAACTATGGGAGAAAGTCCTGGATATCTATTAGACCATGAAATGAGGGGGTCTCGTTAGTCTCTGCGCCAATCCATCGCATTGACTTAGTCATAAACGCACATCTACGCACTGAGACTTCGTAAAGTCTGTTCTGCCAGTTTTCTAGACCAACATCCGAATCCGATGTGCATGAGCTGTCACATCGCCAACTAATGTTCCCTTCTGCAGTTGGATTGATGTAGTCACTCTGGTTCGCAGTCATCTGATAGAGACTCTCCATGTTACATGCCTCTTCCTCTGCTCGGATAGGTTCAATGTATCTAGGACCCTGAAGAGGATCCAATGGTGCGATGACCCAAATCTGCGCATCCTCAAAGGTCATTTGTCTTCTCTTTAGGTCGATAACGGCCATGTTACCGATCACCCAATCAATGCCTAGTAATTCTAGATATGGTCTACTATCGCCAATGATTTCTATAACTTCAAATTCCTCAAAGCTGCGAACTCCATCAATGTCAACTGGCACCTGCGGTAGTCGACCCAGTGGCGATACCCTCTATTGATTAGCTAATCTCAAATGGATAGGTGATCTGACTAACTTAGGGCTACCCATCTATTCCCATGTCTGCTTAGTCAGAACATTTACCTCTGATCCTAGATCTAGGATCACCTCATCCATTTCAAATTCTCCAACTTGTGCTGTGAGTCGCATCTCTCTTCCTGTTCTTGTATGGCCCATAATACTATGAACAGCACGCTGCGCACTGCTCATGGAAGAAGATGGTGGGCACTAATATATGATGTGCTGAATTTCTCTGATAGCTTGCTCATTTCTCATGAGTTTTAGACAACTCCACGTGAAAGAAGGGTTGTACGCTTCCTGTCGACTCATCCTTATCGCATCTTCTTGATGTGGTAACCTACAATGTCTCCACAGGACTAAGGCCATAAGGTGTTTACTGCGGTATGCCCCTAGATGGCAGTACCTGTGATCCTGATTGCATAGGGTCATTAAAGAAAGTTTTAGCTTCCTGAAATGTTTCTTTATTTTTCTGCAGGTCGAGTGGTGTTGATTTATTTGTAGCTTTGCGCACCCACTCCGGTCCTATGTTCTTTTCAATATCCTGCGGTGTGCCACTAGTGGAAGCACTGCTGCGAGTCACAATGTTGACTCTTGGTTCTGGCTCTTTCTGCTCAGTAGCAATAAGTTGGATGTTCTGGTGTACTGCTGGCTTAGGTTCTCTGATCTTAGCTATCAAGGTAGGACATTCTTCTATAGCGTGATCGTAAGATTTGCAATAATTACATGCCGTAGTGGGGCTCTGATAGTCCCTAGCATAATGTCCTACAACTCCATAGTTGTAACAAGTGATTGGTCCACGACCACGGCCAAAGCCTTCACCATGGCCAAAGCCTCCTCCATGGCCTTGTCCTCTGAATCCTCCTCCATGTCCAACATGAGTCGGATCATGCTGTGGTCCTGCTGTTGGACCCTGTGTCTCCGATTGGACTCTGTACAAGTCATGTTTTCTATCGACCATGAGATCGTAGGCTCTACAAGTATGGTTATCGTGTCCTACTGACTTACATAAGGTACAGTATAAGTCCTTAGGTGTCTCTATATACTTCTGAAGTAAAGGGCATTGCTGAGGTAGATGTCCTCTTGTTCTGCATAGTTCACACCATGGCCCTTGAGTCTATGCTAAGGGGTTAGGAGCCCCACTTGCTAAGTATTCAACAAATACTGGACAGTTATCTTTAGTATTGCCTTGTGCTTTACACTTGATACACCATATGTCTTGTGCAATCTCTTTTCCTTTTCTAATCTCATGCATCTGTAACGTGAGATTTGCTAACTGGTTTTGTAGGTTTGTCATACCTGTGCTAGTTTCAGCTAGAGGTGAAGCCTCTGGTTTCATCGCCATCTCCAATGCGTCATCCTGCGTCTGGATTTTCTACTGCATTAATGGCAGTCTGATGTGAGGGAGCAGTGCTGCAATAAACCATTTCTTATGCTTCTCCGACGCAAACTCAAAGCTAACTTGGTCTATGAGGGCTTTGAATTTCTGATGGAAGTCCCATATGGACTCTGTAGGTAACTGTTTAATGTCTTTGAGCTCTGTAATACACTGAATCAGACTTAGGTTTCTTAAACTCTTTGATCATGGTGGTCCTAACCTGTATAAGTGTTCTGGGTATCGCTGAGGTATACTTCATATACCATGTTAAGGCTCATTCCCTAAGTGTGGTGACCAACTGTACAAGTTTAATATTATCATCGTGGATTCCTTTAATGGTCCACACAGATTCACATAGAAACCAATGCTGCTCTGGGTCTTCTGCCCCTGTACCCTTAAAGGTAGGTAACTTCATATCATCCCCCATTCTATTTCTGTGTGGTGGATGTTTATTTGCTGTGTTACTACCACTCGGTGGTGTAGATGTAGGTGATGTAGCGGTAGTATGTGCTGTCTGCGAGCTACTAGATGGAGTTTCTACGGGATTGTTCTAAATCCCGGTCTGTTTCTGTGGGGTATAAGGGTGGTAAGGGATACCCCCTTCTGTTCTGTCTGTGTTACTATGACTCTGTTGTCTAGTATTATTTGAACTGTCTTCAAATATGGGGGATCTGAAATCTACTTTATATTTCTTTCCACTACGTGTACGTCCAATGTCATCAAAATCACTCTCAAACTCTTGTGACATCACACTTTCTTAACTTATTGGTCTGAAACTATATCCATTACTCCTTTTTCATGTAATAACATCTTAATGGACAAGTTTAAAGAGTTTAGGTACTTACCACGATATCCTTTGAAGAAGTACTGCTCAGCCTCGCTGAAGCTTTTTCTCTGTTCAACTGCAAACTCTGTGACGAAGCCTTCTAGCACACTCACAAGCCAGAAGTCTACTATCCTCGTAATGGGATTATCAAGGCTCTTCACGGTCTGAATCAGCTCCAGTGTCCAGACAATGTTTCTTTTATTTATGAATATGCTCTGATCAGTCAACTTTGATAACCAGTCGTACAACTCATTTCCATAGGTCGCAAAAAATATCGTATGCAGGTCTGTAAAGATATGTTTTTGTAACCAGTCCTCTGTACTCAGTCTAGGACTCTTGTTCTCTTGTTTGGCAAATTATTTCTCCTTAGACCCAACCCATTGGTTGAGTTCATCTTTAGTAGGATGCCAACAGAACATCGGTGCTCAGTTTGTTCAAAACCGACAATGGAACCATTTGTTGGTTCTATGGGAAGACCTGGGTTTACTGTAATGTACCAACAACACCCCTAGCTCACTGACCCTTTCGGCGACAGACCGCGGAGCGGCCTGAAGTCTCACCTGAAGTGATCCTAATGTGTTGGACAAAGACTCAAGTGTCTTCAACCAGGTTCTATAGCATCCTGGGGTCTCGCGGTTCTTCTTAGCCAGCGAGGTCTTTCTCCGCAACGCACAGTCTCTCTTCCTCGCAATTTCTGATAGGGGAAGGAATCCTATCACATCGCAATGACTCTGGTGATGCGCAACTCTCTCTTCCTCTTAACCCATGATCTGTGCTATCTCACACCGCAGCTCCTCTGACGATGTGATATTGCCTTTTGTCCATGCAATATCTACTATAGTACGGCCTACTGCGACCCTCACGGTCCAAAGGCTATCGCACTGGGTGGAATGACTTGGCTAACTTTCAACAAGATATTAAACACTCTGACGTGAACTTCCAAAGTTCAACACACTCTACCTCAACTATACTTACTATTCGAATAAGTATACTGGAAACACTTTAACAGAATGACTTATTACTGTGTGAAACAAGCACTGATAAACTCATATGCAGACGCCTGATACATGTAAATCCACCTTTAACCTTCTCTAATGCTGTAACTGAATGAGACATACAAACATTTACTAACTGATATACAACATTCATGTAACAGATAACAAATATCAACTAAGTAAAGCACAATCACATGAAATAATCACATAACACACTGGTTTTACGTGGTTCACTTCCAGGGTAGAAGCTACGTCCACAGAACTGTGTTTATTATATCTTGAGAGAGTACACAGTTATGCTACAACCTGTTGTGCAGCTAGAGATCTTCTGGGTAACTCCGCACTCACTATTGGGAGCCCTTCTCTCCTATATCTCTTCTCTTTCTCTATATTTCCTTCTTACAATATTCTCTCTCTCTCTCTCTTTGTCAATCCCCGCGGACTGTTACATACATGCTTCTATGAGCCAGCTGCTGGTTACAGTAAGATACTACAGACTGAATACAGAACCAGAGCACGAGTGTCTATGAGCTAACAGATCAAATGACTCTCTACTTGTCTGACTAGCTAAAAGACCCAATGACTAACTACCTAACCTTTTACAATACAAAATACATCCCTTTATAGGCGTCCCGAAGGTCTCGCCATTACAACACTATGGGCTTGTCCCAACAGTAACCCAAAACCCTAACTAGTGACAGTCGGTCTATCCGTACTCGAACTGCCCCTTTCTATCACACCACAGCTCTCTGCAATATTCCATGCTTCCCGGTGCTGACCATGGGTACTGTGCGCCGCTTCCCTTCTCTATCCTTCGTCTTCAATACCATGGCCTCGTTGCCCTTTTTCCTTTATGAGGGTAGCTGAGCCCTCCTGTCTTCCACCGCTGCCTTGAATGCAGTGGGTGAACTCTCTCTTCTCAGCTGCTGCCTTTAGTGCAGTGGGTGAGCTCTCTCCTCTTGGCCGCTCAGGTACTGTCGTCTTCTTTGACTTCTCTGTCCCGATAGTCACAGTTTCTGGCTCTTCTCTGCAGCTAGAAACATGCTACGACATCGTATCTTTACCTTATCTCTTATATCTTCACCAAAACTATCTATCCGCCAAAATGACAGCTTCTCCTGTAGCTGTGGGACCCTACTCCAACAGTAAAGTGGTTTCCAACCTTCAAAGTTGAATGCAGAAGACTAGGATATGTTGATGATCTGATAAGACGAACTCATGAAAGATGTTATGATGAAAGAATACTAGAATGATGTATGGGATATAGTTCCCAAACCAAAAGGAAAGAGTATTGTATCCTCCAAATAGATATACAGCTGACGGAAGTATCGAGAAGTATAAAGCGAGATTTGTGGCCAGAAGTTTCTTTCAGAAAGAGGGAATTAATTTTGAAGAGACACTTACTCCAGGAATCAAGGTACACTTTCTTTAGAACTATCATGGTAGTTTCTTCCATGGTGAAGTAAAGACAAGCCTTCCTTAATGGTATGATTGAGAAAGAGTTTTGCATCGAATAGTCATGAGGATTTGAAGTTGAATCCAGATGGAATCACGTATGCAAGTTGAAGAAGGCCCTCTATGGCCTGAAGCAAGCTCCCAGAGCTTGGTATGGAAGAATAGATAGTTTCTTGTCGAGCATGGGATTTACCAAGAGTAAAGCTGATCCTAACATTTATCTCAAGGTTGTAGAATATGAACTTGTCATCCTGTTATTATATGTGGATGACTTATCCTTGACAGGAAATGAGAATCAGGTCATGGAAAGCAAGAAGAAACTAGTAGAAGAATTTGAGATGAAAGACCTTGGGTTAATGCATTATTTCCTAGATCTGGAAGTATGGCAAAGTTTAGAAGAAATCTTTCTCAACTAGGGAAAGTATGCGGTAAAGATATTGAAGAGATTCAATATGTTGGAATGCAAAGTCATGGCCACACCCATGGACTCCAACCTGAAGCTGTTAGCTGATGACTCATCAAAGTTAGTGGTTATGACTCTGTTACGGAGAGAAATTCCTATGGCTTGGGGTACCACAATAGATAGATTTGACTCTAGAAATCAATCTTTCCAAATATGCAATAGAAATAAAATGTCTAACACTAAAGGATCAGACCTCGTACCTTATTCCGGATGGTTGAAGTAGATCCCCGTTGAGCTTTCCAA